>VZSE01009675.1:36102-151813 GCA_013398275.1 Promerops cafer
GTGCCCGGGGACGTCTCGCTTCATCTGTCACCAGCTCTGTTCGCCTGCCCAGCTGTCAAAACAGGGGGTGTCTTTTTCATTCCAGCTCACAAAGTACCAAAGGGGAAAGGGGCTTTAATGCCTGTGTTTGGACACAAGCAATTATCCCTAATTATTGTTTTTCTTTTGAGCCTGCCCGTCCTGCTGGAGAGCCAGCAGATGAGCATGCCCTAATCCTCCCCAGTCGGTTGATCTCAGTGGGTTTTGCGGGACAAACCGGGCGAGAAGGCTTCGTAGCTTTCATCTCGATGTGAGTTTTGAACTGATTGAAACTCATTGCGATGGAAGAATTAACCTCGGAGCCCAGGCTTTCAATGGCCCCTGATAAGAGATTATACGTGTTGATGGCAAGCTTTTCTTGGCAAAATGTTTTCAAAGGACTCGGAGCTGTTAAATCAAAGCCCTATTGAATTGCTGGTAGGCCCCTTAGAGCTCTCCCTCCTTCTTCATTCCCCAGTACTATGTGTTGGTAATTACTGGCAGGGGTGGGAGAAGGAAAACAGAAAATCCCCTCGGAGGTACACACACATGCGCACAAAGGTGATGAGCAACATCAGGCAGAGAACTACGAGGAAGACAGAGGAAAATTTCTGAATTCCATGGAGGATAATTCCATAAACAGGCCAGTGCAAGATTGATGCTTTTCTGCTGCAGTCTCTTGTCATATGTCTTCCCCTTCATTTTGTAAGGTTGCAATAGCATTCCAAGGAAGCATGCTTCCATGTTACTTCCTCAATAATTCATCCTCTTACATGTATGAAAAAGAAATAGGAAATAGGAAAACCCCAGAAAAGCTAGAAGCTATGAGGATCTTTCAGCCACGTGTATGTGTGGGTGTAAGGAAAGCTAGGTAATACTTAAGAAAAGCAAAAATCATGATGAGATCTTTTTAAAGGAGAGATACTTATTCTTCTTAAGTTTGCTTCTTCCTCACCTGTCCAAAGTGTGTGTCCTGGACTCTGGAATTACACATATTGGTAAAGAATTACCATTTTTATGAAATCTGGGTCATATTTTGTTGAATACTCTTCCTTCCACTGTCTCCAGAATGGGAATTTTGAAAAAGCCTGTGTGCAAAACTGGAAGTTGTCTCTTCCACCACTCTTATGACTTAGGGAATCTTTGTTTGATGGATCCTAGATTTTGTAAATGAATGTATGTTTGCTCAGAGGCAGTTCAGGGGTAATGGATATGATTGTTCTTTTAACAGTGGAAGACTAAGGTCTAACAGAAGAAAATCTTCAAGGAAATACAGGAGGAGATAAGCATTTTCCTTTGGGAAGTCAGTGCACTTCAAGATAAATGCCAACAAGGCACCCACCGCAGAAAAGTGTTGAGCTGGAGAAAAAAAGTCTGCTGGCAGGCAAGGAGAGATGTTGGGATGGGCCAAATCTTGTTTACTTACTATGTAGGGCCATGGGACAGTGTTATTAAATTGATGTGCTGATTGGTTGATGAGAAAAAAGAAAACACTGATATCCAAGACCAGAAACATATAAATAAATAAATAAATAAAAGAATTTTAGGAGTGCCACTGATAGTAAAGTATTGCCTTCTCCACTACGTTAGCCTGTAGTGGTAATGAAGGGGCATTTGAAGCAGTGGCAATATGGAGATAGACAAACAGCTTGATGGGTAAGGTATCTGGAAATTGCCTCAGAGAGGGGAGATCAGCACGGGCAGGAGCTGGAGTGCTGCAAATCCAGACAACAACCTATGGAGGTATTAGAGCCAGCTGCCTCAGCTGATGCTCCAGCTGAAGGAGGAGGCCTAGGTTTCAAGCTATTCAAAGTGTGTGCTGCTTGCACACTTGGTAGTCATACTACCCAGACCATCAGTTTTTAAAATTTACTGTTTATGGCATTTTCTTTTTCTCTCCAATAACACTCCATATATTTAGAGCTCTATGGTCAAAATCTTTTCTTGTGAGGGAACATATTTGGGTTTAGAATGCTCTACTGAATACTGGTATGCCTTGTCTTCCCAGATCCTGATCCAAGTTCTAGCCACAGTAATTTACTGAAATGACCTTGAGATCAGCCCTTTACAATGTCTATTGGTGTTTGCCAGAATACAAACATGCAACCTCTTTTTTCCCTTCATTTAGAAGCTTAAGCCACAATAGTTAAATATTATAACTAAATTGCAATTACCTGTGCATAGGCAGTACAAATGCCAGAACAGTAACCTTTGCTTTTAAAGCGGCATTAAATTTCCACAGAAATCCAAGTTGTTTGGATTCCCTTCAGCTTGTATTTTATCATGGAAATTTCTTGCCAGCAGATCTTTCAGTAAGAGTCTTGATAGGAATTGCAAAATAGGCTTTTAAGTTGAAAATTTGTAGCTTTTATTTGCTTGTTTGTTTGCTTTTGTCAAACAGCATTTTCACAACAACTGGAATTACAGAATGAAAATTCTGGCTTATTCACTTCTTACTGTTGACTGGGCCTGTGATTATTGTGGAGATTCTGGGAAGAATAATAATAGCTTTACTTGTTTTGGTCGTTGGAGTGTTCTGCCAAGGGGTCCTACAGAGTTCACAGGCTGTGCAGGATCTTAGAGAAGCTATACATTGCAAAGAGTTTGTTCTTCTTTGGTGAAGTGCCTAAATCATCACTAAACCATTGCAAAGCTTGTTGGGAAGAACGTACTTGCAGAGTTGATACTCTTCACAGAGCAAGCAAATGCAATGTGGATTTTACAGCAATCATAGGATGAAAGAAACCTCTAATAGAATAGAAGACAAGCCTGTAATAGAATAGATAGAGGAGAGTAGCTGTGTAAATATTTGGCAATTCTGAAGAGACATCTGAGGCTAAGGCTGTTTCACTGCTACTTCAGAAATGCCTGCAAGTCCCAAATAGTTAAAAATTTTGCCACTTAAAATAGTGTGTGTCCAGCCTGTAAAGTTAAAGATTTAGCTTCAGCCCTGAAGACTTTGAAGTTTTTATACTCAGTAAGAAGCAGCACGTGGATGCAACAAGGAGATGGTGGTAATGTGGTGTAACAAAAACACCCTTATTAGCAGCTGCAGCACACCAGCTCACAGACCAACATCCCAGACAGATGTAACTCTTTGCAATGTATAGCTTCTCTAAGATCCTGCACAGCCTGTGAACTCTGTGGGCCTGAACTCCTCTGCAAGGAGACCCTATTAGTATTTTCTATTGAGATATTTCATGGACAAACTCTACATGTTGCAGGACCACTGCTAGTCACATGGACTGATTAACCAACCAAGACAGTGTGTCTATATGACTGTTGGCTCTACTCATAGAGATGCCATCTGATCACATACAAATAGCTACACAGTACAGTCCCCTCCACCACATTCTCTTTGCCATAGCTCAATAAATGCTCCATTCTTCAATAGCTAGACCATTTAGAATTAAACTTCAGTTGTTGCTCAGCAGGATCAAAGGGGAGATCTTATGTGAAAGTACTGTGTAGGCCACGTATCACTGTCCTAATTCTTTCTACATGCTACTTCCTTGTGAATATTTCTATTGGTGTCTGCAATTGTTTTCAACATTTGGTATTACTGAAGGACAAAAATTAGTGGGAATAGTTACCACACATCCTGTGCCAAGTACTTAATATATGGTATTACAGAGAGAGAGACCAATGTTTGTAGCTGGAATCAAGTTGCCAAGTGTTAAATAATTTTTAGATTGAAGTGAATCCCGATTTTTAACTTCCACTTGTTTTATAATAATAAGGGTTTTTTTAAAGATAAATGTTATCCTTATTTAGCAAAAATTTGCCTAGGTAAGATAATTGTATTGCTGTATATCTTGATATAATGTAGCAGGATTTTGAAAAAAATGAACCCAAGGAAATCTCCAAGCACTTGAAAGAAGAACCAGTGTTTATGACTTACGAGATCCAAAAGAAAAAATATTCTAGCTGTAGCAGGTGCCACAAACCACAGAGAAGAAACTACAAAGAATAATTATATGCAAATATATCAAGGGAAAGTAATGCTAGCCAGTAAAATTTCATTAAATAAAATCAATAGAAAGGTAAGATAAGACACACAACAACGGGCTCAGACATTACTCAGTTGTTAAGAGATGCTTTGCTGACATGATGTTTTTCTGGCATGTTCATTCTGGCACACTGTCCACAAGATACATGTCTAAGATGTAGAGTAATATGTAAAAAATCTGGTATTCTTCACAGAGGAAAAAGCTTGGATTAACTCACTTTCACTAGTGTGCTTTCTATAACCATATCAGAAGAGAATCTTAGTACAGAATATTTTGATGAATGTCCCTTAGACATAGGTTAGTAAATCCATTATATTATTTAAATTATTATGTTTACCAAATGTTTCACTTATTATTCCACTGTTGTTCTGTTTGAAATAGTACGCTTTTAAAAAGAACAGAATACATATTTCATAAAAATAAAATCTCTTCCCCTTGCACATTCTAAAGAATATTACTTCTCATTTCCCAGTACAAAGCTATAGATCTTGGCCAAAGCCTGCCTTTTACCCCAAATGCAGCACCATAGCTTGCCTGTGCAGATTCCCCAGACACCCCTCTATGTTCAACCACACAATTCATATTCACTCACAGCCTTCATTTCAGCTGCAAATGTACTGTCTCTACTGGCCATACACAAACAGACAGGGATGTGACCAGGGACACAGGTTTAAAGGATTTATTGGAAGTTTTGAATAGTTTTGAGGGTTTCAGTTTGTTCAGATATTCATTCTGACCTGTTCAGTGACTCACAGGGAGAAAGAGCTTTTTCCTTTTAAACCTGGGCAGATGACAAGCACTTTCAGATTAAACAGCAGGACTATAGGAGACATTTTCCCCTATTTTAGTTTGGTTTGGATTTTTGTGGTAGCTGTGGTTTTGGGTTGGTCTTGTTGGTCTTGGGTTTTGTTTGCTTGTTTGGTTGTTTTGGTTTGAGTTTTGTTTGAATGTGTGTCATATCTGTTGTAGTGTTTGTCTGAATTTTGCCCTTTTTTTTCCTGTTCTTTTGTTTTGATAGCACACCTTTCTCTTCTCCCACAGCACATACTCAAAACACATCTGTGCAAATTTCCCTGGACACATGTGAGAGCAGAATGGGATGTAAGGGGCATCCAAGCATTAGTGACTTGAGAAAGGAGAGGCAGCATGTTTGCCTGAGTGACATCAAGTGTTGCTGAAATTCACAGTCTTATGTAGCTATCTGGGTTAGGCAAAGAAATGCATGCAAATATCCTGGTGCAACTTTGAAATCAGGACAATGTCTGCATGAGGGCTTCCATACCCACAGAAATGAGAATTTAGAAATACAGGAGGAAATAATTGACATCAAACTCTCTCTGATTATAATGTCTCTTGAAAAAACACACCAAGAGAGCTTTGAAATTGAGACTATATAGCAGAGTGACCAATCCATGTGTCATAAACTGTATTGTTTAAGCAGCAAGTGCAGCTCTTCTGCCTGATGGTTTGTGGCTGGCTGTGGCCAAATTCCCCGTGAAATACAAGAAAATAAACACAGGAGATCCTAAAGACTCCGGATTTATCTTGAGACGTAGCTTCAAGTGCCACCCAGACATCTCCTAGTGGAGCAGTGGGACGTCAACTGGCCTTTGTCATATCTCAGGTGCTCTCTGTTTCCCTCTTTTCAGAACTATGTGATACATGTATTTCATTTCTCAGTCCCTGAAGATTCTGGCATAGTTTGTGTTGTATGAGATGGTGCTCATGCCTGGCCTACGGTTCAGAGCTTGGGAGGCTTTGACATAAACATGGCTGTTTGAAGTCTCTACAGAAAAGCAAGGGATGGATAATATCCCTGACAAATTACCCTGATGATTCCGTCTGAATCTGAAATTGTGGAACATAATCAAAATTTAACAGCAAGCAGAAAAAAGCAAAAGGACATTCTCTGTGCTACTTTAAGAGTGCGAGTCCAGACTTTCCTCCAGCCTCTACTTGTCTTAGAGCCAAGTGAAAAAGACAACCCTCCTAATTAGAGGGTTAATTAATATGCTGCAACATGTACTAGAGGGAAAAATACCTTATATTCCCTTTGCAAACTCCTAGCTGAAGCCATAACAACCAACATGCTTTTCTTTTGTTGAGTTTGGGCAAATCTTTTCAATAAATTGTACATGTGAGATACTTTCAGTTGAAACACTGAATACATGACTCAAGAATAAAGGTGTAATTAAAAAGAAATGCTCCTATACTTAAATTTTAACTATGATGCATATCTGTCTTTTATGTGTATCATTTCTTTGGGCTTGTATGGCAAGTTTTTGGTAGTGTGGGGGTTATGGTTACAGGGGTGGCTTCTGTCAGAAGCTATCAGAAGCTTCTCATGTGTAATTGCCTCAACCAAGCCCATGACAGCTGGCTCCAAGATGGACCTGCTTCTGCCAAGGCTGAGACGTGGTAGAACCTCTGGGATAACGTATTTAAAAAGCAGGGGAAGTTACTGTGCAGGATCAAATTTCAACCAGAGAAGAAAGGTGTGACAATATGTAAAGGAAATCTATGGTCAGTGAAGAAGAACAGGAAGGAGGTGCTCCATGTGCCAGAGCTGAGATTCTGTCTCCTGTAGCCCATGGTGCAGATCACAGTGAGGCAGCTGTGCCCCTGCAGCCCATGGAAGACCACAGTGGAGCAGAGATCCACCTGCAGCCTGTGCAGGACCCCACACCAGGGGAGGTGGATGCCCTCAAAGGAGGTTGTGATGCCTTGGGAAGCCTGTGCTGGGGGACAGAAGAACCTGTGGCCACTGGAGAGAAACAAGACTACACAGCAAGTTTGTTGGCAGAACTTGTGACCCCATGGGGTACCCTTGCTAGAGCAGTCAGATCCTGAAGGACTGAACTCCATGGAAGGGACCCATACTGGAGCAGTGGAAGAGTGTGAGGTTCCTCCTACAAAGGAAGAGGAGACAGAGACAATGTGTGTTGAACTGACCACAACCCCCAGCCCTCATTCCTCTGCACTGCTGGTGAGAAGGAGGGAGATAATTTGGGACTGAAGTTAAGCCCAGGAATTAGCAGGGGTGGGGGCAGGCATTTTAAGGTTTGGTTTTATTTCTCATTATCCTATTCTGGTTTAATTGGTAATAAATGAATTTTCCCTAGTCAAGTCTGTTTTGCTCATGACAGTAATTGGTGAGTGTCCTTATCTCAGTTCATGAGCCCTTTGTTATGCTCTGTCTCCTCTGTCTCCTCAGCATACTCTGTTATACTCTGACCAGCTGAGGAGGGGAGTAACAGGGAGGCTTTGGTGGGGACTGGTGTCCAGCCAGGGTTAACTCCCCACTGTTGTGTTTTATTTACCTCAAGATGAGAGAGCACTTTTTTTGTTTCCAAAAGTAAATGCTCAAGTGCGTGGATAACAAAGTTTTAAGACTTCAAAATCAGTGTGAATTAACCTAGAGGAGGAGTAAAGCAAAATTTAACTTGGTAGACAATAAGAAGTGATTCACACAATTGTCTTACTTTTATTAAAATCTTTGTCTTCAACTTTAGTTTCCAACAAATGGTTTTGTAGCGTGACAAAGGAACACTGACATATTCCTAACTGCATTTATGATTTTTAAAAGTAATTAATGTGATAAATTTTGCTCTTTTATCTCAGTCCTATTGGATTTACTTTAGCAGATGTCAGCATCTTAAACCTAGTTGGAGCCTGTATTCTGAAATAATTGTTGAACCTGAAGTAGTTTATGATCAGCCGTGGTGATGATGTGCTGGATATTATAATCTAGAAAACAGAGTATTACAGGCACACTAAGTCTACAGATGTTGCTGTGTTAGTTTTTGATGTCCTGGAAAAAAGTATTCAAAGATATTGAAACCAGCTGTTTCTCCTGTTAGTGCACTGGATGCTTATCTTCTTGCTCTATATATCAAAATATCAGTGTCAAAATTTACTATTACTGCATGAACTGGAGAGACTTTGGTCTAGAGATAAGATGGTTCAGTCAATATTATGTAACAGCTGCCCTTAGTATATTTAAAAACAAAACAAAACAAAAAGTTATTATTATTCTGTTACGATATGATAAGCATGAATTGAAGTGAAATAAAGTAAGTGATAGGACACTCACAAAATAATTTTGAATCAAGAAATTATTTTGAAATTAAATAGAAAATGCATTTTCAGAAACAATTTTAGTTTAAGTATTTTTACATTTTGGATTCTCAGGGAATTAAAAATCTGTATTTTTTTCCTAATTCTATGGAAACAAAATTCGAAGTTTTACTACAGTCTGTAAGGTGAAAGAGAATTAGGAGTGCTGACAGGCATAGAATGTTGCTTGGGCCCTGGGAAAACTTAAAGACAAGTATTAAAAGTAAGATGTATGACAGAGAAAATGTAAGGAACTTTCAAAATGTATCTGTGAAATGACAAGGGATCCTACAAGTAATAGTAGCATAACTGAACAAAGAGAGGAGGGGAAAGAGCACAGAGAATAGGGAGGGAGAAGGTGGCAGCTAAAGGTCTATATGTTATCACAGAAGATGGCATACAGCATTTATTTGAGAATTAAAGGAAGATTTCCTGTACACCTGTTTGTCTTTGGCAGATCATGAGAGGTGGCTTACAGCAATTAGTGAACTTCTTGATTATTTTCTTTAATGACAAAAGTAGTGTTGCTCACAAATGTGCTTGTTTGACAAACTGTATAAACACATTTGTTAAGGACTCATCTCCCAGATGGCCCCAATTTTGCATGCAGTCAGCAAAAGCAATTGACGACCTCCCTTGGGTCAAAAAAAGGCCCATTAGAAGCATTGCTCTCCTACCCATCTGCTGAAACTGTTATCTGAGGCAGCTAATTATATGTTTCACTCTTTCATTTCCAGAATCAAATATACCTCTCAGTCTCTGTATCATTGATTGCATTAACTGGAAACATTTGCAGGAATTGTGGACAGTGAACTTTACTTCACCCTGAATACAGGGATAATGGTCCTTCCACCTTCTTTTTTTTTTTAATTTTTACTTTGTAAAACTGTTCAGAGCAGTGAGAGTGAATAGGGATAATTCAAAAAAAGACAAGCTATTTTTGCATATATTGCATTGCCCATCATGGACTGAAAATCTGACTTGGCCTAAATTCAGGAAAATATAGAGCTTCTCAGGACTTTGTCCTAACCACTCCCATGTCCTGCTTAATCATAAAATCAGGTATCTGGCATACTTCTTGCATGATACACAGTTAAGAATGTTGGTCACGAGATGATTAATGAAGTACCTTCTATTGGATCATCAATATAGGCCTATTTAATATTTTCTCTTCTTGTTTAGCAGACCACAGCAACAGGGAGCTCACTGGTTTGCAAGAGGAAAGTGCTCTAGAAATGTGCAAGTGATTTCCCTGGAGTGGGACACTGCTGGTGAACAGCCGTGTGTGCTGGGAAAGCATTGCTGAAGACCTGCAGCAGCCACCAGTGAGCACAGAAGAGTAGTGGGGAAGCTGTATCACCAACAATGGGCTATTGGATGCAACTTAAACCACTAACAGGCACTTTTACTGTTACTGTACATATTAACCTCCATGACCAAAATAGGCTTTATCAGGAAGAAACTGGTTGACTGGCATACCTGATTCTACACTAGAAATAATTTGCCTTAGTTACCAGAACATTGTTTGAATATTTTCCAAAATGCAATGTTGAAAAAACAACAAACCCTCAACATAGTTCAATCCAGCAGAAATTAGTGCTAACATTGTTAGTTTTTCTCATTGGAAGCTGTCCTACAGAGTCCAGATAGTATATTCAGAGAATTATATTATTTGTGAGAAAAACATTTTTAGCTCTTTTAATATGATTTACCACTATCCTCAGCCAAAAGAATATAAGCTGTGGGATGTAGCACAAAATTTCTGATCTTTTGTTCTTTGGGCTTCTTTTCAGTATGAGCAATTTCAGCTTCATTGAAAATGTTCATTTGGAGATCAGATGAAATCCGAAAATTTCTGAAGTCATTGTTATTAGAAAGAGTCTTAAATCAGAGCAGTATGTTCAGCTACATGTCCTCCCTTTCTTTGCAAGACGTTTAGATTAGATTAGATTAGATTAGATTAGATTAGATTAGATTAGATTAGATTCATAAAGCTGTTTACTTTCTTTTTACTGTCACTTCCTTATTTTGACTAAGAGTTCTGTTTTATATTATCTGATGGAGATGAATGCAAAGTAACAGAACAAAATACACAGACATTGAAGATAATTCTCTTTATTATGAAAACCTTATATACATTTTTACAAAATTTGCTACCTGAAGTTAAATTAAAAGTTTAAATTAAAATAAATTGTTATACATTATGTTCCTGAAAGTCAAGAGAAAACTTTAAATGATCCTTGGGAATGTCATAGAATCATGGAATGGTTTGGCAGAAGGGGCCTCAAGGATCATCTAGCTCCAACCCCTCTGCCATGTGCAGAGACACCTTTCATTAGACAAGTTTGTTCAGAGCCCCATCCAATATCACCTTGAACACTTCCTCAGATGGGACACCCACAGCTTGTCTGAGCGACCTGTTCAGCACCTCACCACCCTCGCGTCAAAGAATTTTTTTCCTAATATCTAATCTAAACTTACTTTCTTTGAGTTTGAATCCATTGCCTCTTGTCCTGTCACTACATGCCCTTATAAAACTTCTCTGTGTTTCTTGTAGAGTCCCTTCAAGCAGTGGATGGATGTCTGCAGTTAGGTCACTCCAAGGCCTGAACAATCCCAATTCTTCTAGCCTTTCCACACAGGAGAGATGCTGCACCTCAGTACTACTGCGTTCTGTCAGTATTAACCATTCAGACCTTTATGGTGTTGGAAAGTTGCTTATTTTGAGTTGGGTGACCAAAACCTTCTTTATGATGGCACCACTTCACTTAGGGAAGACTCCAGGCTAGGAATATATGAGAAATACATTTAATATGAAAGGTTTGTGTAGTCTCCCCCTGGATTTTCAGACATCACTTCTAATGTTCTGCAATCTGAAATTCTTAGTTCCATATAAGACATGCTCAGAGTAAGACAGTAGAAATTTGTTGAATAATGTGGGAACAACATCATTAAGCATCTAAGTAGCTCTAAAGTTAAGAGAAGAAAATGCAATTCATGTTCTGTGCAGTACATCAGAGACGTAGTTAATCGTACAAACGTATTTTCTTTGCTTATCTGCTGGTAGATGTGTGTGTTATCAGCTGTGAAATTGGTTACAGTGCTGGAAACAATCCCTTTCAGCACAGGCTTTGTATTCTTGTTCTTTTCATGGGTATTTTGAAACTGCTGGCAGGGTATTTATTATACTTTGCTGACACAACAGTAAAAATACATATAAAAACTGTTTCAGGAGTTTTAGGTCAAATTTTTGCTCTTCACTATGCTAATATTAATACAGAGGAAAGCTACTGCATTTCTACTTGTGTAACCAAAAACAGAGCTTTGCCTTAAGGAACGTGAGTGCAAATGGCAAGGTATTAAAAACACAGATGCAGAGAGAGAGAGATCCATGTGTGGAAATGGTTTATATTAAGAAGCAGTTGCTGAAACAAATGGGAGTTTTGCCCACGCAAGGCCCACTTCTTGATTCTGTATTTTTCTTTGTGACTTCTTGTTTTAGAGACATCTATAATTAAAATAATTTGTTCTGCCTAGCCATGACTGCTTCGGATCACTTCGCATCTCCTTGGCACTCTAGGTATTTTTCTGGACTGACGCTGAACCAAACTTCCAGTGCTAGTTGTCCATATGTTCAACCAGTGTTGACAGTGGAGCTGTGATTTTTAGTATCTTCAGAGGATTACTTCCAGTTAATCACAAAAGTTAATTGTAACAGTTAGCTGCATAGGATACGTAAGACTTTCCATTTCCTTGTATATAAAAGGGTTGCTAAATTCTCTGCACAAACTTTCAGTGTGTCGCTGTAATACCTGAAGGAATTTCTGAGGAGAAAAGGTTCAGTGAAAAACAAATTCAGGCCTACCCATGCTGAACAGAGATGATATAAAATATTAACCAAAGTTATTTCTGTTTTCCTGAGCAACTTTGGCACCAAGCTTCAACATTTCTAGTAATAAGATAGTAATAGGTGAGTAATACTGCAATAGTAGATTGGTACGCTAGCAATAGGTGAATAATATTCTTATTTTTTCATTATCTTTTTTAGATATAGATCTTGGACACCATGGTCAGACCTTCCATTCCCTTTATCAAAATACTCCTCAGGATCAAGAATGACTGTGGAAAAAGGTATCAGTCATGGAGTCAATACTGAATTGTAAAAAGCAACTATAATAATACTAAACTTGGTAATTTTTGAATGTTTTATTTTTCTGAAATTATTTTCACATAACTTAAACCCTAAGAGAATAATACAATTACTTTCAAGATTAATTCTGCTCTTTTGTCAGTCATAGAACTGTGTGCTGTTTCCTATGGCTCAGCCACATTTATGCTTCTGAATTGGTAGAAGTCACCTCATGACTTGTGTGTCTGAAATTATAACTGCTAATGTATTTTGCACTGAAAGACACAATTGTGCCTACAGAGTAGATGTATCTCTTGTTACTGTTCACCACCAGGCTGAGTTTGGGTGGTGTCTAGGGAGTGTGTATGCAAGTGGACTTATGAAATCAACAGAGCCCTGGGCACATGCTGGGGACCTCTATCTTGGCTAGCTGCTAATACTCTCTAAAATAGGAAACAATGATGCATTTGTTTCAAAATCCTCCACAGAGAAGGGAATATTATTTTATGCATAGTAATCCAGTGAAAATCCAGGGGATTTTTCTTGGTGAATATAAGGAGGAGGCAAGTCCTGAAAGCAAAGGTACTGCTTCTCTTCTTGTTTGGCTTTGTGTTTTGTTGTCTATGCCTGAATTTGTCTGAGCCTGGAAAAATCGTGAAACATTCCTAAACCCTGCTGTGTCCTCATAATGTTCTGGCAGACAGCATAAGCACAGTGTGGCTGTGCAGGAGTCCAGGCTCCTCCTGTGGCCCACTCGACAAGTGACTTTTTGCTGTCCCAGGTCATGACAATGTCTCAGTGGCAGGTGGGGCACATGGAGGTAATGTGGCTAGGCAGCCTCTTCCAAGGCTGATCCACACTGCAGGAGAGTACATCCTAGAGAATGTGCTCTTTAAATACTTTAATCTTTAAATACTTGGTGTGCACATGAGGTTTTCCCAGAGAAAACTAGTTGAATGGCCTCAAACTGCTTAAAAAGCCCATTGGATAAGCAGTGGTGGACAGATGGAGAACTTGGCTTCAAAGACACTTGGCATTGCAAGGTAAATATTATCACCTCAAGATTAATATTTGCTTTAAAATAGCAGTGTTTTGAGCAAATTATGAATCTTGAGATAATTTACTGCCTTCCGAGGGGGTGCAGTTTTTTGTCTTGCCACTTCGCACTGTTTTTCTCTTCGACCTCTGTATTTTTAAATAATTTGTGCAAGCAACCAAAAACCTCTCACTCATAACCAAGGAAGAAACAGCAGTTTTCTGAGTTCCAGATATATACATTGGTGTAAGCTGTGTGTGCATAATTATTTATTATCACAAATGTCTACTAGCATATGCAGAATTGCTCATAATTTAGTAGATTCGTTAAGCTGATGTTATTCCATGCAAATGTATTTTGAGCGTGTCTCTCAGTGTGGCGCCAGAAGTGAAATAAATTTCACTGCTCAACTTCTTTGCTGTGGCTGACTGAATGACTTCAGGCATGGCTGTGAGCAATACTTCATTCCCTGGTGCAGTATGTATATATGGCTTATTTGTGAAAAATTAACTTTTTCCAGGGAAGCATGGAAAACAGTGCAAAATAGGTAAAGGAAGGACAGTTATCAGGGTGTGCCACATTGAACATAGAACACATGGCAAAGGATGCTTTTTAACATCGGTCTTTAGAGCTAAATTAATGAAAAGTCAGAAAGAAATCGTAAATAGTTTGGGAAAGTAATAAGTACCTGAGAAAAATGCCATGTTTCCTATTACATCCGCTGGCAATACAACTGAAATGAGATCAAGGAATTATGTTTCTAATAAAGTTTGGAAGTTGAGCAGATGAACTTCTCATATACTGTGAAGTGCTAAGAATCAGTAATCACACAGCTACCAAGCTGATACCATCATGGCCTTGGCACTGGGCTCTGTTGCATCAGTGCTATTGAACAGCAAATAGACAAATAAGCCTAGGACAGAATTAGCTGAAAAACAGATGATTCACATGAGATCAAGTAAAGACATAAACACAGACTGAAACAAACCAGAGCAGCTTTTGTGCATAAAAGGGTAAGCAATATTGAAGTTATGGGAGAGCATTTGATGCTCTCTTCTTTCAAGATCTTGTGTCCAGAAAAGAAATCACTGTGCAAAAACATACATGCAATGCTAGAACCGTTCCCATCTAAGTGGATGGTGAGAGTGACAATCTCTTTTGTGGGTTTGCATTCACTAACACTTGCTAGGAGATTCCCTGCATTATGAAAATTAAATATTATTTACAATTTCAGCCATAACCAAGGGAAGTAGCTCAGAACCATAATGCAGCAAGCTTTAATTAGAAGTAATAGCAGGAAGAATTTGCAAGACAAGCTGGTAAGATGCTCTGGACAAACATTATTTAATGGTATTTGAGCATGGGTGTTTTGGGTTGATATCTAGCAAAAAGTGGGTCTCAGAGAGGATATCTTCACAGCACAGCTGCTGCTTTTTGAAGGCAAGGAATGGAATGAATGGAATAAAGCACTGTGAACAATGTAACATAATAGTAATGTCATGCCAGGCACACTTCCATCTTCTTGCACTCAATGTAAGAAGACATATTTCATTTATATAAAGATGCTTTTGGATGCAATTACTACCTGCCTGAAGAACAACAGCTGGAAAAGAAGCTCTGAGTTTAAACTAATACAATTGCTACCAAGAAGTAGCAAATTCGTTCAAGAGGAAACTTTAAAAAAACCCAAACTTGAGAACCATGCAGAGATGGGGAATTTTAAATTAAGTTATACAACTAACAGAATGGATGAGCAATATGGTAGCTATTAAAAAACAGACAAACCATACATGTGTATTGTTCAAATCTAAAATAAAATTGCTTTATGCGGAAGAGAGAGAATTGCCCTGTAATTACACTGATAATTGAATGTGTTCAACTTGAAATAGAAAAAGAGATGTGTACTAGTTTTGTAAATCAAGTACACATATTCCTTCATTTGTGTTGTTCATTTTCATGTTAACTATTTATTGTCACTAAAATTGTGCAGCCATGTTCACAAATTCTAGGTTAAGCAGAGTTGCAAACTTTCCTGAACCCATCTGCTGCACAGCTTATGTTATCCAGATCCAAAGCAAAAAAAAAAAAAAAAAAAAAAAAAATTGTATTGTGCCTTTCTACTGTGTGTACCCTTTTTAAAGGAAGAAGTATGTACGAAAAAAGGAAGCAAAGTTGCCATAGCATCCGTCCATTTGTATGTTAGTAGCTGAGGGAGTGTACACAACTCTGTGGGATCCTAATGGGCATGAGAGACATGGATGTGCTCCACGATTTTTTGCATGGCATGGATGAAGAGAATTCACGTAAGGCAAGGCAAGGCAAGGTAAGGCAAGGCAAGGCATTTTTTCATGGCTCCTGAAACTTGTTTTGATGTCTTTGTGGGCCACCTAAAAACAGAGACCAGACAAAATTAAGGGAGTTAAAAGCAGTTATATTTATTGAAGGGCCTTCAGGTACATTTAGGGTAGATGAAGCCCCCCAGGGGCTACACCCAAAATGGAGGACGGGTTNAGGGGCTACACCCAAGAAATGGATGGTGGATCATGGGTTTTCATACTTTTATAGGTTTGGTCCATTTGCATTTTGGGGGTTAATCTTCCAATTGCATCTTCAGGTAATTAAGTAATTTACCCCAAGTTTGCTCCACCCCAACTCAGTTTTGTTTTCATTTCTCAGAGCCTGAGACAGTGAGATGACCTTTATTCCCAGGCCTAGAGAGGAATTGTTTTGTCTGACCAAAATGGGAAAGCAGTAGCTAACGCTTTACATATAGAGTTATAAGTATAAAGAATTGTAGGATTACAAATATATGAAAAATATAAAATCTAAAATCCTAAGGCATCCGTTTTCTCAGCAGTGTGAATCAGACCACCAGTGAAAGTCCAGGCCCAGTGTCTGTAAAGAGTGAGGCATCGCAGGGAGCTGAGCCACAATGACACACATGCAGAAGGTACTTACAGAGAGGTCACAGGCATCAAGTGTAGAGCAAAGCTGTGTCTAAGCTGCTGGTCCTTGCTGGAGCACAGCACTTTCATTACTTGGGATTTAATCTTTGGCTGCCAAACTGGGCCGGGGTCCTTCTCTTTAAAACACAACCACCAAAGCTACTGCCTGCTGTCTTTGGTAGCCTTCAAATCTGTTAATCAAAACGTAGAATGAGATACTCACATACTGCCTGTGAAGAGAGAGGCACATCTCTTAGACTTTGGTGCAGAGAAGTGTCATAACCTCTGCTGCAGAAGAATGTGGCCTGCATAGCCACTGTGTAGCCCTCCTGTAGCCAAACCCATGAGATTCTATGCACACTGGCAACTGGACATGGGAAAGTTATTGATGTATAAGTTGGTACGTAATTATTCAAACCACAGCAAAACTTTGAAGCTACGGGAGTGGGTTTTTTCTGCATTATTTTCTTGATTACTTGATTACTTCCTAAGAGAGTTTTTACATGTCGAAGTAACCTTTCTAACTCTTCCCATTAGTACTTCTAGCTCCGTGTGCACTGTCTCTTGGAGGTCAGCCACAGCAGCAACCCAAAACCCATTGCGTTTTCTGATCTAGGTACTATGCCCATAGTCTCACTGATGAGACTCACACTCTTTCTCACCCAGAAATACCTCCATGTTTGGATGACATTATTCTACAGGGGCTCTCCTGCCAAAATGTTCTCCCTAGTGTGCTTCCCTAGGAAATTCTACTGTGAAGCGGAATTCCTTGTCACATCTGCTGGGAGGTGACAATGACATTTTAATTTCACATTTGAAGGCATGATGCAGGCTAGAGCCATGTAATTTTGTTACTTGTTTAATAAGAAATCAACCTAAAAAAAAGTTTCATTCTACTCACTTGTGGCTTCCCCATCTGGAGGGCACTGAGCTAGTCTCAGAGAGGGTTCTGACAAGCACACTGGGTGGATCAGGTCCCTGCCTGTGTCACTGGGATACGTGCACTATCACTTATTGATTCTACTGGCATTTTTAGTACAGCACCAAGGAGGAACTATGCCCTTCCATTAACTGACATTCCCAAATGTATTAGGGTATCCCAGTTTTTAGAATTTGTAAACTGATTAAAACCAAAACCAAACCACATGCTGCTAAGTCATACTGCCTCCTTGCAGATTAACAATGTTTTAGAGTTCTGTGTTTAAGCCCTAGGAAAAGTGGCATGTATTGTGACGTGTATTTCAACCAAAGTAAATAAGGCAGCTAAGAGGAAGGGGCAATTTTAGATGACTAATGGAGAGAGCTCTGCAAGGAGAGCATGTGCCACTTAGCGAGGCCTGGGGCTCTCATGGCCCCAGGGGAGGTCTGCTGCTGCTTTAGTGCTGTGCATCAGGGCACTCCCCCGATGCATGGATGGCTGCGTTGTGATGCAAGGTGCATCATGGGAACCTGAGTGGGTCTTCTCTCAGCTGACTTTGAATGCCTCCCAGACAGTTATTTGCATCCAAATTGGACAAAAAGCATCTCTGAAAGCTTCTGGAGAAGACCTTATTTCACAAACTTTAGGTTAGTGAGATGAATTCCATTCAGAAAATGCCCTTGATCTTCTTTTTCACCACTATTGTAAAGGAAACACGGATTATTGTACTTGATGTACAGAATATTTTTATACAACAAATGAAACTTACCCTCAACAGATGTGTTTTCATGTTAGGGCAGCATGTGCAGTAAGGGGAGGAGAATTGGAGTTTACCAGAATTACCTGCATGCACGTGCTTCGCCTAACAGCCAAATTGCTAGCACTAACTTGATTTCCAGATCACACAATATTCTAAATTAGAAGATACTTACAAAGATAGACCCCACTCTCAAGTGAAGGGTCCATGCAGGGATTGAACCCACAACCTTGGTGTTACTAACATCAGGCTCTAATCAACTGAGTACTCCCAGGGACAAATTCCAAAGTAGCAGGCCATTCCCAAAACCATTCCCTCACCTTGATTTCAAGTGGGAATTGAACTGAGCTCTCCCACATCCCAGGAGAGTAGATTCACTGCCAATCTGCTGGATAATTGCGCTGCCTCACTCCCACTGAAGCTGTTCTGTATGAATAATTAACTAGTCATTGCAGCAGTGGTTTGAACCTGACTTGCCCACTTCCCAGAAGAGCATGCCAACTAGCAGGCTGGAGAATCACTCCCTTACATTCCCCATTCCCCTGTGTGGCTCACTGAACACTTAATTATTTATATTAAGGGATTTATGAAGCTTAAAGAGAAGAAAGGCTCATTTGGGGATAGCCTGGGGAACAGCCGACCTGAATCAAACTCCTTGCTCTGAATCAAGCCAATAGAGAATTTGAAAGTTAGTCTCTGTCTTCAGGTAAGCTTTTGCTCTTGGGACCATTGAGTTAAGTTTGGTTGTCATGCAACAGGGCACAGGGAAAGACCTTCCTCCATGAAATACTGTAGCAACGAAGCCCCACTGTCTTCTCCCAGAAAAAGGGCAGTAGTTGAGAATCCCTGCTGCATGTAGCTGTGAGTCATGCAATTGCATACCTTAGACATTGCTGTGCCCAGCATTTCCCACCAGGAAAGTGTTTCTCTTATATAATAAAACTTTCCTGATGTGTTATGGTTTGTATAGGAAGTGAGAAGGGATCCCCAAAGGGACCACAAGCCTTAGTGTTACACCTTTGTTATCTCTATCCTTGTTCTTCTTGTTCTATAAATAGACCACAGGGGTTCCAGAAAATGACAACTGAGTCTTTAGATGCTACCATTACATTTAATACCTGATGTGAGCTTGAATCCTTCACCTGAATTAGTGTTCTTTCGCTGCATCTCTACTGCCCAGGCTTTTGTATTTCTTTCAGATGTTGCAGTAAGAACTTCAAATAAGGGTAGGATGCCAGTGTACATTGGGTACTTCTGCCACTTGGTGCCTTTTTTCATAGGAGTCAGGGATCACAGGCAAACATAGTGCCTGTGTGCAGACTGACAGTGGATGGGTGTGATCCAGTGTGAAATCAGGCATTACAGCCATGCATGAGGCAAGGACACCAGTCTGACCTGTGGTCACACTGTTTACAAATGCAATGATAATACATTTATTAAGAAACCATGTCCTACGGAATCTTTCCTGTGCTTTATGGGTGATCAAAGGGAAGAAACATTTATGTTGATATTGTCATGTTTTATAAAGAAAGCTGAGGTTCATAAAGATGAGAAATTCTACCTGAAACCACATTATTAACTAAATTAGGACTAAACAGTGTTGTAACTCCATCACATTAGAACTGTCTAAGCCAGTAAAGATTTGAGGGGAGACAAATATGTGCTTCCACTTGTTAAGTCTGTGGCTCTCAAGGTACTGCACAACATAATGCCTTTACCTCTCTGACCCAGAAATGTTGCTTCATCATGTGATTGTGCAGCAGAGTGAAGGGGGCAGTGGCCTGCCTGAGCACACAGATTCACCTGATGCAGAAAATCCAGCTTTCTTTGTTAATGGCTCTTGCAAGAGATGAGACCCATTGCAATAGGCCTGAATTCACAGTAATTTGCTTAAGTGAACAGATTTATTCACCAAGATTAGAGAAAGCCAGTGAGGCACATTGCATTTGTTTCTGGTGCTTTTCCTTAAAAAAAAGAGAAAAAACAACCCTGCAGTACAGATTCTATACAAGGTGCTGAAATAAAGCAGATGGATTGGAAATATGGCCTGAAATTTTTTATGTTCGGTATTTCTTATGGCGTTGTTTGGACTTGGCATTATTCTCCAAAGAAGTACGTTTTTTCAGAGGTTTGACCCTAGACTTACTCAGCTTGAGATGTCAAGGCTGCAACTTCTGTCTTCCACTGGGAGAAAGTGCTCAGATCAGTCCAGGAAAAGGTTTGAAAATGAACACAGGATTATCTGTTAAACTGAGTCATTTGTGAAAAGCAAATACCTACCTGTTATCTACTTCAGCCTGAAGGATGAGCCTGCTGATTATGTGCTACAAAATTTTAAATACCACCCAGCTGGTAGAGAGAGTGCCATTATTTCTTTTTTCTTTTCTGAGACAGAGCGTCTTGTCTATGGTTATTTTTGTTAATTGGAGTTTTTTCCTCTTTGCCTGTCTGCCTGCACCTCTGAAAGCTGCTCCCTCTTGTGGTCTAGTGAGATTTATGGCATAGGATATTAATTATACTATGCTTGACCCTTTACATAAAACGGGGAGTAAGCCAGAGGTTTATGAACTGTAAAGGGATCCTGTTCATAAATTTATTTATGTCTGACTGTGTTGTAAGTTTTGTAAGGTGCCCACATTCACCTTCCTTACAGACAAGTCTTAAAACGAAAATGATGAAACATTTGCATGTCCTTAAAAAAAAGATAGGACCATCCTCTTCAGGAATGATTTTCCTCTCAAAAAAAGCAAAAGTGGTGGTCCATTTTTGAACAGTCTTATAACAGTACATTGCACTTACATATCTGCTTTCCTCTTTAGGATAAAGCCTCACAGTACTACTAAAAAACCTCATTTTGTACTACTTATAAAAGAAGAAATTTCATCATGCAATAGGCATTAAAAGAGTGAAGGAGCTAATCAGCATCACAATAGTTTCTTTCTGTTGCTACTTCTGGGTGCTTGGCTTGGTGTGTATATTCAAGGCACTCAAAAATTGTGACAACAAGCTGATGGTGAATTTATGTTCTTGGTATCATCAGCACTGATATCCTTAGGTGGTATTGCTTTTGATGGACTATGGTAGAATGTCTTTCTGAACTTCTAATTTTTATCATATGTCTTTGTCCAACAGCAGATAACCTAAAATCAAAGTGTGGCCTGCAGTAACTGTGGCTATCATCTCAAATGCTCTGAAGTGGGTCCTTCTGGATGCTAGTAGGAAAATGTTTCCACCTTCTTACACAGCGACATGTTTTGTCTCTGCTGATATCTTTCATCAACACATTTCACAGATATTTCAACATATATCACAGATATAGGATATTATGTGGAATACCCTCTGTTTGTCTCCTTTATTCCTGGAAGTTACCATCTGCTGGGCTGAGGGTACAGCTAAAAAAAGAGACCACTTCTCTCTTCCCTTCCATCTGTCTGTCCCTAAAGGATTGATTGTCCTCCCCCAAAAAAGCGTGAGTGGTGGGATGTGTTCTGCTGCACATGCTTAGAAGATCTTTTATTAAGTCTCTCCTCTTACGTGAATCTCATGTCTACACTTGCTTAACCATCATCCCTCAAGCAGGCTGTCTGCCGACTTGGGTCTGTGGCTTGCTTCAGGTGACTGGTAGCCACTAGCTTCTTGCTGACTGCAACCTTCATTTCAAACCACACTGAAAATAGACTTGAGGACCACACCCATGTCTTTCAGCTCTTTTCACTTTCATTCTGTGGCCTGTCCCTGTCCCTTTTCTCCCTCCATATTTTTACTTCATCCTGCTGTCTATTGCTCTTATTATGACCCTGCTGGCCTTGTTGCTTTCCCTTGACACATATCCCCTGAGACCTATTGCTCCCTTTCCATATTAATTGTAATTTTTATTCCCTCAGCCTCAAAGCCTTATTGCTTCATTCCTTGACAACCCACAGTTACCAGGCCTGTTGCTTTGTAACTCTCCAGTCTTTTCATCCGTATCACCTGGGACCACATGCTCCATCTCTGGCCAGCCTTCTTCATCTTCTGTTAGTATATTTCTTTGGCTTTTTACATCAAATTCTAATTTAATGTCTTATCCATGTTCCATGCTTAATCACTTCTGCCTGTTTTTTTTTCTTGTTGCATTTCATCTCCTGTGCCAGTTGCTCTCTGGACTCTGCACATTCCCCTGCACCTTCCTCTATCTCTTTCCTAGTCAGTTTTCCCATCAGTCCATATCTTCCATCTGCTCTTTACCTCCAGAGTTTCCTCTAAGCCTCCCTGTAAACATGCAATTCATCAAGCAAACCAATAAACAATTCTCTACTCTCCTCTTTGGACAAAGAAACTTTAAAAAAAAAAAAAAAAAAGAAGGAAGAAAGATCTCACTGTGAAGGCCTAACAAAACAAACAGATGATTTTTCTATTTGTCATCATTTCACATCCAAGTATCTCCTAGGATGTATATAGAGTGCCTGATATATGACTCTGTAAGGACTTCATCTGGAAATAATGGTTAGCAGGACCTTTCCCATCCTCCACAGGATTTTAAGTTCTTCAAGATATGGATGTTGTCTTTGACTTGCCTATAAAGTAGAATGCACAGTTGTGATACACAGCAAATATGGTGCCCTATGATGTCTTAATAATAGTGGCATTGGTGTGATGATGATTATTAATGCTATCTCAAGCAATTAGTGTCCATTTTATAAAAGGATTCCCTTCCTCTGAATTGGGAATAATAGCTAATATTTTTCCTTCCTTTTTTTTCCACGTGTTTTAGATTTAAATTGTGAAAATTCATTCTAATCTTCACTCTATCAGATATTTATGCTGCCTGAAAGAGGCTACCTCTTTCTATAAATTGCAGAGAAATAGTTAGTAGCAGGAGGGTAAGAAAAAGGAAAGGAAGGGTTCATACAAGGATATGAGTTTTCTGAGTCATCTTTAGAACCTATCATTTTTTCACTCACTTTAAAAACAAACAGTCAAACAATAAAACCTGGTTTCTTTGTGCTTTCTGTGCAGTGTGATGAGGGCATCTTGTGTCACTTTATGTAGCATCACATGCTGAGCTGTTTGCTATCCTTGGATAACCTGAAGCAACAAGATGCTCTTAGAAACAGAATTGCAGATGGTATTTCATGTCTAATGTGCCAGTAGTCCTCTGATAACCACAAAAAGGCTTGAAACCTTTTTGTTCTGGTTACTGAGTAGATTTTAAGTGGACAAATTCAGCAGAAGCGTGATGTTTTAAAGTGCTTTTTTGCATATCTTTTGTGTTCCCCACAACTTTGCCATCAAAATTTACAGATGCAGAAGTCTGCTGCGCTTGCATGTTACAATGCGAAATGAAGAGTGTGTAGAGACATTTTGGAGGTGGTTCTTTTTACAGTAGTGCATATGCATGAAAAAATAGCTTCACCCTGCCTCCACCTCCAGTGCCACGTATAACATACACATATCATTTTTAATTGACACAGACACATTTCCTATATCTGTGCTGTCACAGCTATTCTGAGAGTGAGGCCATACTGCTCAGGATGCCATGAATCCGTTTCAGTGCCCTCTCAGTGACCTCCAATGTTGCCTCATGTTTAGACGCACTAATGTGTCTAGCTTGTAATTTTCTAAACCCATCACTCCTCTGCTCAATCAAAGTGTCCTTGATAACAACTGCTACTCTCGTTATACCAGTATAACGAGATGGCTGCAGATTGCAGCAATGCTCATGTTTGAATGCAGAAAGGGTGAAAGGAATGATCCATAAATTTCTCATTAAAACAAACTGAAGTCATGAGAGAAGCCTTTTTTGGATGACAGAGGTAGGAAGATAGCACTGCATATGCCCTACTCTTGCCAGTGGGTTTCACTTCACCCACCTGAAATCCCTAGAGAGACAAGAGCCAGCTAGCTAAGACTGTCAGAAGATGTGTTTGAATTAATTAAAACAAACATTTTTAGGTAATTGTACCTTGGCATGACATTAGAAATAAGCAACAGCAAGATGAGTTCCAGACATGTGTAGTAAATATATATTATTCTATTTGGAGTAATAGAAGCTGTTAGCTGGTTTTCAAAATACAGAAAATAACATAAAACATGCAAGTAATCTTTCCTGTGGAGACGTTACAACCAAAAGAGGAATTCACATGCTTTTTCAAAATTGTCTGTATAATGGCTGCTTAAGAAACTGTAGTAATTTATTGGGGTTTTCTAATATTTGAAACAATTGTTACATGTTAACAATTGTTACATATTAATTGATGCATAAAAATTTCAAATCCCAAGCAGTACTCAGCATAATTATTAGGGGAGGGTTATTTTCATAGGTATTTTACTTGCCATGTGTGACGTACATATGTACATAGATGTTAGCAGTTCCTCTTCTTTGATATGCACATTTCAGGATGTGCCCAGACTCCCCTTTCCCACAGGACTGGAACAGTCTGCAGCTGCATCTGTATGACTGAGTTCAGTTCTTTCAACTGGTTTTTGTCGAATCTTATTACACCTCCCTAGTCAGAAACCTCCCTGGTTAGACAGTGCAGTACCTTCCATTTGCAAAAGACCACACTGAAGGGCCCACCCCTAATTTGTTGTCTCATTTAGCCTGAAGGGAAAGTCCTATCAACTGGTGAGCAGAAGCAATGCTGTTTCTCTTCAGAGAAACAACTCAAGGGTGCTGTGGCATATACTGTAGGCTTAATCTAAGACATACTTTGCTAAAAACCTCAAGTTATACTCAACATATGGCAGAGGATCATTATTTAACTCTTTAAATCAAACCAGATAGCCAGTTGGAGGTGGATCTATCATGATCTGGCAACATTTTCTATAAGTGCTCAGTTTTAAGAAGTGTAAAAAGGAGTTAAAAATTAGACTAAATGTACAGTCATGTGCTTCAGTGGTCTCGTGGTTGTCTTTTATTACTGTCCTGCTATTAAAATAACCTCAGATTCAGATGATTTCTAGTGGCATTCACCTTCTCTCATGACTGTGCTATACCAACTCAGCCAGAAATTGCATAGGGACACATAAAACTACTTCTGTAAAACAATTTTTTCCCAAAAAAACCCCCCAAACACCATTGTCTTTGGTACAAACTGGTTTATTTCAAGTGTCAGGTATTTAAAAGATTTGGAAGCAAAGATCTGCAAGGTCTTAATCATAATTTTTGTTATACAGGCTAAAAACCATTCTGCTTTGGGCTTCAGTTTCACTTTGAAACTGCATTAGCCCCCATCATCTGTTCTTCTTATGAGCTTCTTTGTCCTGTGCTTCCGCCTGTCTCCCACTCCTGTATTTGATTGTTGTGTAGTAGTTTCTTGGACGGGAAAATAGTACAGGTAACTTGGATCCTCATTTTCCCTTCTGCAGCATTCCCACCAGGCTTACAAGTTCCCATTGCAATGGAAGATTAGCACAAGGATGAGGCAGCCTGCTCATATTTTAGAACTGAAAACCAGTTATGGTAGCTAACCTTCTACAAAGAGGCTTGCATAAAAACAGATACATACTAAAAGGACAGTTATTAAAAATACATAAGCAGATCCAATGGACAAGTATATTGGTCTGGGATTTTAACTATACTTTTAAGAAGCAGCAGCATAAACAACCCTGATTTTGCAATTATGTGACACCACTCAGACCCAAAAAATAATTTATGAGATATATGTTATTGATGTAGGAAGATGGTTTGGGAATATGATACAAGTGTGGGATTACTGTACTTTAAAATAGAAGGTATTTATCTGGTCTACAATAGATGTTGCTATAAAGCCTGGGGTATGCTAATCCGTGTTTGAATTTAGGCAGGACTGGATTATAAGAATTAAATCTGCATCTGTGCTGGATTTTAACTTGCTGAAAATCCACGTGATCGGAACTAAATTAATTTAACTCAACTTTCTTAAAATGAAAAATCTATTTACTTGCAGCAGATCATAAGTAGTATATACTACAAAACAGACTGAGTTAATAAATTCCCAAGACCCATATCTTGCAATGTTTTCATCCCAAGAAGGACCAACTTTTCTTTCTTCTTTAATTTTTAATGGAAATTCAGTTACTTATTGAACAATGTTTATTGAAATAAGTAAGCTACAAGTGTTGCAATGTTTATATTACAGAATTTATTTTTTTATTAACAGTGATTTTACACTCCCAAGTATTTCTTTGTAAATACTGACTTAGTATTTGAGTCAACATAACTAAATATGTTAAGAAATAAAAGTAAAATATCAAATGTTCATACATTTGCCTTTCATGAGGCAGCCAGATTCAGAACTGACATGAACTCAACCTTATTTCTTTCTCCCAAGTGTCACAAATTCCATCCAGCACATTAAGGAACAATGCACACAAAGAGGTTTTTTTGTTTTGGTTCAGTTTGGTTTTGGTTTTGTTTTGGTCTAAAAATTCTATTGTTTGATGTCAGGGCTTTTGCTACTCAGTTTTCATCGAATTTTGAAAAAAAAGGAGGAAAAAAAGAGTGGAAAAAGATGAATGACTCCCCTTTTGGGGAGTAATGTATCCATCCTGTTATATACTCTGTTTCCTGCATAAGATCATGATTATTATTCCATCTTTCCTCTGAAGACATATCTAAAATCTTAGTAATGTAACTTGCTGAGAAGTTATTAGCAGTATGTGTAGACTGTGTGTTGTTTTGCAGGTGTCTCTGTTTATTATGAAAAACTGAAATGTAGAAATTGCAGTCAGTACTTTGTCTGTCTCAGCTTTCAGCTCAGCCTCTGAGTAACCTGATGCTCCAAACCCTACAGCTGTCGTCTGCCCCAATACGAGACCTCAGCCAGGGGCCAGGCTCTGCTCTCATTTTCTACAGTGCAATTTCACTGTGCCAGTGGAGTTACTGGAATTCTGGGGTACGTGAAAGTGTATTTTGGCACCATGACTCTCTGTGCAGTCAAAGGAGGATGGTATGTTTTTACTGATTAGCAGAGCTGCATTGATGCTGCTGAGAAGGGAAGCTGTAGGAGGGAGCGGGTACTGAGCTATCCAATGGATTCCAACTGTGGCACAAATTAACCTTTGGTTAACATCAACACAACTCTGGGTGCAAGAGGATTTTTCCAGTTTTCCCACAGGAACGCAAGGAACAGCCTGTAGGAAATGACGAAATGTTTTGCTGGATGTGCCTACCGACAGAAAATCTTTGCAGCTAATTTTTGTTTCAAGCCCTGGATGAAAGAGTAAGTAGGTCAGAGACACAGAGGAGTAGCTCAGGCAGAACAGAAGACTCAGCTAAGTGTCCACTTCTGTTGTATGTGACCACCAGTTGGCAGAAAACATACTCAAAATAATGTTTTTCTTTACAGAAAACTAGCTTAATTGTATACTGCCTATACTTGATGTTAGCTAACCCTTTCCCTTCCAACTATTAGTGGTTACCAGGATTTCCACTTCTATGAATGACTTTAAATAAATTTGGATTTAGAAAATATTTGTTGCCTATTTTCCTCTGTCTTTGCAAAAGTGGAAATTCTGCCTGTCTTTCAGTTCACTATGCAGCACAAACCAGTTGCAGGTATGTCACAGTGAGACAGAACCAGGACCAGGGAATCCCATGCCTCTGGATTCAAATGTATTTGGAGTAGCTGGGCAATTTCCAAACTATGAAAGTTTTGGATTGAATGCAATTTTAAAAATATGTTTTAAAAATGGCCCAATCTTATTTTATTTCTTTATGGTGCATCAAAAAAACCCCTGAGAAAACATTTTGAAATGTCATTTCTGCACATTCATTACCTTTGGAATATCAGTAATATCAAATTTGATTATCCCTACGTTCATTATGTAATTTTTGGCAATTTACACTGAGTTCGCTGTTAATCATGATACTTAAACAAGATATATTTTCTTCAAAATGGATGCTAAAAATCATATTAGGTGGGCTTTTTTTCTTGTAGACTACAAAAATACAGAATACTGCAATTTGCCTGGTTTTGAAGGTGTGTGTCATGTTTAAAATATTTGTACTCCCTATATAAGATCATACAGGTCGAAATACCTATATTGTGACTTGGTGGGACGATGTTCTTAATATCATGAAGCAAAGGATTTTATTTATTCTCCTTTTTTTTCTTTCTTTATTTTCGGAGGGACACCGTTACATTGACCGGCCTTCCACTAAACACTTGTGTACAATAGGCAAAACTACAATGAGGTGTTTATTTTTAGGTACATAAAATTTTTGAAAATGGAGTACAGGATCCCTGCCTTAACCTCCCCAGGGTTGCTCAGAAGAAACTGTGAAACGCCACTGGCCTGGTCATGTCAGGCGTGTACCTTCCACAGCTTCCAGTGGGGAGTCCAACTCTGAGAAGCATTAAGCATGGATGAAAAAGCACTGGGTTCAAGCAAACACAAATCTTTGTTTGACATAAATATAATAGACTCGTGGGGCTGTAACACAGACAGCAGAAATTTGCCAGCATTCCCTGTTACTGACGTGCTCATCAATCAAGATCACATTGTGCTCAGTGTTGTACAGTGCCAGAAAAGTTCTTGACTGAAAGGCTTGTAATAGAACCTGAAGGCTAGACAAAGTAACCACTAAATAAGATGTATTTAAAAAAAATGAATGAAAAGTGACTGATTACATCTGAGCTGCATCCCTATTGGACAGATTTCTAGGAAGGCCACAGGGGTACTCTTCTAGTTACCTGTGGTTTATGATTTTTTGGTCAAACTTTATGCACATAGCAGTGATTCCCACACTGACATTTATGGATCACCAAAGAACAGTGAGTCCATGGTATATAGTCTATAGAAATACAATACTCTGCAATGTTTTGGAGAAAGAAATATTCAAGTAAAAGTTTGATGACAAGCAGGCAGAATGGTCCCTTATTCCTGAAGAGTTACTGAAGAGGACCTGTTGGCCTAAAAAGCTTGGAAACCTTTATGGGTTTCCATTGTTTAATGGTTTTTTAGCCGACTAACACTGAAGATTAATACACCACCTTTTGGAACATTTTGGTTTCCATTTTTGAAAGGTGGAATAAATATTTACTCTACCAGTTTGTGAACTCTACCCAATTTTGGCAATTCACTCCATAGTTATACACACATCATATGTAGGTAGGTTCTTTTAAGCAATGTATATGGTTTACAGGTTGTTCTTCAGCAAAGTACATCATATGTAGGCTGAAGTATTGCTAATAAAATGGAAGCTTAGTAGCATGACTGATCTCTGAAGGGAAGAAAAAAGGATCTCAATATGGTAATATTGGATGTGTGGTCAGTAAAGCACTAACATGCTTGCTATAGAGAAAACTGCATGCAGAGTCCTCTGAGTACTGCCAGGCAGTCCTTGTGGATAGCTGAAGCTCTGCAATGACAAATAATAGCTCAAATTCATCTTCTTTAAACAGAAAATATTATCCCCCTTCACCACTGTGTGTGTGTATTTAAACCTGTGTATTTGAAGTATTTTAAGATTCTTCAGACCTGTAATGACTACAATACAGCTGTAGATCGCAGTGAAAACTGGAATGTATTTTTTTCAAGTAAGGTCTCAAGACCAAAAAGAACGGGAGTCAGTGTTTCCTTGGCCTCAAATCAAAAAGTTCTTTTTGTGAATCTGGAATATGAGTCAGTTGTGAAAAAGCAAATAGTTTTGGAGTTCAGCAATAGAGAGGTCTTGAAAGACTTTTCAGAGACATCAACCCAAGATTCAGAGGCAATGATTTCATTCCCAAGGAGCAGGAACAGATTAATTGCAACAGACGACCATAAACTCCACAGCTAAACATAGAAGAAAACATTTTACAGAAACTGAACAGGGAGAAGAAAACTGATACCAGCCAAGGAACAATGTCACTGATGTGGCACCTAATTTAAGAATGTGAAATGTCCATTTATTTGCTAATCTTCCATGGAGATGTACCAGCAGACGAAAGGCATGGGTTGCACTCAGAGTTCAGAGTTCCAAGTGGTGAAGAAAAACTGGTTTTGAAACCACATGGGAAAGGATGAAACTGCAAAAGAAAAATACAGATGGCTTTAAAAAATACTTTGGAATAACACTCAGGGATGCAAACGAAAGAACAACTGAATTTCTACAATGGAAAGGTGACAATGAGTTCAAGGTGAGACTGTTTGTCCCTGGCAAGAATCAAATCCCACACTTCCAGAAGCACAAACCAGTTGGAATGAGAGCTTGCAGGAACATGCCACCTCTCATTGCTGTTAAACAAAGCAGCTACACTGGTGGCCTAGTGGCTACCAGTTGTCAGGCAAGCTCACTAGAACAGGATTGCTTTGGGACACAGACTCACTGGTGAGGTGGTAGAAGGAGGCAGAGTCTGTCAGGCTACCCACTATGCTGGATCATCTGTTGAAGGGAAAACAGACCGGCAGAGGAACTATAAAACGTGACAGCAGATGGCATTGTTTGTAGAATCAAAGAACCAGCAGTGTGAGCTAAGGCCCTAAAAACTGTGGGGAAGGAAGAGGACAGACTCAGACTCTGCATTGACCTCAAGGAGCTGAGCAAGAACATTAAAAGGAAACATTTCCACTTGTTTGCAAGTAACAACGTGTGCTGGGGGAGAGAGCCAAATTCCTAAGCAAATTTGTTGCCTTGGCAGGGCTTGGCAGAGCCGCCTGGACACAGAAGGCCAAAAATATTGCCTTCTCAGTAAACTGCTTAGCAGATGCTGCTGTGTAAGGTCAGTTTTGAGCATGACCAGAAATGGTACTGCAGGCACTGCTACAACTAAACTACTACCAAACTACCAAAGATTTGTGGTTGTATATTGAAACCACTGTTTGACAGGACTCCTGATGACACTGGAAAAGGCTTTTCCCAGACAACTGAGGGGCAAGAAGACTCAGAAGACTCATGCCAGCCTGTATTTCCTGTGTAATTTTGCATGTCATATCTGTTAAAGAAGACTTTTTTTAAGTGTAGTTGTTGGGATTGAAATGGCCAGAAAATAAGGAGCTCAAATACAGTGCTGAGGGAAGCTAGAAAAAGCATTGCTCTTCTCCTCCCTCTCTCAACTGTCATGCCACAGCTATGAAAAATAGAAACATGGATTGCATTTTTCCTGACTACAGCAAGAGTCACCAATACTGAGAGGAAAATTGCCAGCTGGTGTAATCGTCCCGAAGCAGCTCTGCTGACTCACACCAACGGAAGCCTTGGCCATACTAATATTTTAAATGAGAGACTAATTAGATAATAACAATTTGGTCAGAAAACTGAGAGAGTTGAATTTGGCATGGGTGACCACCACGTCTCTGTTCTCCCTTCCTCCCAAGGGACTGTGGAACTCTGAATGGCAATAGCTTGTAAATCTTTGTGTCTGTTCTTCTTCAGTATGGGCTGCCCAGGCCAGCCCTGTCTTTGCAGAGCTTTGTGCCCTTCCCAAAGCAAATTAAGCATCATGATGGCTATTTGGAATGCTAGAAGGTCCTGCTGGCTTGTCTGATGGCTGTCTTGTTTTCACCTGTCATTCATGTCACCTGTGCTACCCTATCTTCTGCCTCATGCTTACACATCTGCCTTTTCTACTATGTAGAAAAATAGGTGTACTGCCCCAAATTGCTTGCCCTTAGTAAGAACTGAGTAGCAAATGGAAACCATTCCCCACAATCTGTTTGTTTCAAATATGATATTAGTCCAACTCACACTCACTCTTCTCCTGAAGACAGGTGATCCCTAGGCAGCCTGGGCAACAACACTGTGTCTCTATCCACAGAGCAAGGCGTGAGCAAGGCAAGCAGCTCCACAGCAGCCCAGGGGACAGGACCACTATGGAGAGGACTGATGCCACTTCTGTGCCCAGGCCATCTCCAACACTACTGGGGTTGCCTGCAAGGGTGCCAATTAGTGCCAGCCATGGAAGCAGCTCCTGCCAGATGGACACCTGCCTGGAAGGGAGAGCACTGAAATCACCCACGCATCTCAGAGAGGTCACCGAGCAGCCATTCCATGCTAATAACTTTTGGTCACTACCAACTTGGGCCGCAATCGAACCACTGACCTAGAGGTGAAAGGCTGTATATCCCATTACCAATCTGCTAAACCATCCAGTCTCCCTATTACTGCAATTTTAATTAACTGAGCCAACGACATGAAAGCTGAAGGGAGGGGGAGTGGGCAAGGAAGCGAGAACACATTGGCTTTTACATGATTTGTTTCTTTTGAGTGGGTTTTGCTTTTTGTTGAAAACTGTTAATAGCCAGAAGGGTGAAACACTGCTGCTGCCCCCACTTTACAATGTAACCCCTGGGAGAGCAATTTCTGACATCAACGTCTGAAATTTACTCTCATCAGGAACATTCCTTAGAGTAGAAGTGAAATAAATGAAAGGCACAACATGCTAAATTCTGATACAGTCTTTTTCTGAAACAAACAGAAAAAAATTTTTTTGCTCTCAAGTTCCTGGACACTAGGATCCAAAGAAAGCCTGCTGTAATGTGGTCCATAACAGGATTGTACTCAATAAGTAGAAAAGTTAACGTCTCTGATTAGCAAATTATTTGACCAGGCCTAAGTTCAACTGTTACCAGTCACTGGGAATGGCTCCATATTGTTTGAATAAGGGACAAAAGCATTATGCTCCTCTGTTAAGAAATCATGTCATTGCCAGATGCAGAAAAAAAAAAGCTATTTGTTTAGCAACAGTGCATGTCATTTCCTCACCTGCTCATTTCCATGAATTTTAGTCAGTGTCTTCACTGCTGGCTGGGAGCATTGGAGGAAGGATGGTGAGCCCTACAGTAACTCTGAGGTCATCCTTGGTTTGACTCCTGCCATCACCAACAGCTTCTCATGTAGCAAGAACATTTGCAGCTTTCCTGTGATGATAGTTACCACCATCACTTGAATGATGCTTGCAGCCTTTGTGGTTTGTGAATCACAAAACAGGGGAAGCGAATCATTGCCTCAGACTCAGAGCAGCTCTGCTGCCTTTTCCCCTGCATGTGGTTCTTACACTGTAATTAGTCAGCAGTCAGTATTGCCCCTTTGCCCATGTGCTTCCTTAGCCAAGTGCCTACATTTCAAACAGCATCCACTCCACTGTCAAGCCTGAAGTACTTCACGTTTGTTCTTGCATGTGTGTTTGATAAGTCACGGCATGACTATTTTTTCTCTGGTTGATTATCTACCGTGGTCTAATCCCACAACATAAACGACAGACAGAGGGACCCTAAAACACAGCAGCTCCTTGAGGTCTAGCATCCTGTGAAAACCCTGCTCCTTGCAGGCTGTTCCTGTCTCCAGCAGTGCAAGCACAGGGCGGGGCCTATCGCAGCTTGATTCCAGTCCCCAGCTGTCTGCAACAGCCACTTTTGCTCAGGGCCTCACACACAGAGCAGGTCAATCCATAACTCAGGGCTTCCTGGAGGTGGGGAGCATTCAGCTGAAAGCCTCTGCACCCCCTCGTATGTGTGAGCCTCTTTGATGATATTGTGCCTTGTTATTTCAAATGCTTTGCATGTGTAACTTGTGCAACAGGTCTAGAGAAAGAAAATGAGCAAAAGGAAGCCAGAACCAAACTGTGCTTTTAATTATACCTGTGGTTGGGATGAAAAGCAAAGTATCAAGCAAACCCCAGCTATGTGTGCCCTGATGGCTCTTCTCCTTTTCCACTGCCACCCTCCTGTATCTTACGTACTCTGCTCTCAGTGTGTTACCTTGATCTTTAATACTCTCCTTTTACCCCTTAGCATCTCTCCAGAGTGCAGCCTTGCTCTGTGCCCTGCCTTTTGCTATCCTTCACTGATCCCTCTCTCCCTGCTCCCAAAGAGGGTGTTAAAGTGTCACAGTACACACCCAGGAGTTTGTGGGACTGTAAGGAGAGCAGATCAGAAATGCCATGGCAGCTTTTCAGCTTGAAATTTGGGGAGTGGGGAAGGGTGACTTATGTTAGGAGCATAAACAGCAGCATCCCTGTCAATGGACTAACATGCAGTTCCTCCATCAGGTTCCATCTGAAGTTCAGAGTGCTGAAGGTCTGAATATAGGAACTGTACTGCAGCATCAAAATATGTTGTCAGAGAAATATGACAACTACTTGGGAGATGATCTATGCAGTATTTGTAGAGAAACCTCTGCATTACAGGTTAGTGTCAGGTCCCTGTTGTGGCATGCCTGCTCACCTGCTGCCGTGCTCGTGTTGGTTAGGTGTGCAACTTGGCAGCATCCAAGAGGCAGTGAGGAAAAGTACCTCCATTTACATCTTCACTGGCCCTGAAGGTGTGAGCACTCCTCATCTGTCCCAGCAGAATCCAAAGGGGGTTACCTTAACCCTGTATCCAGCTGGTGAATCTTCTGTGCAGCTAACCACCTAACAGAGGAAACATAATCTTTGTAGGAAATTGGGCTCTCTTCTGGTGGTCTGGTCTGCACTTGGCAGATGCTGGAATGGAAAACAGTGCATTAACTGTGTAGAAGGCCCACAGTTTAAGGCAGAAGCTGAGATACAGAGATGGGCCTAATGCCAGGACTGCTCTCTGAGCAATGAACAGGGTGATTTCAGGCTGTGTTCACTACAGCCTCCTGCTAACAATAGGCAGGGAGTAAACCATTAATAGCATTGACTTTTATGCATTTCGACTGAAAGCCTCGAAGTTAATAACCTGTTGAGATGAACGAGACAGTTCATCCACTTCAGAGCTCTTTCCTAGGATGCCTGCAAACTCAGCATGACAAAGATTTACACTTGGTTACCCTTCTAATAATTTTTTGTCTTGCCCATGATGGCTAAAAATGTGTGCAATACATAGAGATGAAGCAAGATTCTGAATCACATATTCTGCATGAGAGCTGAATATCAAGCACATCCTGTGGGCACAGAAGCACAATCCTGGCTTATGCTTGTAACATATCCATACCTCAGACAGGCACAGACCAGGTGCTTAAGCTAATTTACAAAAGCGTCTCATTTATCTCTTTAGTGACAATGAGCTCCACTTTATCTCTATAGAGTGAGTTATTGGGAAACACTACAACCCAGGTCCCCAAAGCAGACATCTCCAATGCTAGCCTCTCTCCAAGAGCGTCAGATGATGTAGCTTGGAGTGCTGTCTGACACATCCTGACAAACTGTGGAGAGGAGAGAAGTGCTGCACGCTCTGCAGACGGTGGATCTCTGCTTAGCAGAGCAGTGTGGAGGGCAGTGCCTGGCTCAGAGGCTTACCCACAGCAGTGGCACTCTGCTGCAGACTCCCACTGCCCAGGACTGCACTGCAAGGCACAGCTGGATTAGAACACCTGGCTGGCAGCTACAGCTACTGTTGGAGACTGAGAGGGAGAGAGCAGGACTGACACACTAATGTGAGAAAGATAATCTCAGCTGCAGGAAGGCTTAAAGAGGGAGGGATTCTTTATACTAGAGATTTGACAGGACTCATAGGTCTTGTGGAGATCTTGCTTCTCTGAGTTTTTCCCATCACTGTTGCTCAAAATTTAAGTGAGAAGGTTGAATGGGAAATCCTTTGATAGTATGGGAAATACTTCAGCAGAATTGCTGTGTTTCCTGTGCTCTCAGCACTTTTCTACCATCCTCTGAGGGCCTGTGGGGCTCTAGATCAGATGCTTTCACTCCTGGCCTGCATTAACACTTGGAAAACATTGTTCCTGAATGTTCTCCAGAAGCTTCTACTCCCTACTATAAAGTGTCTTAAATTCACATAATTTTTCTTTTACTTTGACGCTCACTGGATTTGGACTTCTCTTTACCTACTGTGAAGCTCATCATGACCCCCAGTCACATCCACATCTACCCACTAAACAACACCCCTGGGGACCTGACTCACCCTTCACACAAATCACCTGCAAGAGACACCCTGCCCTGAACCATTCTGGTCACAGGCACTCTGTCTGTGACACCCAACAAAGCCACAGGAGCCTCCTTGGAGCGTCACCCTGTGCTTATAGCCATCCCTGCCATGCCCTGAAAAGTTAGTCCCCTGAAAATGCCTCACCACAGACACGGCTGAGGCCAGGACCAGCACAAGACCAAAACTGGGCATCTGAATTGTGGCTGCAGACAGTCGCAAGTGACAGAAGCACCAAAGTGACAGAAACATCCTGCTGCTAGCTTGACTGCATCTCGAACAGGATTTGAATGTTAACAATACAACTTGACTCTCTGGGGTATTTTGGCTTTCTGAGAACTGGAGATTTGAAAATCATTGGCTGCTTTGAAGCAAGAAGAGGAGGGCTAAGGGCACTCTAGCAATAAAGGACATTGGAAGGCACAGGAGAGGAGATCCTTTAATCCTGTCCCAGTCCCTAACCTAGCTGTCTGGCAGGCCACTGGATTCTTTCCAATTTAAGTTTTGTTTGCTTTGTTCTGGACATGACACCAGTCTCTTTCTCCCATTCCACAGTCCTGCCTGGACCTGAGGTAGAGAAATGCTCTGCCTCTACCACGGTTGTACCCCTGGGATTACATTCCCTTCCATCCCCCCATGCTGGTTCCCTGATCTTGCAACTCTCAGGCCACATAGCAGCAGTCCTGAGAAAGCAAATGCAGGCACAGCCATTGACCCAGATGCATCATTTCCCAGGATGATGCCATCAGTACAGCAAGGGTTTATGTCACGAGTCATGCATTAAGCCTCAGATTACAAAACTGAATTTCAGCTCACAATAGTAGAGCAGCATCTCTCAGTTTTCAGGCCAGCAAATTACTTTACCTGGATAGCAGGTTCTTAATTAACCCAGCACAGATGTTTGCTCCTGTCCTGGAGTTAAAGAATCCAGACACTTATGTAAATGTACCTCACTGTGTTTCCCTGAGCTTGGATGAAGACAACACTTCTGTGATCCAGAGGCGGCATGACATGAGGTCATGTCATCCAGTGCAACTGAACTGCTCACTGTAGGAATGGTCCCCTGCAAGATGGATCATTCATTGTCCAGCTCCATTATTTTCCTGGCTGTGGGTTCTTTTCCCATTGACCTGCACATAATGCCCCTCTCCCCTCATTTAAATGCCTGCTGTCCCCAAGAATGGCACCACCAGCACAGACTGTTCTCCTGCTGTTTTACTCACTGCTCCTGTCATAGTGCAGGTCTCTACTTTTCAGGCATGGGTACCCAGACCAGACTAGCCAGCATCAGAGAGAAAGGTGCAGTTGCTGGAAGAGGCATCACCATCCCAGTACTGTTTAAAGAAAGGAAAATATGCCAATGCTGCTGTACTTTTAAGTAAGAGGAAGAAAGATGCTTTATCTGCCTTCCTGCAGCTTCCATTTTCTTTTTCAAGGGTTTTTGGTTTCCCTGAGGGAAGCTGGACCACCCAAGGATGTAGCCACACTGTGAAGTACAGAGGAGGGTGAATATCTGCTGGCAAATACAGAAGGGTAGGAAGAAGGGACAAGGAAAACAACAGGGAAGAGACAGTAAACACTCAAATTCATAGGTGGCTGAGAGCAAACAAGCTCAGCAAATGTCCTTGATGCTGATAAAATCTTGCACCTAGGGAGAAAAGTGAAGCAGTGGTGTACCTGCATGCCCACATCATTGGAATTTATGTATCTAAACACACTAACAATTTCTAAAAACAAATTTACATGCTCTTTTCACTAATACTAAAAAAAAAAAATCTCTCTGTACATTTCTTAGACCCTTGTTAATGCCCTCTAACATGTCAATGTTGGAGTGCATGAAGAGCTTTACAGCATGGCATGGATGTCCTTCTGGGATCCACAGTGCTCTCAGCCTTTAACCTCAGGCTCCTTCATTTAAACCTCTGTCTCCTTCATTTAAACCTCTGCATGTTTGCACACATCTCTAAATAGATTTTCAGATGGGTTCTCAGTAAATAGGAGGGGGTTTGTTTTGGGTGGCGCTTTTCTCTTTTTTTTTTTTTTCTGGCAACTGCATTTTTCCTTCATTCAGCTGACTAGTTTTCATTAGCATCTCTAGAATAGTAAAGACCCAAGGATGTACACTGCAGGGTGAAACGGCCAGCAGTGCTAAGACTAGGGGTTGAGGGTGTGGGCAAGCTGGGGAAGGCCACATTTGAAATCAAGAGCTGTTTTATTGCTTGCAAAGCAAAACACACAATGGGGTAACACCACAAGCACTGGTGATTTCTGCAGTTTGCTGAAGCACCCTTTTTGGTTTTGCTCTCACAGCAAAGCAAAAAAAGCTACATGAAAGCTCAGCATCCCATATTGGGTGCCTTCCCTGCTGCCAGTATCCTGGTGTCCTTGCCCCTGAGTCTCAGCAGCACTGTGCCGGGGCAGACGGCATGCAGGAATCTGCTAGGGAACAGCTCTGGGTCTAACAGCAAGAGACTGCTGTCTTTCTTTCAGGCAGTAAAAAGACAATCAACATTGTATTTTGCTTTCCTTATAAGTGTTCTCCGTAACCTGCCCTAGTTGTTCCACATCAGTCTTAAAACATGAGCATTGCCCCATGTATAATGTTATTTTTTATCAGTTTTTTACACTCTTGAAACACAGTGGTGACACAAAATATCTGATAGCTGTCACAAGAGAGAAGAAAAAAAAATCTCTTGTTTAATAATAGCACATTTCAGAAACCTCCAGAGCAGATTTTTCCACCAAATGAAGAAGGTTTTTCCACCAAAGTTGATACAGAAGGGGAAGGAAGAAGGGGCTTAGGTGGTATGCTGTGTGTGTTGGATTTGGAGTACAGGGGCAACAACTGCTTGTGGTGACATCTTCATCTGCTTTTTCATGTCCTGTACTTGTGCTGTACTGTATTGCAGGTAAAATTCCTCCAGCTAAGATTGTATATTTCTTCATGTACTCATGGGGGATGGGTGACTACTTAGGAGTTCCACTAAGAGTCCAGGATTTCAACCAGATATAGGCTCTGGTAGGGGCTGTGCTTGTGGAAACCTTTCTCTTTTCTGTACATCCCCCTTCCCTATTGTTGTATGGGCCTGTCTTGGAAAATGGTCAATGCATGTTATTGCAAAATTACAGTGTTTGGCAGGTTAAATAGTTTACATTTTTACACATGAATGCCTTTCTATCTCCTTCTAGCAATTACTTCCATTCAGAACCCCCTAGGGAAAATTACTTCATCCTTGCTGATACAGATGGCAGCAGGAGGAACTTCTAGCATTTGATAGGACTTCTAAAAATAAAGCCACTACACCACAAGAGCATTCACTTCTAATGCAGTATCCCAATGAGAGGCATAAAAAGTGGAGGCTGAAACTTCTTTGTCGTGTCCTGTGTTGCTTCTCTGATTCCATCTGTGATATCATCTAACAGAAATATCTTAAGAAATAGTGTGTTTGGTGGAAGAAAGAGAACAGGCTTTGTTAGCTGAACCGATTTTAAGAAAATTTGCACATTAGTTTTCAATAGAAAAGGTACATTTCATAAACAGATAGGAGATGTGCTGTTAATTGTAGTATGCCGTTTATACAAAGAGACATTTGGAAACTGAAGAAAAACAGGGGACTATATTTAGATAGTGTAATAACTGAGTTCATTTTGTAACTTAATTAAAGGGTCGTGTGATGCCACTTACACATCTTCTCTGATAGGCTATTACCTCTTGCTGCCTTATGCAGTTTTTCTAACCTTACAGCCACTGTCCTCTTTCATCAGTTATATGTGGTCATCTCGGAAAACAACCGACCAGAAAAAGTTAATATTCTCAAAATGAGGTCTTTTTCTCCATGTGGAGACAGTGGCATAGCTGTATGTCTCCTGCACTCGATGCAGCTTGTATTGCTTTCTCTTAAATGTTTGGATTAATTTCCTGTTCAGGGTAGACCGATTCCTCACTGAAGTAAAAACCACGTCAGCTTTAGCAGGAATGTTTTCGGAGTCTCCACCTGGGAAGACTACATCTCTGAGTGGGAAAATAAACACATTGGCCTTCAGTTGGTTCGCTGACTATTTTCTCTGCTGACAACATTAATTGTTCTGTCAGTCAGGATGGTGACGGTTTTCAGCACCAGGTCCTGAAAGAACAGGAGGATAATATTGTCTTATCTGAGCTCAGAAAATATGGAAGTATCTAACTTTGTGTTCATAAAGTTAACTTAAAATCCAGCATAGACTGGATAGCACTGTGCAAATGGGCATGAGCGGACACAGATGAACATTCACTGTGTCTTTCCTTATGTTTCAGATTTAATAGATTAGGAGGATTATTTCATATATCCTCACAAGTTTTAAACTGCACTGTACTCTCAAATATGTTATTACGCTAGGAAGGGTCTGCATTTCACTTAGGTATAACAGAGCAGAGCTAGGCCTGTCATTCACATCATAGCATTGTCATGAAGGAAATATACTTTGAAGATCATTAGACTTTTTTTTCTTCTAAATTAAGACGTTTCTTTGTAAAGGATGATTTTTGCGGACTTCTAGTAGCACCAATAAGAAAATAACAGCAATATACACCACAAATTATTGTTTCAAATCAGCACAAATTTCTAGAACAGAGCTGATAAAAATCTGTAACCAGTAGTTGAAAGTACTTTGCCAGACTTCTTGACCACCTAAATACATACCTACGCATCTGTAGAGATAGTCCTTTTCTAAAAGTTTGGTGAGTTTTTTTGGGTTTTTTTTCAAGTGGACAGGGTACCTATGCTGTACTACAGGAGCAGACAGCCATCTCTGATTTTGTACAAGACCATCAATATAACCTTTTAGCAGACAAATGTTATTGCTAAAACAAATCTGTCCAGAGTATTTCTTATATCATAATTTCTGACACAGTAGTTTCTTATTAAGTATGTCTAAAACATCAGAAAATTAAATATTCTCTCACAGATAACACTAATGCCTGTAATCATGGTGTCATAATTGTCTTTATCACAAGACACACATTTCCTACCCAGTCAGTGAAAAATACCTAGAAACAACTGCTTATGTTTTAATTCTGTTTCTCTCAAATGCCTCTCTGAGTGTTACAACCCAGAGAAACTTGGGGGAAATACAACAGTACACACTTTCCTTGATGATTGTAATAACACTTGAGTACTTCTGTGCATATATATGTTTACACAAATATATGAACCCTCCATCTTACAAAATACTATACAAGAAGACACAGTGGCAGTGCACTGCATAAATATTTTGCATAAAGATGGTTACACTGGTGTCACAGCTATGAGATATAGTGCTGAATACACTGGCATACACTCACAGCAGGCAGCATTTGCATCTGTCTAGTCCTCTACACCTCTATACCTCTTTTCCTGAGCCCACTAAGCCAGTTGCAGAAACAGTGCTTTGCTTCCTCTTGTGTTGTGCTACACAAACAGTTCATTTTAGGTTTCATAAACAAAAAAATTTTGGCCTTTACTGTGAGGACAAATAAAGAAATAACCATAGTGGAAAGCAGCACTGAGCTGCTGCCTACTCTTGGGGAGGTCTGTTTACCTCTCTGTGCCCTGATGTCCCATCTAACTCAACATCTGGCTTCTCTATTTAAATTGCAGAGATTGTCTATTACTCCACATCCTCAAGTGCCCACAACAATAGAAACCTCTAAAAAGGATCAAGACCACTAGCACATAAAATATGGTAAGTATCAATGATGACATGGCACACATATGAAACGTCTGTCTTGTTTTGGAATAGCCACCATGTGAGTCACCACACACATATCATCTGACAGTCAATCCCATCTACCTTTTAAACTGCATCACACCAATATTGCTACCATTTATTCCACTTTTCTCATTATTTAGACCAAAATTCTACATAACAAATAGTTAAGAATTTATATTATAGATACTCAACAGTCTAAAATATTCATTAGAAAAAACTGCACTGATGAAACTGTGCTGGTCCTCATCTTTAATTAGGATAGGCCTGAGTTCTCATCTCCACAACTAGAATTTGCTGTAGGAAAATACTAATGGCATTAAAATCTGATATCTTACTTTATTCTGTGTCTCAGAATAAGTGCTCTGTCATGTTGGATATACACAGTGTCTATCACCCCTCCATATGCACACAGAAATAAAACTGGGGGTGTGGGAATGATTTTTATTTTGTGGGCTGTATATCACTGCTTCAAATTACTGGATAATTATGTAATTTATTATTATTGTGTGTGGGTTTTGTTCTGCTGTGGGGTGGTTTCTCTCATTAAGATTTTTTTAAAATACTGATTGCAGTGCCAAGGGATGTGAATGGCCATCCTTCAAATCAGAAGGAAAAATTAATGCACAGTATCATGAAGACATATCTTCAGTCCTGTATCTAATAAGTGTTAAGCTCCTTTGTTTTTTCATTCTTGTCCTATAGCTATTGAGGGTGATTTCCAGAATGACAGGCAGGGAGATCTGTCAACTAATAATTGGTTCACCCTTTCTTCCTTTGTTAATTAAAGTTGGCTGCAGTTGGATTTAACATATTGAACAAAGTCAGAGCTGAAGAATGTCTTTCAGGACCCTGCAAAGCAGGGAACTGCAGCTGAGAGCTGGGATCAAGAGTTTTGTAATATCATATACTTAACAAGATTAAAAAAGATTTTGATAGAGTCAAGTCTGAGGTGGAGATTTAGTAATGCTTTTCTCTACTGCATGTCCAATGGGGAATAAAAGTGATGGAAGTGATTATCAAGCTGTACAGCTGCTGCAGACAACTTTTGTTTTTGGTGTCTTTTTCATCATGGCTTTTTTACTCTGTTTCATCTTTTAACCTATTCCACTCCCAATTTATTCTCTTTTCCCCATTTGATCTGGCTTTCTCTAGTTCATTTGTTCTTCTCACTACTTACTGCTGCCACATTTCAGCACATTTCAGACTGAGGTATGACCAATCATTATTCAGATTTGACTCTTTTGAGTGAAGGAAAACACAGAAATTCTCCAAAAACCTAACAATTTGTATCTTCTTATTACATAGTGATACATAAAAGACTGCTGCTGAAAATTCTGAGCTCTAGAAAATCTGGGTTTAATACAGTAATCTTAATTTTTTGGCATAATAGTACTGCAAGATCACTTACGAGAGAGAGAAATAAAAGCAATACCCAACAGAGTAAACATTTATTAGCCTTTTCTAGAAGTTGTCCTATTTGTTCACAGTTAGCTAAGCTCCAAGCTTTTATTTCTTCTGAAACCTAAGCCTGACTCTAACACAGACCTTTTGTGCTGCCCTTTTCTGTTCAAGAGACCACAAAGTATTTTGCAAGATGCAATGGTAAGTAAGTAAAACAAAAATATGTAATAATATCTGAAGGTAGTACTTGCTCTTTTACTCTCTCATGTTGGTATCAGAAAAAGCATATCAATGTTACATTAATGGTATGGAATGGGACATGTTTTAAGGAGTTACATATTGACATTTTATTATCCAGATAGCAGTGGACAACCTCACTATTACATGTTGGCAGTTAGCTGCTCTATCAGAAGTGACAGCTTCATTTTTACACTGAATTAATCCCATTGACAGACATGACATACATTTGTCACTGGGTTATTGTTGTTCATTGTGGATAGACCAATTTACGATTGAGAGGTATTGCAAGATTTCTGCATTTTCATTCTTCAGTCTTGTTGAGAACTTCCTAAAACAAGTGAAGACACATCTCCCTCCTAGATGCACTAATGCATCTATCTTGGGGTTCACATAACTCTCTAAAATCTAGGTCTGAGATTCAAAGTCATTGAAGTAGTTAGTGGGTGCTAACACCACACAACTGCTTTTTCTAAAATTTTGGATTGTCCCTCTAATATTTGACCACAGACCTGCTGGGCCTCTTGCAGGCCTGTAACCTGTCTGTTGCTCTGATCAGGCTTTTCTGCAGGTTTTGACTTTCTAGTTATGTCTATCCAGATTTTACGTAGGGGTTTTCTCTTTCACCCACACAGGCACAGCTGTCACTTTGATTTGTGGTGTTCTGCATTTTGGGAGCTTCAATGTCTTTTTCTGTGATGGTGACAAAGACAGCTTTTGTCTCTATTTATTCCTTCAAAGATGTCCTGCAAGGTTCCTTCCCAATTTGGCCCCTTCCTCCTCCCTCTTTGCATCTTTCTGTTGGCTCTTTTTTTTCTAAGGGAGCAGACATCAACAGACTGGTCTTCGTGTCTCATTGCAGCTGTAGCATCTCTACACTCTGCTACCCTTCCTCTTTCTTTCTTGAGGTTTAAGATTATCTACCTCTGCAGATCCCCATTGGAAAAGGGAGCTGTAAGCTCCACACCTCTCCCCACTTACCACTCCCCAAGCAGGGAGTTCTCCCTAGGAGACGTTACTAACCTTTAAATGATAAAAGTACACTGTTCAAGGACTGGATCCATCTGTAGAGCACCCTATTACATGCACAGCACAACACTGGACAGTTACTTGCTGGGAGAGATGCTTGCCCTAAAGAAAATCCACAGGCATGGAAGGGTTCCTGTATGGACTGGTGATTGGTATCCACAGCAGTATCTTGGAGGAGTCCCCCTGTTGCCTTCTGACAGTGCGTTGCACTAAACAGCTTGCTGCCACCCTGCTTTTGCTCGAGGGGTCCTACAACCCAGGCAACTGACACCACGCTAGGGAGATTTTGGTTTCTTTCTGTAGAAGAGCTTCTTGTTCCCAACACACGTGACTGCCTGCAGCTCACTCTATCTCCAAGTGCCCGTATCTCCCGGGCTAACCTGTTACTTTCTGTCCCAGTCACGCATCAGGGCAAATGCTTCTAAAAACAGAACTGCACTAAACTAAACTGAACTAAGCAAGAAGCACCCAAAATAAGCATGCAACCCCAACGGGAGGCTGCAGGAGAGTCTGCCAGGATGGGGGGCGGGGAATGTTCCCCGGGCGGCACATGGAGCCGGGCTCAGTCCAAGTCCGCAGCCCCCGGACCCTTTTCGGTGCCTCAGCAGGGCTGCGCCGGTCCCCCCGGGCTCTCTCCGGGGCCGAACGAGCCTGCCTGGCCATGCCTCCCCCGCGGACAGGCCATCCCTCACCCTCCGGCCAGGCGTGGAGCACAAAGAGAGGTACTTTTTTTTCTGTTTATTTTCTTTTTTTCCTTTCATGAGGGGCTTGAAAATACCTCCGTGATCGACGTCGGGCACCACGCGAGGCTTCGGCAGAGCAGAGGTGCTGTACGTTTGACAATTCTATTAAAACGTTAGTAAAGTTAACGCAGCCTCGATGGCATCTGAAAAACTAAATAAGAGACCAGTTTCAACCCCAATCCCCACTGGAGGGGATACACTAGTATGTTTCTTATTTTTATTTTCCTTATAGCCTGTTAAATTGACTAATAAAGTCAACACAGAGTTCTCTGTGTGGCTTCAAAAAACTCAGTAATTTTGTTAGAAAACGTTGAAATCCAACCCCAAAGTATTCAGCCCAAATATTTAGTTAAAGTAACCCTGTGGGTTAATAAACTAAACAAAGGCAAACCATGCAAAACTGCAGCAATGAAAACCAGACTTAAATAAACGAAGGAAAGTTTATAAGAACCCTTTAGCTGGAAAAAAACAGCGAGGGAAAACTGCATGAAAGTTTAATATGAAGCATGTGATACACAGGGGCTCGTTTTACAGGTACACAGCTTCGCTTGAGACGGTCTTTTTCTCCAGAAAAATTTCGAAAATTATTTTTCTGCTAAGCTGCATTTCCTTCGAAACCTCACTGCAGCGTTTTCTACTGAAGAAACACTCGACAGCTTTTGGCAGGTTAAGAGGACCTCTTCTCCCTCTTGCAGCTCTCTCACTGCCCACACTTCACCACATTGCTAATTTCGGTGTCTGACTTGTTTAGTTATTTCAGCTCCAGTAATGTGGTTGCAAAATATTTACCTTTCACACAAGAATCTGGATTATTTTGATTAGAGACCGATGCACTCTTCAAAATGTTTGCTTATGAGCAGGAGTTCTTCAAAAAGGGGCACAACAAAAGATCCCTCTTCTCAACTACCGCTTTTAAAACAGTTGTTAATAGCTAAACCCTGGGTTGAAATAGAGGTGGAGTAAGCCATTAAAAAGAAAAAAAAAGGGACATTTAAACCAAGCTATTTAAAATACATATGCTAAATTATCTCAGATTGCCTTCAGCACGTTGGCAGTTTGGCAATAATTATAACCATTGCTGTTCTGCAGTTTAGATGATCATGGAAGAAACCTTCATGAAAATTGTTTTTTTATCAAATAAAGGGCATGGGATTGATGACATGTTTTTCTCTATGGGTTTCCAAATTATTTTCTTTTGCATTATATCCCAAAAGAAGCAGCCAGGGAGAAGACCGCTGGAAAAACAAGCCCCAAAATAACAGGAGATCGTTTAAACTTCTCTGAGTTGCTTTTCATTGTCAAGAAAAGCTGAATAAACAGCATCGGCCCCGCCTGAGAGCGCAGAAAGCAGGTTTGAAATGAAAGAGACATGCAGAGGGAAAAGATGAGGGCTTTTTTTTTTCTTCCCTTTTCGAGTACTTAACTTTCTCCTTTTCAGAAAGGAACTTCGTGCAGCCCAGGGAGTACTTTATTTACCGTGTACAGAAGAAACAAGTCAAATTTAAAATTAACCTCCAGTCGTGCTGGGAATAGATCTGACCAAATGTTGGGGGAATTCCTTTATTTCCCCCTTCTGATATTTTTGACCAATTCCGCTGCTTAACCATCACCCGTTGTACTGCCAATGAAGGGAACCGTCCCTTTCGGTGACAAGCCCTGATGAAATGATTTTCTTTAGAAAGAAAAAGAGAAAGATGGACTAAGGAACTTGGGGCAACAAAGCTTTACAAGGAGAGAAGAAAGACTTGGGTAAAATACGACACATTTATCTATCAATTGCTAGACAAGACAAAGAAGGCTTAACAACAGTTTGAAAAGAGTGGCCTGTGAATGGTTACTATTCAATTTGTATTTTATTCCCCGCTGGTCATGGAATTGAGATCAGAAGAAAAAGTGAAAACACATGGCTGAGGTCAGTAGGATCAGAGAACCACCACATACAGCAAAGGGAAGGAAAAGCAATGGGAACTTGTGTGAAGAAATGGATTATATAAACAGAGCTTACCATCGCCTGCACCCCATTATCCTATAATTTACACTGCATGGGAGCATAGAAATATATTAAAGTAGTGATAGGTTTCACCGTTGCTTTATGCCAATCAATTCCATTATATACTTTCAGACATGTTTAGAATTCTTGGACTAATGTGTTTATTTTAAATATCACAGGGAAATTATGACATCACCGGCAAATAATGCTGGGGAAGGTTGTCTTCCTTTTGAAGTACGCTGCAGTGAAACATGATTTTAATTACATAATCACTTTGAAACCGTAATTATATAATAAACGAGGGGGATTAAGCGGGAAGTGTATAGTACATTAAAAATTGCTTAGGTTCTGGAAAAACAAACCGAACACACAGTGAGAAATGCTCGGTCACGAAGATCGCTTATTAAGTTCGGACTACAGCGTTTATTTGCGTGTTGTCCGAGGCGACAAAAAGATGTCCCCTCCGACAGTCGCCGACAGTCGCTTCCCGTTTTTCTCCAGAGAACACAAACTCAGCCCCGGTTTCGCTCGCCGCCGCCTTTCCCCGGCGGGAGCGCGGCCCGTCCGCGCCGCCCGCGGAGCTTGGGCCGGCCGTCACCGGGGAGGGGCCGCCGCCGCCCTGGTCTGTCCTCCGCTGCACCAGAGAGCCAGGCGGGGACAAATCTTGTTTTCAAAAGAGGGATTAATCGCCCTCCCTCCTCCCTCCGGGTTCCGCACACGCGGACCGGGAGCGACACGCCGGGACTTAATTTTGCACCCGTGGGCTGCGCACGGCGCCCCAGCGCGCCCCAGCCCCCCTCCGCTGTCCTCCGGAGGCACGGGGGAGAGGAGGCCTCGTTTCACTTTTTAGGTGGCTTTTTTGTGCGTGTGTTTGCTTGTTTGTTTTTTGTTTGGTTTTGATTTCTTGTTTTCGTATGGTTGTCATGTTTCTTTTGGTTGGGTTTTTTTGTTTGTTTTTTAAGGGCTAGACCGGAGCGCGGCAAGGTTCCGGGGACCCTCCCTGTCCCCATGTGCTCCCCCGGGACTGCTATCGCCTTTGCAGTCTGTCAGGCACGGGAGTCAGATCTGCCAGCCTCTCTCCGCCCTCCCCCCCCACCCCTTTTCTCCTGCTCTCCTCAGACCAAGCCGGGCACCGGCACTGCGGGGGAGCAGTGGCCAGATCCCCAGACCAGAATGAAATTCAGACCCAGCTAACCCAGCACAAGAGTCTCTGCTTGCAGCATCGGGGCTGACACTTCCCCCCTGGTTTCCAGTGGTTTATTGTGAGTCAGTTTGGCTCTCAAGACACATGAGACTCAGCCCTTGCCACGCAGTCAGTGAACTGCTCTCAACACTTATCTGGTGGGTTGCTCACATCAGGGACATATCTTCGGGTCTGGTCTGTGTATTTCCTACCCATCAGGACACCTTACTTTCTGGAAGGTGAAGAGGAAGCATGGCAACACAGACGCCCTTCACTGCAGAAATGGCTTGGACCATCCCATGCAGATTTGTGCTTGGACTGGAGAGCTGTACCTGGAGATCTTCTTCATCTAGATGTGCTCCTAGCAAATCCACTGCTCAGAAAGACCTCTGCAAGCACAGAGAGGTCTTGTAAAGAGCTGGCATGTGGAGGGGCAGTCTGCTTGGTGCAGCTTCACTTGGTCCCTGCCTGCAGGGAACAAAGTGGACTGGCATCCAGGGACCGGGCAGCTCCATGCTTTATCAAAAGTCTCACGGCCCTTTATCCCGAGCCCATCTAGCAAGCTTTTATTTGGTCTCTGAAGTCAAGGGTCACTATTTCCGGGAGTTGCAAATCCAACACACACCCACATGGCTGGCCTGGAAACCACAAAGGCAGGAGACTGCTTGATGATGGCACAGAAAAGCAAACCAAGTATGGGATCCTCATCAGGTGGCTCTGGACCTGGGTAGACCAGCTGGCTCCCCACAGTTCCCTGCAGACCAGCCCATAACCCATGGATTCCTCTAGAAGGACAGCTTTCATTCACATGCAGATGCTAACCACATACCCAAGAGGCTGTCCCAAAGAGAGTAATTTCCCCAGATGCTAGCTGTGTGGTCATGAATTCTCAGGAATATAATTTTTTCATATGAAAACATTTATTTTTCCTCCAGATGTCATGGTAATTAAGGCGGAAGAATGCACTCTGTTAAATGTGTGAGAAAGATCATGGTGCCTCACAAGTCTACAGGAGTCCCTGGAGGACCAAGTACCAGATGGCACAGATGAGTCTCTGACAGGGGCATAGGGGTGTATAAAACAGGCCTCAGCAAAAGTCTTTCGTGAAGCTATCACAAGAGGGAGGCTGGTCACAAAGAGGGGGAGAGAATATGGCAGGGGAAGGTTTGTGGTCCAGTGGGGAGGCTCCAAAATTGTTCAGTCAGTGTTCTACACTAGTCAAAGGGTAAGCACATCATGGGGTTGTTTTAGACAGAAGTTAATCTGTTCTCATCACAGAGTAGAGTCTGCTGTGGTATTGCCAGAAGTCCTCGTCTCCTAATTTCATGGGGGAAAACAAAAGAAGAACAGAGCAATGAACAAAATATCTGCCCGGAAATAAGCAGTCTAAAGAAGCAGTCAGTGACACCTCTAAACCACAGGCAGCAAGGAGGGGGAAATAGGAAGCTGTTCTGAGCTAAAGGGCAACAAAGTAGTAAGAGTGGCTGAAGCACCCGGAAGTCTGTTTTCCCCTGTGCAGATGTGGAATTTTTTAACTCAGAAGCCCTCAGACCCCATAAGTGTAAATGAGTTGAAAAACAAAGAAGTAAATCAGTGCTTGGTTCATGACAGGACAGCCCATGGATTTGTCCCTGTAGCAACTTCCTATAGTGCAGGTTCTTAGAGGCTAGGAGGTTGCAGGTCAACATGACTCTCAGCTCACTTGGCTCCCGTGTTTTTTAACTCCCATTCTGGCACATTTTATTCTCTGTATAAACCAGATTGTTTTGGATCATCTCAATAACACTGATAATATAAGAATCCTTGCTTAAACAGCTTATTTCATCCAAGTACTTCAGGGGCCTGTGCTGATGTGGTTAAGTTTGCAAAATAGCCTTGGACAGATGCAGAAGTTTGTTTACTTCATATTTAGTAGAAACTGTGTGTACACTTGGACCAACAGATGGAAAGACATAACAAAATTATTCAAATAGTTTCCCCAGTGGAAGTTCTTCTCTGAATACAGTGTGTTGCAAAAATTTCACTGACAGTTTGAAAAGCAAAGGAAACTGAGATGCGAACTATACTGGAAAAATCCAAGGGTATAATATAATTAATTACAACTTACTGGACTGGATATTCTTGGTTTGACTGATCATAGGTTTATATCAGACTCATTTAAATGTAACAGAAATTGTTTATTTTGCAGTGAAAGTAGCTACTTTGAGAGGATATGTCCTTCCATCATTTTTTATTTGAGTCAAGAAAAAGACCCACTGTTGCTTCAGTTTCTTCATCCAGCAAAAATGTGATAGAAATGTCTGGTGTATCTGCCTTCTCTAAAGGCTCTTCTTACCTGCTAAAATTCACTCTTTGTTGTCTGGACTGCATGTCAGACAGAGCCTGTGCCTGTCCTAGTTTCAGCAAGGATAGACTTCATTTTCTTCTTAGTAGCTGGTATAGTCCTGTATTTGAATTCACTACGAGAATAATTTCAGTAGCATCCTGATGTTTTTGTTGTTGTTGTTGAGTAATGTTTACCCTAATGACTTTTTGGTTTCCATGCTCTGCAAGTGAAGAGATGCACAGGAAGCTGGGAGGAAGCATGACTAGGACAGGTGACCCCAGCTGGAGAGAGGCATATTTCATACCACAGAACAACATGCAGTACATAAACTGCATCTAGTTCCCTGGAAAAGAGGCCAGTCTCTGCTCAGGTACAGGCTGGATATCTATGAGTGGGTGGTGAGCAGTTGTATTGTGCATCCCTTTCTCCCTCTCCTTTTCATTTCTATTACTACTATTACTACTACTATGTTATGATTGTACAGTTACATTTTTCTTTCAATTATAATACTGTTCTCATTTCAGCCCATGAGGCTGTCATGGTTTAAGTCCAGCTGAAAAGTCAGCACTACACAGCCATTCGCTCAACCCCCTTCTCTCCCCTGTGGAATGGGGAAGAGAATCAAAGTAAAACTTGTAGGTTAAGGCAAGAACAGTTGGATAATTGAAGATAAAGTAAAATACAGTAATAATGATGAATTATAATAATAATGATAATAAAAAGGGAAAAACAAGTGGTGCATAATACAATTCGCCACCTAATGATTGATCCCAGACCCCCCTTCCCCCAGACTGGCCCCGCTTCTGAGTAACTCCTCCCAGTTCATATACTGGGCATGACCTTCTGTGATGTGGAGTACCCCCTTGGTCAGTTTGGGTTACCTATCCCAGCTATGCTCCCTCCCAATTTGTTTTTTTTACCTCCTCACTGGCAGAGCACAAGACAAGGGGAAAAAAAGTCCTTGACTTAGGATAAGCACAACTTAGCAACAAACCAAAACATCAGTGTGTTATCAACACCATTCTCATTTGGAATCCAAAACACAGCACTGTCACAGCTACTGAGAAATTAACTCTACCCTGGCTGAAACCAGGACAGAGATTTATCTCTTCATTCAGATTCTCCTCCCCACCAGGGAGGGAGTAGGGGTGAGGGAGAAATGAATGAGCAGTTGTGTGGTATTTAGTTGTCAGGTGGGGTTAATCCATGAGAGTGCCCAAAGCCCTTTCACTGACAAGTATAATATGTTCAGGCTTTAGAAAAGGCTTATCTCCAACAGGATGGCAATGCATCCCTGCCTTGCTTTCACAATACACAGGCAGTAGAGGAGAGGCTCAGAATGGCATGGCCCAGAACACCCATGATCATCCTCTGGGAACCAAGAGGAGTTTTCCAGTCACTGTTGGTGTGAGGATGTTTTTCACATAAACCTTGGCAGAGTCACCGAGAAGAGGACCTGGGCAGAATTTCCAGTGACCCTTCTTGTGAAACCAAAATGTTGCACAATGCAGTTTTTGCAGTTTATGAGAGGATCTGAGCACATCTGTGGACTCTGAGACCTACTGGCAGACTGCAAAGTCATGGAAATGAAGGAGGACAGATAGAAGTTTAAGCAGTGATAGTGGAGCACTGTCATATTACTGATTTTCTCATGTGCATCTACCTATGAGAGATTGCAAGGTGCTGAGCTTGAAGAAAAAGCAGATCAAGTAAATAAAATGACTATCCTTTCTACTGTTCATAGTCAAATTAACAATATCCACCCTTTCAAGGCTGTTGATTGATGTAAAAGAATCAACCAAACAAGGAAAGTGGAAGGAAGAGAGATGGGAAACATTTTTTTTCTTCTCAAAGGACAGCATGTTTAAAAATATTTTCTTGACAATCACAGATATTCATTAATTATGAATATGAAGAACTGCTTGCCAGGTTTTACAAAGCCTGGGGAAGCAGGTCTGTAACTTCATCACTGTCCCCAGAGTGTCTGTGAATAAAATATACCAGAAGAGCATTTGTTTCTTTTTATTACTGGTCTTTCACCAGAGATAAGTCTATCCATTCTTCAGATTTTTGGTATAAAAGAAAACAGACAGCTCCTGAGAGTGAGTGCTTGTTTAAATAGAAATTATCCAGATGTAAGCTGGGGCTGGGAATCAGTATTAGACTTATGTAGATACTTGTGTTCTGACGTCTTCTTTTAACCTAATAGTATGTAGGAAATGGCTTGAGAAAAACTGAAAGAGCCATTTTTCTTTGCCATGAGAATATGCACATGAAGGATTTTCTGAGTTTTTGAGTCAGTTATGCCACTGGAAACAGTGAGCATCCTTTGCAGATGAGACTTAGAAACTGTTCATCTCCGTTTTGGGAACAGGCAATTTTCTGCCTGTGATAAATACAAAGATGGGTAAAGAAAGCTGATTGTGTTTTGACTGAATTTATGCCTGCCTTAAAGTTCAGACACATACTTATTTATTTCTTTGCCTTTAGATACAATGGACAATGAAAGTGGCCTTGAACATTTCACTTTAGTAGAGAAACCTTATTTTATCTGAGCTTAAGATATTTAAGTAAGACTTGTTCCAGTACTCATAAGATTGGAACAGGATGAAACTTTGTCCAAACAGGGTAGAAATAATTATCTACCAGAGGAAAGCATTTTGTGAGGCCTAGATGTCTTATAGGAGAGACTTGTAAACTATATCCAGGCATCAGCTTTTTTCTTTCACACATCTCAGTGATTCTAGAGTTCTGTATGGCTCAAAGCCTGTATCTGTGAAGTGTGGTCATTTCTAGCAATACTGAACAAATTTAAAACACCATATATGCTAGGAAGTTTTAAATATATGGCGGTAGAAGTTTTTTGCAGAGATCTTAGAGCTCCTGGCTGGAATGTTCCTCTTGCTCTGCTCACCACAATATCCCTAGGAGGACGTGCACCTAAGCAATAAAACAGTTATTATTACCTTCAACATATAGTTTTTGACCTTTTCGAGTCTGTGATGCCAAAAACAAACTTCTACTGGAGACCTGTTGATAACTAAACCCCACATGTAGTCTTGCAGCTTGCAGAGGTGCCTTTCTTAGTCAACTTCTTAAAATAATACAGAAACCTGTGGGTCTGTGGACCACAAACTGACCAAAAGAATTAATTGGTTGTTTCAAATATGTTTCCAAAATTCCAGATGAAAGCACAAAGCACACTTAACTGGGCAATAGAGATCATGCTAAACGATCCCTTTTAGAGTTTTCTTTACAGGATAATTTGGTTTTAGAGGAATAAACCTTGTGTTTAAGAGATAGCCTTCTGCCTTTGAAGCTTTCTCAGAGAAAAAGTCTTCTCTTATCATAATCTGAAAACAAGTTACTCGCTATTTCCCAGCTGAGCTTCCCTCAGACTGTTTCCGTATCCTCCTTCTGGCTGCTGTCTGGCCTGGGCTCTCAGCTGCATGTAGCCCATTGCCAATCCCTTCTTTTGTGCATTATTTAAACCTAAATATCTCTATAATGGTTCTTTTATGTGACGAGGTTAAAATTAGACCAATGAAGACAGAAACACTGAGTCTTCGTAGTGTGTTAACTGCACCACTATTCTCCCTACATTGTCAGCCCCAGACCTGTTGAATTAGAAACAGCTTGCAGAGAAGACTTGAGGAGAGATATGCCAGCCACCCTGTTCACTTTGCTGTGACTTGCTCTCTTACTGCACACAGAAGGTATCTGTGCTCGCATGGCTCAGAAACTTCAGAAGCTTTAGAAGCTTCAGAAATTCAGAAATTCAGAAATTCAGAATGTCTTTAAGTAGGATCTGGACCATCTGACCTGATCAGTGATAGTTCTGAAAATATAATGAGAATGTTCTCTGGCTGCTGTCCTGGATCAGTACAATCACTAGTTCTGCCTTAGCTTTAGAAGACTCCCCTGGAAGGTCAGGCAAGGTTATGTTGAAGTATCACCTCCGTGTCTCAGAGGGAGACAATACAACATGGTGCACTTGAATCAGATCATATTTGTTGGCATCTTACAGATAAATACCACTTACTGCACCAATATCACACAGTGAGGCAAAATCATAATAGAGGACACACAGTGAAAACAAATGTATTTAAACATAACCACATGTTCTGTGATTCCACAGGACTAAATCTTCAAAGTAATAATATTATTTGTAAAACACCTCCCTTGGCAAATTTTGCTGGACCATGAAAATACTGCAATAAAAATGTCATTTGGAATGTTATGTAAAATCATTCAAGAGAAGAACAAATAAAGGAGCCTGGGATGGACAAAATGAGCTTGAATACCAGTGAAACACACAGAATCAAGAGGGATCCACATAGGAAACATCTGTGGAAGGAAAAGGTATGTGACTGCCTGTAAGAGTAGTGGGGAAACAGAGCAGAAGTAGAGAAGTAGTGATGAGTGCTAGCAGTTTCCAACAGGAAGACAGGCTGTTAAATAATTTCTCACTGCCATAAAAGAGGGAGTCTGTAGCAAGAAATAAACAAGGGATCCGACACTGACCAAGGCTCTCGTCCTCAAGTGTACTAGCCCAGGTGATCTGTGCCAAGCTGATGCTCTGCCAGGTCTGTTTGAGCCTGTCTCTCTTCCTCCTTTGAGCTGCCACTTGCCTGAGCAGCTGAGACCACATTTTGCCAAATTGGTCACAGCCACAGGTGACCCATGGAGAACTTGCTGGTGAGCTGCAGGACCTACTTGTTGAACAGTGCTGACTGTAGCTTTCCTTCTAGCTGCTGATCATATGGAAAAAGTCACCTATGCTAAAAATATCCCATTAATTGCTATACTCACAAGTGGTATAGCACTATTTAAATAGTTGAATTTTTTTTGAGCGCTTACAAGAACCTATGTACTATAGGGATATTCATTTAGGGCAACTGTCTATTGATACATACCCTCAGTGCTGGACCCTTGCCTGGCACCAGACACTGATTTCAACAGGCACTCTGCGTTTCTCAACATCTCAGTTACTTGAAAAACAGGCCTTTTAACAAAACCAGTCAGAATTTTCTTGCAGGATACTGAAATTGCAAGGTCAGAGAAGGGACCTAGCTGAATGGGAAGCTGTGAAGGGGTCAGGACTCCTTGCAGCTCTGTCCCATTTGCCCCACACCTTCAGAAGATAGTTCAGTGGCTGAGAAGTTTTCTTCTGACCTGACCTGGCTGCCAGGATTTTCTCTGACAAGTAATAATTGTAAATATTTTATATTTCCAAGGAAATATTTTTCAGACACCTAGTAATGTGACATTTTAGTGGCATAGCAATGGTACTGATTTTGGAAAGAGAATTTTTCCTACTGGCTTACTCATCTTCCCTGTTTCTGCCATGAGGAATGTAAAAGGACTTCACAATTCCTGTCCTATAAAATGATAAATCAGTTGTCATTGGTCTTAAAATAATGCATTCACCTTTTAAAATTTTAAAGGCTCTTAGTGAGGAGACAAGTGAAACAAAAAACATTCTAGGCAGATATATATTGATTTTTGTGCCATACAGATGCTGACATAGGCAGTTATATGGTTACAGGTTTCTTAATCTTTCTTTTCATTCACTGCCACTTGGAAAACACCCACAACAACAACAAAGACAGGTCAGCTGAGTTATACAGAATACCTAGATGTGAAAAGGGATGGTTTTATGCTTAGGCTTCCTCAGTGTAAAGCTGCTGGTTTTTGATCTGGAACTTACTGCTGATTTAAAAGTATCAGGACCATTTAAAGGCAGGCCACATGTGGTAGGCTCCCCTGTAAAGCAGACTAAGTCATTCCACTCATGTGGAGGAAAGCAAGAGAGTAGTGTAAAAACTCGCATGTGATGAGTTGGGCAAATGAAGAGATTAGAAAAGAAAGGAGAAGAACAGATAGGTTCTAAGCACTTGGGAAGAGCTCTTCTTGAAAATCAGTGACTGAATCAGGAAATCCCACACAGCAGAATGGCAGTGAAGGCCTTGGGAATTGTGCATCTCTGCTTTTGGAATAGCACAGCCTGTACAAAAGGATGACAGACTGATACTACATTTGCTGTGTTAGGTTTGTGATTAAGATCTGTACTTAGAGTTTGAAATGTCCAGCCACATTAAGTTTTCAAACTGGAAGGAGTTAGCTTAATTTCAGAAAGTAAGAGAGTACATTTTTGATAAAATGTGAAGACTGTGCCAAGCACTCAAAATGTAAGAAAGAAATTTGTAGAACTTATTTCATACACACACACACACCACCTTATGTGCTGTCATTATGAGGTAGCCCAATTTCATGTTTACATGCTGGTTTTTTCTTTGCAGGAGTATTTTAACAGTCAGAGCATAGGATGTGATATTTGGGGAATAAAATAGGTTTGTTTACAGAAGAAATCTGCTATCTGGAAGCCTTTTGCCTCATTTATTGAAGAAGTTGCAAGGCATGCAAGAAATAAGATGAGTTTTAAAGATATGATCTCAAGGTTAAGGTAGTTGAAATTCTTGTAACACTACTATTCATCTCTGTTCCCCCAAAAATTCCTCTATTATACCGAACAAGTCGCTTAAATGAAGTGATATAAACTTGTGGTTTGTACAGCAAGCCAGAAGCAGAGAGCCAGCTCCAGCAATGAGAGCAAGATCCAGCAAAGAATAGGACTGAAAGCAGCCTGCATGTCCAGGGGGAACCTCTCATGCAGTCATAGTTTTGGCTTCAGGCAGCTGGCTCTAGGGCTCGGGGTCTGCTTCCTGTAGGCACAGCAGTCAGCGCCTGCTGGCTGAGGCATCCCAGCCAGGCAGCCACTTCTTCCCACAGCAGTGCTGGGTTCCCCTTCCTAACACTGGGCACCCGTGTGAGCCCGGGTACCACCCCATGGCAGGTTCCTTCAGTCTGGCTCACTCAACTTCTGAAGTAACCGCCCTATTGCCTATACCAGGGAAGGAGAAACAAGAACTACATGCTAAGAAAAGAAGTAGTGAAGTCAGAACTAAGCAAACAAGCAATCACTTATAGGCCGCAAAATCAGTGCTAAGCTGCCAAACCAAAGAGGCCCTTCAGAGTTGCCTAACAGAAAAAAAAACCAGGAAGGAAAACATTGTATATTACTCCCAGAAAATGCCATAAAGCTAGGAAAAAAAAAGTCAGAAAGTCCTCAATGATTAAAAAGCCACAGAAATACCAAGAAAAAATAGCTGGAACACTTTTCAAATGTCCAAAAATGAGAAAACATGTAATTAAACAGAGCCAGGCCTATGGTACTATATGACAAGACTTAAATCCTAAGAAACCACTTTTTTCCCTACTGCTGCCACATTTTCCACATACTTAATTGTGGCAATTGACTGAGGGAATGGAATGTTATTTCACAGTTTTACTTATCATAGAATCATGCAATCACACAATAAGCTGAGTTGGAAGGGACCCACAAGGATCATGTCCAACTCATGGCCCTGCACAGGACACCCCAAGAATCACACCATGTGCCTGAGAGCCTGAGAGTGTTGTCTAAAGGCTTCTTGAACTTTGTCAGGCTAGTGCTGTGATCACTTCCCTCGGGAGCCTCTTCCAGTGCTTGACCACCTTCTGGGTGAAGAACCTTTTCCTAATATCCAACCTAAACCTCCCCTGACACAACTTTGTGCCACCTCCTCAATTCCTATCCCTGGTCATGAGAGTGAAGATATTGGTACCTGCCACTGCATCTGAAGTGCCACTCCGCTTCCCCTCTTGAGGATGTTGAAGACCACAGTGATGTCTCCCCTCAGGCTCCTCTTCTCCAGGCTGAGCAGACCAAATGTCCTCAGCAGCATCTTTTAAGTCTTTCCCTCCAGATCCATCAATGGCTTGCCCTTCGCCATCTTTGTGTGCCTCCTTTGGACACTCTCTAACAGCTCAATGTCTTTCTTGCACAGTGGCACCCAGAACTGCCCCCAGCACTTGAGGTGAGGCCGCTCCGATGCAGAGCAGAGTGGGACAATCCCCTTCCTTGACTGGCTGATGCTGTGCCTGATGCCCCCCAGGACACGGGTGGCCCTCCTGGCTGCCAGGGCGCTGCTGAGTCAAGTTCAACTTGCCATCAGCCAGGACTCGCTGATCCCTTTCCACAGCATTTCTCTCCATCTTCTCATTCCCCAGTCTATACCCACAACCACAGCTGCCCCATCCCCACAGCAGAGTCTGGTACATGTCCTTGGTATGCTTTATGCAGCTGGTCATTGTCCCTGTCTAGTTAGCTGAGGTGTCTCTGCAGATCCTCTCTGCCCTCGAGGCAGTCCGCAACTCCTCCCAATTAAGTGTTGTCAGCAGACACAGTATTCTTTTGAGTCCTTCATCCATGTCATTAATGAAGATGTTGAAGAGCACAAGGTCAAGGATAGAGATCCCTGTAGGGACCCACTAGGGTCGCCAGCCTTATGTCCCTCCATTCACTGTAACCTTTTGCACTCATCCTGTGAGCCAGTTGTTCTCCCAGTGCATAACATGGTTATTCAGCTGTGTGCTGGACATTTTGTCCAGAAGGATACTGTGAGAGACAGAATCGAAAGGTACTTCTGCTCCTTTTTGCACCTGTCCCTCTATTCTTTGTTTTTACCTTCCTGAGTGTTGCACCCCATGGAACAGCTGATGCTTAGTCTTTCTTTCTGAGAAAATATGGAGGAAAAAAAAAAGGTGAAGATATCTTAATCAATGGCTCAACAGTAGAAAAAATCCAGTGAAACACAAGAGAAGGGAGAAAGGATTACAGACCAGGTGCATCCAGTCAGGAGGCATTCACAACATGGTTGCAAATAAATACTGCGAGGTATCATTTTCCTATGATGTTTGAAATCATAGCAACCACAGATTCATAGAAGTTAAGAAGCTTAAAAAGATCTGTTAGTTCAGCAGCATATTCCATAAAAGATTTCTAGTGATGGGTTACACATTCAAAGTAAATTTAAGTGTTCAACATTTGTCTAGGATTTCTAAGTTTTTCTAGAGACTAGATACCCCTGACCTTTTGTAAATCATAACTTTTCTTTCCCTTCATTTTCATTACAATGCTTGATTCAGTCACCCTCACCCTCTTTCATTTTTCAGCAATATTACAGCACCAAACATAGCAGTAATAACAACAGTAAGTAGTAACAGTAAATGGTAAATAGCATCATGGATTTAACAGAGTATTTGATCATTTAAATAATAAAGTGCTTTGAGTTAATTTTTACAATAAACAAAAAGAAACTACTGTAGGTTTGGTGTGCCCTCAGGGCAGTGGGGTGAGATGCACTGGCATCATGAAGGAGCAGAGTGGGCAATGCACTACTGCACATAAGGACACCCATTTTCATTAGTGGGGCACAAGGTCTAGTTGTCAGATTCCATCTGCCATACATCATGTTTGAATCATTGCATGACATCAACACCCAGATCCTAAAATCACTCTATCAGGATCAGGTTGGCAGGGGAAATAAGCTGACATTAGCTGAGATCTGCAAAAATAAGAAGATTTTGTTGGTGTCAGGGCAGTAGTTCTTTAAGATTTTTTTAGTCCTATGTAGCCTAAAAATAGAAACAGTATTCAGTCAATCCCTGAGATGTCTTCTGGAACACATAAACACTTTCTTGACATCTGTATTTTCAAATACACTAAGTTTTTTGTTTGTCTGTTCTTTAAGCCAGTGAAACGAAAGTACAGAGAATGCCCTTTGTCCATAAAGTTTGTAAGAGTTAAACAGTGACAGAAGAAGGCACTACAGATCCTTCACAGGAGTTTGTTATTGTGCAAAATTGCAATCTAAATGAGAAAACTTTTATTTACCAGAGTTCAATTCACATGCAGTTAGACAGGCATCCTTGCTGGAATAAACCATTGATTCTTATATGATTGGCTAGTAGATGCTTTGAAGGTTTATTTTCCAATGAGATGACAGCCTGTTTTCTCTCTGCACAGCCATCTGTAAGCATATGCTTCCTTACTAAAAACACATGTGTGGATGGTCACTTCTGCCTCCAGCGGGTGCCATCATTCATATCATGTATATTATGTGCTTTGGTTAAATCAGAGAACCTGTGAAATCAAGAGTTACGCAAGATAGGTCACCATATACGAGCTCATGTCCTACCATGTTGAGGCACTGCAAAGAATTCAACTTATACCTTTCACTGCTCTAATGCATTAAAATGAATTGTATAAGGCTGAAATATTATTTTTCCTTTGGTTTAGACTAGCATACCTATTTCTTTTCAGATATTACATCTGTTATATTATAGTCTTTGCTAGAGCAGTGAAACTGCTTCTGAAATTTTATATTATTATTATATGAGTGCCAAAAAACTGAGAAAACTGACAACATAAACCTCAATGAAAAGCATGTTGTAAAACAATGATGTTTTCATGTACCTAATAGAAAATGTTACACAATCTGCAGAAAGTAAACATTTTGACTGCTATTTAAGAACATATTAATAGTTGCCATATACTCTACCATACACTTGTTCCAGCTGTTGCACTTTAAAACTGTACTTTTTCATTATATTTTATTTATTATTTTATTTTTCCAAAGTAGGACCGAGTGTGATCATGTCAGTTAAGAAATATAAGCCAGGATTCCCTATATCTGAAATTTTCTTAACATTACCTTGGGACCTTGAAGAGAATAATTAGACCAAGACTGTCTCAAACATCAGTGGCACAATTTAGGCAGCCACATTTCTGTCTGTTTGCTAGAGGAGATTGTTTTTCCCATCCTGTCTGCCCATTCATTTAATATGGAGCTGATTTTTGTTATGAATCCTATTTCTTTAGCTTTGTAGATATCTTGCCCCAAAGACAATAAGTTCTTTCAAGTCCATTATGTTTGCAAACCACACCTTTTCATGTGTGGATGGAATATTGCTGTATGAGATTTGGAAAGGCCAGTGTTGATTTATTGACTGCTTAATAGTTTCTCAGCAGCAGTTGTCAAACAACATGTTGGATAATTTTCCTAGTTAGAGTTGCTTTCTGAAGAGCAATTCATGGGACTTTGAATGTGTAGGTCTAACACTGAGACACCCATCAAGATTCATCAGACGTAATGACACTCAAATAGTTACTAAAAGATAGGCATTCTAACTTCATCAGGAAACACTGCAACCTACTGAAATTCATCTAAGCTGCCATGAACTAGACACAGTCTTCATATCTGCTCTGTTGGGTGTCCATTCTTATTCTATGAGATGTTATGGCCTTGCAAGCCTTGAGCCATGACGCTGACAGTAGGACATCACTCTGCAGGCAGAAATTTACCATTCTTTGTTGAGGGAGTCTCCTGTTCTTTAGCACTGGATGTCAGATTTTCAGGACTAGCCTGGCGGTAGAATGAGAACCACAACAGCTCTGTGACTCCCTTGTCCTCAGGCCATCAGGCATTCCCCTAATTTCAGGGTGGTGCAAATCAAATTTAAGAAGTCAGGCAATCCAGTTCAGCTAAATATAGTCCACATTACTTATTGGAAATACTCTCTGTGCTCCAATTATCTTCAGTCTTTTTAAGAGATTTCTGAGTCCTTCAGGATTTGCTTCAGAATAAAACTCTGTAAATAATTAAATGCGTTGATTACAATTTTAAAAAATAGATTGTGCTGTAAGTACTCATCCTTCTGTGGTTTTATGGAGAAAGACGTACTATTCTTAGGTAGGGCTGTGCAATCAACATGTGAAGAAATGTGTCACACATACAAGTGACATTTTACAGCTTTTCAACCACTAGCACTGGTTTATTCCTACGTTACAGATGGAAGTTATATATCAAACCTAAGTCCTAGTGTTCTGAGTAAAAAATCTCACCAATTGCACAACTGTAACAGAACTGAGGAATTACCAGATTTTTGAGATTACGATCTTATTTTTCTGGTTGCTATTTCAAAGTACTCATCAGACCATGTGCTAACCAAGAGATATCTGAAGGGCTATCTAGGACAGCTTTTTTCTTGCAAGGAGAAGAGAATATCTTCTCCTACCAAAGGGAATATCTTGTTAAAGAATCACAGAGGGGAGATCTGTGGACAGTTTTTGCCTTTGTTCCTTTCAGCGTGACATAAAATGTTTCAGGAAAACAGAAATGGGCAGAAAAGGAAGTTTTCTCGTTCTTGGTTGTAAAGCAAGCTGTAAACAGAGAAGCAAGTGGTGGAAATCACTATAGAGGTTTCAATTGCAAAGGAGAAATTGGGCACGTTTTAAGGAAAAATGATAGCGTGCAAAGGCTCCACCAATATACCAGGATGTTCAAGGTCTCACATTAAAAACTGATAAACCTATTTTTATGCAGTATATATCTGCAGATAAAATAATTTAAAATGTTTAAAACATTCCTGTCTGAAACAACTTAGATTTTAGCTGGGCTTGCTACTGGGAAATAGCAATGGCTTATTAAAAATTTACTATTTCTGAATGGTCCAAATTTTGTGCATATGCTTTTGTGGTCAATATGACGACAACAATGAAGACAATGGTGTTTCTCAGCTGTTCCTCAGATCAGCTGCAGGTTGATGCATCTGCAGGTTCATCACGAGCATGGAGCACATGCTGCCAGTCAGGTTAGCTTTCATGGCTGTGTGGTCTCACCTTCCTATCATTCAGCCTTGCTTTTCAGGATTTGTTTTTATAGCATGGTACCAGCCTAATAAAAAAGGCTGATTTGGCCATGTATAGGTCATATATATCATAACTTAAACTGCCCTCTGATAAAGGGATTGTGTGTCCAAAATCATAGAACGCCAGGTTGGAATGAGACCTCAAGGATCATCTAGTCTAATCTTTCTTGGCAAAAGCACAGTGTCTACCACATGGCCCAGCACCCTGTCCAATTTGGTCTTAAAAGTGTTCTATGCTGCAGAATCCACCACTTCCACGTGGAGCTCATGCTGGAGGCTGATTGCTCTTTTTGTAAAAAATTTTTCTCTTGCATCTAATCAGAAGCCCAGGCATAATTTGTGCCCAATAACCCTTGCATTTTCCATGTGACTCTTTGTAAAAAAGGAACTCCATCTTCTCTGTACCTGGGCTTTAAATACTGGAACACCATGATAAGGTCTCCCCAAAGTCTTCCTTGTCTCAAGTCTGGAAGAATTGGAACAAACCCAGTTCTCTCAGTTGTTCCTCACATGTCAGGATGCCCAGGCCTTTGATCATTCTTGTGGTCCTCTCTGGACCCTCTGCAGCCTGTCCACATCTATTTTGTACAGGGGGACCAAAACTGAACATAAGATTCCAGGTGAGGCTGGACAAGTACTGAACAGAGCGGGTAACAACTTGGTCATCTCTGCTGGTGATGCTCTTCATGCCACCCAATCCCTTGTCACCTTTCTGTACCACAGCAGCCCACTGGTCACTCATACTGAACTTTATGCACCAGGACCCCAGGTCCCTTCCCACGGACCTGCTCCCCAGAAGGGCAGATCCCAGCCCATGCTGCACTCCTGGAGTACAATTTTCCAGGCGTTCAACAAGGAATATCTTACACTTGTCCTTGCTGAACCTTATGAGGTCCTCATCAACCCACTCTTCCAGCCTATCCAGGTCTTCCTGAAGGGTGTGTCCCACAAAGTGACCACTTCCTCTTGGAGTTTGTTATCTCTAGCAAATTTCATTGGGTCACACTTGATCCCATCTTCCACATCACTTATGGAGATAGTAAACAGCACCAGGCCCAATATCAACCCTGAGGAACTGCAACTGTGACAAGCTGTCAGTTTGAAAAGGAGCTATTTCCCACCACCCCCTGGGTACCACCTGCCAGCCAGTTGCTCACATGCCTCATGAACCACATGTCCAGACCATAACACAATGGTTTCTCTAGGAGGAGGTTGTGGTAACTGGTATCAAAAGCCTTGCAGAAATCCAGGTAGATAATGTCCACCACTCATCCCACATCAACCAAGCAGGTTACTTTGGTATAGAGGGTAATCAGGGAGTGCATTCTTGAAAAAATTCCCAGTGCTTGCTAGCTTCTCTGTCCTCCATGAAAGCTTACCATGGAATCCCTCTCAACAGAGCTCTGAGGGAGCTGAAATTTGCTATTCTAAAACCTCATCTAATCTAAAATCTTTGCCTCAGTACTAACCTTCAGTGTGCTCAGATGAGTCCCAAACTCCTCAATATTGTGATTGCAGCATCTATGGCTATCACCAAGTGAGATATTACAAAGCAGATTTTCTTGGTTTGTGAGTACAAAAAGAAAATGTTATTTTTCCCTACGATTTTTGTCAGTTATCCGTGGATGATAGCTCTAAAAATAGTAATAAAATTATAGAAATTATAGAGTAGTAATTTTTTTTTCTGAGATGCTTGTATTATAAATAGCTGGAGTGGCCTCCCTTCTGCTACTCCCTGAATTTGTCAACACCAGACAGACATTGTTGAATGTGTCTTCAAGTCTGTTTACCTCCCCAGTGTTTGCCTGTCTGAGTGCTTAACAAGTAGTGCTCAGCAAACACTGATTTTCATTTGCCTCTGCAGAGGAAGGAGTACATAGCTCATACTGCAAAAAATGCAGATTGAGAGACCAGATTCTGAGTGCTGCTGTACTGCTTTTGAGCAATGCATGACAGTAGGCTACAGCATACTTCTGAAAGAACATGCACTAGCTTTACATTCTAGCTGTCTCATCTTTTAAACTCTTTTCCTCCTCCTATTTCCAGTTGTATTTCACGTATCAAGTATTTTTCCACATTTTAAAAGCTAAGTACAATCACATTGTTTGGTTATCTTCTTTTAATTATCTGTCTCTCTGCTTGAAATTATTGTAGAGATCATTACTACTAATTATAAGTGGTAATATTTTTTGGTGAATATTACATAGCCAGTATTGAATTTTGCGATCTCACTTATTCCATTCATCCTGCTGTACTACAACGAACAATGTGACCATACTGAGCAGATAAATGATAGCCCACAACTATTTTTCACTTCAAAGTGCTTCAACAACCCTTGGATAAAAGCTCAAATCCACTGAAGTCCTCAATCAATTTTATTTCAAATTTCAGTGACAATTAGTATAATATCTTTAGTAGAATGAGAAAAGGCAATTAAAATATTCACAAATGGCTTTGTGGCCAAAAGACTTCTTCTTCTGCATTATAAAAGTACTTGTACTCACTAAAACATCATGTTGGAATGGTGGTACCTGTCGGACAACTCTGTTCCCACATCTCATTAATTAATCTCAGTCTCACTGGGACAAATGGCTTCACCTTCATCAAAATTACTACATGCTTGCACATATGTAACAAAGCACCATTATAGGGCCCTATAAGTGTTATCAACAGCTATTGGAAACCACAAACACAGCACATGACGTATTATACAAAGCTATTAGCTTATTTTAAAAAACTGTTAATATTAGAGAATGGTGTGTGCAATCTTAGTCTATGCATAGTATGGCCTATATTCCTTAGTATAGGTAGTAAATCCTTTGTAGTCTTCCTTCTATACATAGTAAAACGTAACATAATTTAGAAATACTGAGACCAAATGACACTGAATCTGTCACTGTAAAAGTGCGTATGTAAACAAAATCCAGATTTTACCCCAAGTCCCCGATTCAGATTTGGATCTGTCCCCTTTTGCTGTGGCTAGACATGTTTGCTCAGCCACAGAGATGCTAAATTGAGAAGCAGTTGAATAATGCTGCTTTCAGTTGTAAATCAAACAACAAATGTGAAACGTATTACAGTTTCTGAAATTAACTCAGATCACATACATCTGAGATCTAATGTTGGTACACCTTTTGGAAAGAAACTTCCTATTTGGTACCTTTCACCACTGATTTCCAAACTATGTTGACAGCTTCCCTACAGTTGGTACATCTATTTGTGTACATACACTGACGTGGTGTGCGTGAGATCTTTGTTTCAAACTTTGCCTGAGAGATGCCACTGCAAAGACAACAGGTGCATGAGGACTTTTCAGGGATTCTTTGATTGCTTGGAATTCCAGCTAATGAAGAAATAGTCCCCAATAACTTCAGCATACATTTTTCCCTGCTGACTGTCACACAGGGCTCTCCAGATAGTCCTAAGTCTCTTTATCATTGATTTATTTTTTTCATAATCAAACTGTTCTTCTTGAACAGCAGACCTTTCATCTTCTGTAAGAGCTTTTGCTTCGGAGGGCGAAGGGCATATCAGTCACTTGTTAATAACAAGGTCAGTCCACTTTCAATCCCACGGTCTGCTGCAGCAGCTCAGCTTGGTGGCTGTGAGGAAAAAGAGCCACAAGAGTCACTGCTCTTACTCCGGCAGACAGAGGGGATTTTAGGGTCTTCCCTGCACCCCCTAATCACAACAGGCATTTCTCTCTCTCCTCCTGAGAGCCACATACTTCACATTTTCCCTGTACAAATAACTGCTCAGGCCATTTTTTCAAAGAGCCTTTATTAAACCACCAACTATTTGCTGTCAAGACATTTAGGATGAAATCATCATGTTAAACAAATAAACGCAGCTTCATACAGATCTCTGCTCTGGGAGCAGAATAAGAAAATAATTTCTGTCTGCTCTCCACAAAAGCGGCTGGAAAGGCTGAAAGAAAAATATTATTTTTACTTCATTGTGTGAAATATCGTTTTGGAGGATCTGTTGCGTTGAACGTTTGAAGAGTTTTTGCTGGCAGGTTTCAAGGGTCCCCTGGGTTGACCCCCTGGGATTGTTTTCTTCATTAATAAACTTTGCATGATGTGTGTTAAAAGGAACATTTTGTTTGCTTTGTAAATAAGGGATGTCAAACAAGAAGCAGAGGCCTTGCAGACACTAGATGAGGTGCTCTTCAAGGGCAGGAGATGCTTGTGTGGAAAAATAAAAATCTCAGAGAGGTTGAGAATAATGTGACTGCACTATTCAAGCTGAGGCATTGCTGTGGAAACTATTCTGCCTGTGAACGCAAATGAGATCCCTTCTTTGTGAATCCCAGAGAGAAAGAGGAACATTATGCCTTAAAGCATCAGGAGGGATACTTTGGAAGGCAAGTGCAGGAGCATCTACCCAAAGCTGGGCAAAGAAGGCAAGATGGTGCAGAGCAGGCAATGGCATCACTGTGTGGAAGAAGCATTTTGACAGTTCTGCAAGCAGCCCCAGGGAGAGGGACTGAAGAGCATTTCTGCACCAGCATTTGTCAGTCTGATGCTGCTGTGGAAATTACTGTGGTAAAGCTTTTGACCGGATTTAAGGCAGTAATTTGCAAGAAAGCAATCAGCCTTTTGCTGGTCCTGGGGTTTTCTCTCCTATCACAAAACAGAAGTAAAAGTAGTCTGATGTTTATTGGTGTTTATTTTCTATTGCCTGCCTCCTTGCCTGTATTGCCACTCAACTCTCCCACTGCTTCTGAACCCATTCATTTTGCATCTGTTGTTGCCTGCCCCCTTGAAGAACCCTAATAAGCCTTATAAAACAATTTAGCTCCTGTGATTCACAGCTAGAGTATCTGAAATGCATCAGAAATGACATAGCCAGGAAAGAAAAATGTCCCCAGTGTCACTTAGGGTCCTGTTTCAGGCAGAAAGGCTATGAGACTCCTGCTAGGCATTGGATGGACCAAGCCCCTCAGCTGGCTTTACCCAACCTGCACATATTCCTAGACTGTCCTATTCTTCTGGCTGTCACCACAGGGGAAAAAAAATACCCAGACTGCTTCAAACTTGTTTATATTAGGAAGAGAACAGTGAAGCATACTGTTTAAGAGATGAAGGAGGATCAATTCTCTAACTTCAGTGATCCAGGAGAGGAAACATTTCAGTGTCCAATAGTCCTTGGAAGTAATTACAGCTGACAGGATCCTACTTACATTTACCCTTTCGTGCAAAGATGTGCAGTGCATCAAGAAGAGATGCGGCTTCCACAGCTAAGCCTCAGGTCGGCTTATTGAAGCAATTCTAAAACAAACATGAAATTAACAATATTACCTTTTTCTTAATCTGTATTGTATCCTTATTACTGAAATATTTATCATATGTAGGTCACATACCATGCAGTCAGTAAGCTCACTAAGCTGATTTCAGAGCTATGTTAATAACTGAAAGAAAAATGTTTAGTTTGTCTAAAAACATTAAATTTGTCTAAAATAAATAAATTCGTTGTTTCAATAATTTTGGTCACAAAAATGGTGAAATGCAAACAATTTTTTGAAGCGATTAATTGGGTGCAAAATCTTAAGAGTCACCATAACTGATGATGGTGACAAATAGAATTTCAGCTAATTTAATTGACCAATAACCATAAATGATGGAAGGATGTCTACCAAAAATGATAAAAGAAAAAAACTCCTGGGTTTGAAGTGATTTGCAGTGGATTTAGAATGGTGAAACAAGACTAAAAAAGTCTCTTTTGCCTTTAGAAATTTGACTATGTATATCTGATTCCACAAGCTCTCTGCCTGGAGTCCCAACTTCTGTTGTCTTTAAGTTCCTGTCACTCTTAAAAATTTTTTGTGCAATGGATAAGATTCATTAAGAACTTGCTCCGTGCAGTGATTATGCCATATGTAGTCTTTCCATGTACAAATGTTGTTATTTTGATTTTGCATCCAAATTCTCCTTTACTGATTCTTTATTACTAAGAAACCTAATTTTGATTCACCAGATTTGCTTGATTTTAAGAGGAAACAAGCTGAGTACTTAGTCTGAGTTAACTGAGTTGCACTAGCAGCTATTTATACAGCCTGTGAGTTTACATAAGGATAGGACACTTTCATCAACATGATGGACTAGAAAGTTGTCACAAATTTTTCCAGGTTTGGGTATTTAGTTGCAGGACTGGTGAAGTCATTTTTTACCAGGTGCTAATTTTTACTAAATTTAGGGATTACATGAAATTACTATCTTCATCTTACTCTTTTCTAGATAGAAGATATCCATTGAACTGGTGGCCCTGATGGCAACCATATCAGAGATACCAAAAATGGTATGAACATGGAAATTGACGTGATCCATTTGAAAGTAAAAGGTCTGATCAGACAGCAGTATGTAAAAAAATCCCCACATATCATTGATACAAAGCTGGATTGGAGGAAGTAAAGTTTTGTCCAGATTATGTCAAGACTTAAAGTACTAAATGTGGAAGCATCCTTAAATGGTGTTCAAGTATTTTTAAAATAAATTAGAATTTACACTGGTATTCCCTAAAAATAAAGCTACACATAGTGACAAGTAAAGTATCCTGAAGCATTGCTCATGAAGCTTTAGTAGTGGAGTACCATGATACACAACTTTTAGAACCTTCAGCTTCAAACAACAAGACATTTATCATGATTACTACATGGATTTTTGGTGATAAAGGTCTAAGGTTTGTATGGTGACATTGCTAGGGACAGCTCTTCTTTCCATGTGAATGGTGTTCAGCACACAGTGTCCAAACAGATCAGAAAGATCAGCATGCAAATTGCCTCTAAGTACATAAAGACCATATCTTACAGGTGTTTGGATAACCCCTTTTGAGAATTAAGATTCTTCTGTGAACCTCTCTGGGTAGGCTGTTCACTCGCCTTGGAGTTAATGAATTGTCTAATCTATCTTCTTTGCTCAAGTTAGTGCACTTTTTCACATTCTGTCCCCGGTGGACATGAAAAATGATTGATCACTGTCCTCTTCATAACAACTTTTTACATATTGGGAAATTGTTATCCCTTCCTCCCCCTCCCCTTGAGCCTCATGCTTAGTCTTCTCTTTTCTAGACTAAACAAACCCAGTTCTTTCAACCTTTTCTTGTAGGTCATGTTTTCTAAACCTCTGATCATTCTTGCTGCTCTCCTTTGCACTCTCTTCAATTTGTCTACATCTTTCTTGAAGTGTGGTTCCCAAAGCTGTACAAAGCACATCATCTGAGGCCTCACCCATGTAGCCTAAAGCAGAACACTTACTGCTTTTTTCACTGTAAGACATTCCAGGTGAACCACCAAAGAATAATATTTGCTTTTATCCTAACACTGCGCCAGCAAGTCATGGTATTGTGATCACTTTCTCTCTCTTATCTTGTGGTTCTGATTATTTAGATTCTTCTTAACCCATCTAACATATTTCTCTCTTCTTTATTTCATCTTGAAGACTTCAGACCACCTCTTCTATTTACCAAGACTATTTTTTATTCTAATCATATCCTGCAAAGAGTGCCTGTATGATACCAGCTGCCTGAGTTCATACAGGCTGTTGCATGCTGTGGTCTGTGACCTGTTACTATCCCGGGACTGTATGGCCATGTCACATCTTCAGTTGCAATGACAGACCTGCCACTGCCCAGTCCTAGTAACTCACTGAATATACAGAGAGGAAAGTTTTGCCCATTCACCACAAGGGATGTGCCGTTGAAGGCAACTCAAAGGGCAACTTCAGCCTCAGTTCCTCTAGACAGGGAACCCCTCTGAGAACACAGCTCTCCTACTTGAGTGCATTCTATATGACATCAAATAAGAATCAAATGTACCCTACATATATATTTTCTTTGAAGTAGAATGGTTTGCTTTTAGGATGACTTCATCAGCCTGGACTGCTTTGCCTCATACTTTATCTTCTGAAACGTGATGCACTGGTTCTTTCAGTTCAATGCTTTACTTTTTTGAAATGTAATATTGTTATTCTTCTGCTCTTCTTACTTCTTTCCACCTGTTCAGCCTTCCTTTTTCATCTGATGGCAAATTTTCCTCTGCCTTCAGATTCTAATCATAGTTTTCCAAGAACCAGTGTATCTCTGCGCATAATTGTCCTTTTCCTTGAACTGTTTTCTGAGGACATCTTGACATTTTCAACATGTTCTGGGAACACAATGGAACATTTTTCACTTTTGCAACAGATAAGCAAGCTCTACTGAAACTGTCTTTTAGATATTTCTGTATTGAAGGATTTGGGTTTTATATATTTTACAACTTCCACCTCACCATCCATTAGGATGATTTGTAATCCAACCCTGCTAAATCTTGCTGGTGCCAGCTGTAGCCAACTGTGCTGCCTCATGCATGCCTCTGAAATTTCAAAATAATTACATAACCAATATTTAGGTTCTTATATCAATATGTAATAGGACTTACACTTGCATTTTCAAAATAAACCTACAAAACAATATAAATAAATCTACAAATTTAAAATAAAAGTATAGAGCCTAGTTGTTACAAAACTGGTGCTGAAACTTGCTTTGACATGGTCCTCAAATTCTTGGCATTCATCTGGAAATGCGTCAGCAAATTGTTTTGCTATGGTATTTCATTTTTCTCCTCTCATGTTTCTTTCCCCCCATTCATTATCTACTTCCAAGATTTTTCCTGGATCTCTATTTCTGGATTTTGTTCACTTGAAGGTCCTCTTAATAGTTTCCTTCAAAGCCAGTGGAAGTCCAGGCCCCACAGAAAGTTTTTCACTAGAGTGATCCCATTTCTGACTAATTCTCTTTTGCAATATACTGTCTGGTGTCTAAGGAAGCCAAAATACTTCTGTCAACACTCTGTGCAGCCAAGTGTTCTCCTTTAGCCCTGGCTATTATAATCTCTGGGATCACATTCAGACCCTCTGTTCTTAACCTGCCAGAGCTGTGCAGCTGCAGGTCATGTGGACTCAGTAAATCAACCAAAGTCTTCCCCCTGCTTCTCTCCACCTGGTTCTGGGTTATTCTAAGCTGCCTTTCTTCTCTGAGCTACCACTGCCCACTCTTGCCATTCCTCTGATGTGCACATGTGCAGGGGCCTCCTGAGGTGCTCCTGGCAGCAGATGCTCCCTTTGCATGTCCCCTGCCTGGCCAAGGGCTCTCATGGCTCAGCTGTCAAGTCCACCTCTCCCATGCCACCTTGCCATGCTCTGCTCCCCCATGGAAGGCTGCCACAGTCTATCCACTTGGGTGTCTTCTGCCTGAAGAAGTCAAAAGGCATTGCAGATTTTTTTTCCAGCAATGGGTGATAGCAGGAGACAAAACGGTGATGTAATTATTGCCATAATTGACCTGGTAAATTAAGAGCCAGATTAGAAACAAAACTGGTGACCTTATTCTAGTCAGGACCCTCCAGTCATGTCTGAGTCATGGAACATCTGCAGAGGTCTAGAGGGTGTCTTAACTCTCCCACAGATTAGAAAATATTATTTGGCCTGCTTTATACTCCTGACATGGGTTGTCCAAGTGATTTTCTCTGGGTCACTCAGCAGAAAATTTCCATTGCATTACCTAAGCATTACCAGGGTAGACTCTGCTGCTTTCCAGCAGCAAAGTTTTTTAGTTACGTCTCTAAAGTTTGGGTTTTGTTAATTGCTTGGTTTGTATGACATGGCATATTTTAGAACATTGTTGCTGAGATAACATTTCTTTGAGATAATAGATTTTACAATTACCAATTTTGTTCAATGACTGGTTCAGTGCTCTTTGAGGAAGCCTGCTCATTCTTCTATATGACTTCAGTCTTATATAAAAGATGTGTTACTGCAGAACAAAAATCAAGTTTTGGAACTTTTCAGTTCAAAGCCATCTACAACAGATATTTTCCTTCTTTTTTTTTTTTAATTTTTAATTTTTAGTAATAGATTCTTTCCATTGAGGAGTTTTTGACATAGCCTGTTTTGAACCCTTGGTATTTGAAACAGCTTGCTGATGTTTTCTTAAATAACATCCTCTTGTGGGTCTGTAAAATCCTGAAGTTATTACAAATAAATAAACAAAATTTCTCTTCATGATGTAAACCAGCTTTGAATGAAGTCATTGAGTGGAAGTTTGACTTGGATTGCTTCTGAAAAATTGCTCAGACCCAAGGCAAACTTCTGCTTTTCCTCTGTGTGCTGTAGAAATTGGTGAGCAGCTGTTCTAAGTCAACTGAGGGGAGCAAACCCCTGTTGCTTAATGCCTTGTTTTAATTTCCAGTGGGAAACCAAGTATCAGAAAGTCTGTACTCTCCAGTCCCTTTTATTTCATTCACTTTTTCCAAGTAGTATCCTCCTGAGCAAGTTGTACGGTTAAGTGTGATTGAATGAGATTTGACTTTTCCTATCTCCCTGTTGGGCATCTTATCCCATCAGGCAATGCAGTGGGCCTCAAACCTCCCCCAATTAGTGGAGTTGGCACCAATATTTAATGACCTGTTCCATTCTGAGCTGAACCACAAAGATTGTGACACCAGCAGACAGCGCAGTTCAGACTCTGCTGTGAGACACGAGACATGAACAAGCAGTGCTATGAAATTATGCCTGCACTTCACTTGTTTCTCTCCCCATTCCTCCCCACTGCAGTCCTCTGCTCTTCCACAGATCTTCATCACTCTCATGGATAGCCTTTATGCCACTGAGAGAAAAATTAGACCTTCTATGGTCCCCTGCAAGGACTGAAATCTGAGTATCACCTCAATGACAGTTTGCTCCAGTGCACTATGAGGAGGTGCCAAAAAAAGTTTTGTTGACCACTTGTAGATTCAGGAGATATGTTTAGTCTTAGCACAAAGCTGCACATTTCTTCAACTAGCATCTGGAGCTCTGATCATTTATATTTATCATTTTGTCTTTTCATTTTTAGTGCAGTTTTCACAAATACCCATCAACAACCCAAACACTCAAACAGGTATGAATCATTTAATGTGTCGACCATGTCAAAATAATTCTCACAATGTGCTTTTTAAATTATTTCATTAGCTGTACTAATAACTTATCAATGTAAGCAATAAATGCAGCAATCTGTCTCATAATACTGAAGACAATGACCAGGACAACCTGCTCTCAATTCTCCTCAGAGATGGCCAGATTCTGACACTGGAGTTGTAGACTGTGTTTTAAGTGCTGCTGCTATCTGAAAAGCCCTATGCAAACACTGAGGTTGCTTATGGAGTGAGGTACTAGCTAGTCTCTTGACCACAATTAAAAAGTACCTGGCCACAGTCATCACAGGAATCAAATAATGGATGAAGAAAAATACAAACAAGATGGCAAGACCTAAAGGTAAAATTAAATTTTTATTACATGGTACAGCTTGAACTAAAAAGAACAGTCTGTTAACAGGTGAAAGTCTATATAAGTCTATATAAGTATTTAGCACTGTGATTGAGGTCTAAGTGCTATTTGCTCCTTTTCAGTTGATAAAGCTTTTTAGCAAGATGGCTGCTGAAGGGTTGTCACTGATTGCCCAAGGGCTGAGCACTCACACCCATATTCCCCAGATCTATTGGCAGCTGTTAGCACTGGTTGGAGAGTGATGTTTTATTCCTACCCCTCTCTCCCCCTACCTGAAAACTATGAGCTGAAAATCAAAATATTGGCAGGTACCTGGAAATACGGTTGCTGCAGCCTCCAGCAGACCTTCCAAGACCACTTCTCCCACTCCTCCCAGTGAGATGGGGAGATGTCCCACCTCATTCTGCTCTGTGGGATGGAGGTCAGTCGAGCAGCACATTTTGTCAGATTGAGCATAACCAGACATCCTGACTGAGATCAGGAGAGCTGCTACATTCAGCTTCCAGCCACAGCTCCCATGAAACTTTGTGGCAGCATTTCAGTGTGGAAATACTTCAATTTTCAGGCATTAGGGGGTAGAGTATGGGATGGAAAAAGCTTGCTGAAAAACTGATACTGTTCACAGAAAACCGATACTTAAGCAAATAATTCATTTAGCTGCACACCGATTTTCTGTCAATAAACAGTTTTAAAATGTGCCTGATCCCTAGTCCAGTCTGCAACCCATACTGAGCTATTTTATTACTCTGAGTACCTCTGAATCAGTTAGCCCTGCTGTTTTCTCTTCCTCCACATAAGGTAGAGATTTGTTCATCTCGTGGGATGCTCAGTCAGTCCTTGGCTCCCCACACTGACAGCCAAGTTACAGTTTCAACTCCAGAAAACAGTGTTTATATAAGAGCTAGAGAGAAAAGACACCTATGAAAAAAGAAAAATAATTATATTTGTTTGTGTTATAGAAGCCCTCAGCAGCCCCACTCACAGCTGGGCCCCAGTACACAGCACAGGGTAAGATCATAGCTGCAGTCAAAGCTGCTTGCAACCTAATTAAGACAAGATGTAACACACTGATGCAAAAAATGGTTGAAAACAGGATCGATGATGGGGGAAGCATACACCCCTTAAGAGGAGAAAGAAATCAGAGATTTTTGCTGTCAGCCCAATTCCAGCATCCAGGACTTGAAAAATCTTACGGAATATCACAAAATCAACAAATAATCAGGGATTTGCAATAAATCTTGAGAGCAGGTAAAGGGTTGATATTTTCTGCTGGGAGTCTTTGTGGGTGTTTTCCCTTTTTCATTGGTCCTTCACATTTGTGCCTTTAAGTGAAAGGTGAGTTAGCACAAGCAACATCAGACTGTATTTTCGAGTGCCATGTACACTGCAATTGTCTGCCCCAGCAACAAGCTGTTTAGGTAGGCTCTAGAGGGCAAAGTTTTTTTCAGGAATCATTATTGTTGAGAAAGCCTTAAAAATTGGTATGTTGCACACAGTCTTGACAGATCAGCTCTCTGAATCAGTAAGTACAATGCTGAAAGAACAGATCAGAGGTATGGATCAATTTTTTTTCATCTGAGTGGGAAGATTAGTCTAAAAATTGTCAGTAAACCTTTGTGTTTCAGTATTAATTACTTCCCTATGAGTAGCCTTTTTGTAGGTACTTAAGTACTGCCTTTCTATCAAAGTCCTAGCAATTTCCTGTATCTTCACCTGTCCCAGCTCCCACTGTTTTCTAGACAGTTGACCAAACTTCTGGATTTTGGAAGGAGGAACTGCACAGTTTCCTATTTAATTGAACAGAACAACTCAATTCTTTAACAACTGCAGAGAGCAGGCAGTAGAAATACGAGTGTTCATGAAGTGTTATATTAATCAGAATCATGGTTATGAGTTGTAATGTCAGACAGAAACATGGTAAAAGTGACAATATGGTCCCCCAGTCTAGTGTTAGTGTGTGTGGATGCAGTATTGACATTGGCATGCTCAGCAGGAGTAGTTTTGGTTACTGTTTGGATTCTACCTGTGAAAGAAAAGTGCCTGGCAGAAGCAGAAGGTAATGGCAATTCAGCATGCAATACTCCTCTCTCTAAATTATGGCACTGAGAAAGTTTCAATTCTGTTTGAAAGGGTTCAACAAAAATAACCTCTTCTTAATAAAAGGTTTCAGAGTAGTATCTTGGGGGAAAAAATAAATTCCATATAAGATTCTTCATCATAGTTCAGATTGTTGGTGGTGGAAGCTGGAAGAAGAAATCCAAAAATGTCAATTTTTCAATAAGCTTTTGACTGAAAATTTATACCTTGGAAGGAGCATGCTGAAATCTCAGCACTTTCACATGACATAGTCTTGAAAATGTGTAAATACATTGAGTTTTAAAAGTGTTCACAAAACTTTGCAGCTGCTACAAGCAAGTGCTTTGGTATTTAGAACTTACAAGCAGGCATATTTAGATTATCAATCAGCCATTCGTAAAGTACTGCAGTAACTAAATTACCGCTCAGCCAGCCTAGCCTGAGAGTGCCAGTCTCCACTTCTAATGATTTCAACATCATTCTTAGAATTGCATAGTTCCAAATACCCCTCAAAACTTTACTCCAACCTGGGCTAATGCTTCAGAAAATATAATCCTTCAGAAACAGTACTGAGTTAATACTTCGATAGGATAAAAAGGGATATTCATGATGCTGATTAGAATGGACTGTCAGTCTGACAAACCATGAACACGAAATACAAACTGCTTGTGATCATTTAACTCCTTGCAACACAGTGTCCCAAAACTAGGCTGTTCACTCAATTTCCCTGTTAAAGCAACTACTACTCGCTCATGTACAATTTTAGAGAAAATTAAACACAAAGGTAATGTATTTCTTCATTTCCTGCCCTGAGTTTATGTAGTATTGCTGCATTTTGTTGAAAAAGCTGCCGTGGTCCACCCTACCACTGGATGTATTTCAAAAGTAATTGAACTAGTTGTTAAAGTATACAAGGAGCACCCACACTGCAAAATTTGCTCACACAGTTATTTCAAACTATTTCTCTGTTCTAGTGGACAAGAATGTTTGTACAATGACTATTCACATTTGTCTACACTTAATATCTTTTCTCTGTAGAATGATAGCACCATTCCTCTTAGGCAGGAATGAAAAATGTGAAAACATGACCACAGAGGCTGCCCACTACTGAGCTGTGAACCTGCTGTTCTCTGTACCTATTTCGATTTCTGTTTCTTAGTCAAATCCTGGTGACATGTCTCTCATGTGGCTCAGTAGGGCTCCCAAGCTTGCAAAGCTAGCATGAAAGGAATGCAGCTCTGCCCATTTGCTGCTAGTAGAAACTATATCCAGTAGATATGAGCTAGTGATGTAAAATCTTTTGCACATTTGCAGTCAATGAGAGTTTAAAAACTTTAGACTGCAAAGATAGTATTTATTCTGATGAAATGAGATTTCTTTTTCTAATATGCAGTTTATTAATTTGGGGGTTGAACAAAAAAGAACAGGTAAGCACTGAGTCATTTTGGCTGGGATCTGAAAATCTAGAGTGAACTTTTGGAGAGGAGGTTTTCTTAAATAATTTTTCAGATATTAAGTCTTCCATCTCAAGCTATCAGCATATTTTGTCCTTTCCCTTAGCCTGATCAAAAACTTTGTGTGCTTGTATGAAGATTTTTTTTCCCCCAGTTCTTTATGGAAATTTATTCATGGCTTGAAGGAGAAGAAGTAAGACATGAGCAGCCCTCTTCTAATCAGGCAGTTCACGTTCCATCAAGTTTCTCCAGATGAAACCACTGCCATTGGGACCTGCCCATGGGCTGACAGCAGCCTGCAGAGAAGTGCTAATAAGGAAGTGCCTGGGGAATATGAGAAAATACCTTTGTTGTAGAATGAACAGTTCATCCACTTCACAAATATGAGCAATGTAAACAGGCGCCTTTCTATATGTGTCATGGCAAGGAGACCAAAACTACAGAAAGTGCTAGTTTAATGGTTCTGGCACATGGCCAACAAAAAGGCCAGAAGGTCAGACCCTTTCCAAAGGTTCAGGGTGCAAGCTGGTGCTGGAGAAGAGGTAGACACTGGTATAAAACAGTCTCCCACCAGCTGCTCTGATTTATAGGAGTTGTAGAAGTGCAAGCCCACTTCAAAACCAAGGGGATAAAACCCAAGCTTTATGCCTCTTGTATCCTCATCTTTGTAGTTAGGAATCCGGCTCACTTCCCTTTTGGAACATCTAGATGTTCATCTAAATATTAAAGGGACCTCCAGGTCCAGAAACCAGCCCAGACTTTCTTTGTTTACAGCTGCCCATCTGCTTTCCAAGCCACAGACTGGTTATCTGTCATCTTTTCACATTTTGTTTATGGATATTCCAAAGTCAATCAAGGAGATAAGTGTCTCTTTTATGCAGCTAGCAATACCCCAGATAAAACATTTATTGTAACACATTAATCCATATGCATTAGTTTCAAATATTTGGGTCTACTGGTTTGAGCTACCTGTTCGCCAGCTAGCATCAAAAAGCAGAAGTACATCTGCAATTTTCTACTGAAATAAAAGAAAATATATACAGATAGACCTGTGCAGCAAAGAAAAAAAAACCTGCAGGTCCTTCCTCATGAAAGGGTAATCTTTATTTGTAATATAGATATCACAGTATGAACAGGAGTACTCTGTTCATGTAGACAAGGGCTCATATTCTCCTAACAAAAAAAGGGCTACCCGCACCCTGCTCAGAGAAACGCTTATTACACATCTGTTCAGATGCCACTGGTTGCACATCAGGATGTCTTTCAGCCTGAAGGCTGATGCTCTCCTGAGTGGGGGGCCACAGGCAGAACCGCCCTGGGCTTCCCACATTGAAGTGTTCAAAGCAGGGGGAGCCAGGCTCCAAGCCTGGCAGTCACACTCCCTTTTCAGAGAAGATAAAAGCAGCAGAGGAGAGTTACAGCACAACCGCAGCATCTCAGCTGTTAAACAGTACTCAAACAAAATGTGTTTCTGGTTAGTTTAAGGAAGGATAAACAAGATTTAATATCTGGCAATGAGCACAAGTTGTTTTTTTCTTGCCCTATTAATGATATTTGGATTCATTCAGATTCATGTAGCTTCCACTCACGTAAGACTCCATTCCATTTCCTAATTTTCCATCTTTTTTATTTCCTAAAACATGAGTTGTTGAGCTAATGAATTAAAACACTCTGAGGTTTGGTTTTGGCTCTGTGTGCATCTGTGCTCTTTTACCACCATAATTCAATGTGACAAGTTTATTGTCCTAACAAACACTAGCACCTATTGTAGAACTATAATAAAAAAAGAAAGATTGCCTTAAGCAGCACATTTTCTTCAGAGAAGACCAAATACTACCTATTGACATTTTGTTTTCCTCACATCATGTTCCTCTTTTCATTCCATAGTGGTCACTAAACATGCAAGTCTGTAGGCAAAGTGGACTAGATTAGACTTTAAGGATCAGCCTCCGCAATGAGCTGGATCAGATGGAATTCATTCTTCTTATTAGCTTTCAGCTGATACTTATGAGCCTGAACTCAGGACTTCGTTTGTGCAAGGCACATTAAACACTGTGAATGCAACCCCTGCCCCAAGGAGCTTGCAGCTCGAAAAGACAAGTATGCAAAGATAAGACAGATTTAAAAAAAGAGCCTAGGATTTTGCAAAAAAGAAAGTCAAGACCAGCCTTTGCTAAATCAATGTGCAAAAAGCCAACACAAATGAGAGGTTGATTTCTCCACAAGAATCAGCTTAAATGTTTCTATACAAATCGGCCACGTCCAGTACAAGGCTATCCCTCCAGATGAATGCCTGTCCAAAAAAACACAAACCCCTACAGATCTACAGCTAAGTAAATAAACTACAATGACCCAAAATAAAATGTGAAACACTGTGTTTTTCAAGGCTCACAAGACAAGATTTTAATGATGCATATGGTCCTTATTTTACCCATAATGGTTCTTTGATATATAGTGGCAAGACTTTAATTCATTGATAGAATAACATGTTCATGTAACCCATTCTATTGCTAATGAAATAATCAAGCCTTCTCTCCTTGTATGTCTTTGAAAGGCTATATTCAATAGCAGGTCTTGGAATATTTTACCAGCAGAGGAATGACACAAGAGTAGCACACACAGAAACTAAAGACGAGTCTGTCACAACTTGTTCCCTGTTAAAAAAAAAAAAAAAAATTATATTTCTGCAGAGAAATGCTAATTCATTATGAGTCTGAGTCAGCACGGGTAACAAGGCAGTTACCCACCACAGAAGACTCCTTTAGGAAAAAAAGTGCTCTCTTCCAAGACATTTACACTGGCGGTGCAAGTGCCCTGGCAAGGTGGACTTCCCGCTGAAGAAGGATGTTTGGCATGGGCCAGGGCTGGTGGTAAGCACTTTGCAAAAGCACTCTTTCCTGCTCCCTTCAGTCCTTTCCTTCCTCAAGTGCAGCAAAAGCGTGACCTGAGGTCTCCAGGGCTTGCTACCCTTGCTCTCCTCCTCAATCTTGCTGTGGCAGAAGCAACCTGACCCCAGTGAGTTCCAGTCCTTCTTATGTGGGCTCAATCCTGCCTACACTACCAAGAAGTGTCAGGCTGCCTTTCAGGGGTAAACTGAGGAAAATCGAGATGGGGTGGAAACACTGGTCTCTTCTCTTTCAAACTAGTTATTTCTATGCAGTTGGGTGTTCAAGTATCTGACTGAGAGTAATCAGTGCATTTCACCATATTAAGGACTCTCAAATTCCTGTTACTTTTTACCTTCGTGAAAAAGACACCTTCTGTGTCTCCAAGTGGCAGAGGTATGGCATTTTCTTAAAATATTCAATGCAATTTATTTCATTCATCAATGCCTAGTGAATTGGTGAATATAATAAATTCTATTGCCTTCAGCATCCAAGCAGACTGCATTAAGCACTGGAGGAATCAATCTGACTCTAATTTCATGTTTCATGATATTTTGTTCAAAATGGTTACACAAATACAGCAGGCATCTGTTCAGAGCATCTTTGGCACTGTTCAGAAAATCTGTATTTCACTCAGCTTTCATGCCTGATTTAAATTAATTACTGCTCAGGGAAGGGACAGGAAAGAGACACAGGTATACATGATGCATGTGTTACATAGGCATAGTTTCCCTAATGGAAAGAGAGTGGTGGGGGCTGCAATTCTCAAAGCTTCCCAGTTAGCCTACTATTTCTGCCTCAGTCTTAGCTAAAGAGGCTGCACACCCACAGCTGTTTGATACAGTGAGATACCACGTGTAATCCGAGGAGGAGGAGACAAGCCTCCTCTCACATCCCTAGAAAATTCATACTCATCCCATGCTCTACTCTATCAGACAGACCAAGAGGTTCCACTTTCAGCCCTCCAGGACACTGTGGTGGAGCAGACCCCCCTCTCCAGCATGCAAATGACAGGAACCCAGGGGCTGGAGGGGAGCAGTAGCTAATTAAACTTTTCAGCAGGCATAACATTTGGCAAATCTATATACAAGGCTAAAATCCCTGATTAAGTTTAGGAGTGCAAGGGAAGTAAAATCCTGTTCTTCTCTGCATTGGTGAGGACCAGCATGGCACTCAGCTCAGAGAGTTTATCTCACGTTATATGAAAGTAAAAAAAACCTAAAAAGAGAAATTATTCATATTTTGTTTTGCAAGTAGACTTAGAAAAATAAAGTGATTAAATATGAGGTGTTTACTGCATTTGTCAATTACTAAGAGAAACAAAAACATATCTTTTGCTAATAAAATATTTTAGCTGAAGAATTTAGCATTGCATTTTACAAGATCTATGCATACCTCTATTTCCAGGCTTAGAATGAGGACAGAGACAAATTTTTCATATGCAGCAATTTCCCTGGTGGATGTTTGCTATTGAGACTTACAGCTAACATACTGAAATATATTAATAGGGTTTAAGGCTTCCATTTATCTTCATTAAAACCAGTTTGAGTCTGAAAGCTGACTTGAGGATAATTTTTCATATCAGGAATGAGAGGACAGAGGTTTCACCCCAGCTCTTCAGCTGACTTAAGCAGTGATTTCAGACAATTCCCATCAGTTTGGAACACAAAAAGTAAACTTAATAGTACATATCTCTCTCCAAAGTAGCCTGACATGTCTTTAAGAAAGTCTGTGAAGGAATAAGAGTATCATAGGTGAACTAATTTCTCTTGTCTAATGATTAAGAATCTGAGCAGATGGACCTTCATATACCTCATCCATCCTGCAAGTTTTATACTCTGGGAAACTGTCTGCAGCTCTTTAAAAAATGAAGCATTTTGTAAGAAAATATATACTGCTATTTTTAACAAACTAAATGCTTTTCAGAAACTTATGTAAGTCAGTACAATAATGCAAAATTTCATGCCAGAAACTGCTTGGGAAATCATAAATTTCCTGCATTTAAAAAAAAATGTTATGCATACAGGCAGAACAGTGCAGCATAATCCTGCTAGATAAAAATTTAGAAGAGGAGTGATGTTCTTGTGGCTTCATCTTTTCCCCTTCATGCTCTTCTGTGCTCCTGGGACCATTTGGAACCTCTGGAAGGGAAAGCAGCCATGAGAAAAACACAGCACAGGACACCACAAAACCCTGGGATCATGCTGAGCTGCCACAGGTAGTGGTGTGGGCTTGTGGGGTGTGCTGGGGGAAGGTGCAGCTTCTGGGAAAGTTGCCTCTGAGACCAGCTTTAAGCACTGCAGTTCTCTGTTTGGTCCTTAACAAAGTGGAAAGATCATGCAGTTCTTTCTTCAGCTTACAAATAGTCCATGGATAAATGAGGCTGGGAAACAGGCACCCAGCAGAGATCATAAATAAACACTTAGTCCTAAAACTCTGAATTTGTGATCTTTTTTTGGAAGAGGGCAACAGGATATTGCATTTTTGTTCTTCAAGTACTCTGCCAGAGTACCACAATGCACACAAGCACTTCAAAATCCTGCAGTAGTTTCTGTGTTGTAGATAGTGCCTCAGCTACAGACCTCACTGTTTCAACACTCTTGTTGGTGCTCAGCAAATCCTGCAAGATTTATTACATCTTACAGGAACACCAAGCAAAGTAAGACTGGAGTAAAAGTATCTTGAAATGGTCTGAAGTTAAAGGGATTGAAATTTTCTCTCTCCGGTTGGAAGGGGGCTCAGGGAACAATACACCTCTGAGTGTCTTGAAAATCTTCTGTCCCTGTTTCTTCTCCTTAAAATGGGTATAATGATACCAATGGTAAATGCTGTGAAATCAACACATAAAAATGCCATATGGAACTTGGGTATTTTTATTGGTAGTATTACTGCTGTTGTTCATGCATTTGCTCTGAAACTACAGTTACTGTGCAAGGACATCAACCAAAAAATCTTACTACAAAAACACCAATGTGTGAATAAACACCATAAAGAAAATTCACACACTCTCAGTTAAGCAAAATACCTCACAGAATTAGGTCTTCAGACAACACTTGCAAAATTCAGGCCCCAATTTTTATTAATTCACCCTTTAAACAAAACTCAATTTTGATTTCAACTGCTTTTAGCAATGCTGTGAAAAAAGCCAAAACACCTTCTCAGGGATTATGCCGAGCAGTAGTTTTGAACAGGTTTGGGGCAATATTCAATGAACTGTAACTAATCATTTTCATCTTATCGCCTACAAAGTCATTGCATTGGAATGATGTTTGGCTAATTTTCCAAAGGACACGTTTACTATGGATTGTTCTACATCGCTGTCAGGAATGACAGTGAGCCAAAACATACTCTGCCAAGGGAAGTGTTTGGTTGATGAAATTATAAATAAGTCATCAACCAAGAGTCTGTTAAAATGAATCATCGTTAAATGCTTCTCTAAATACAGTGTTTAATATCAAACTCCAAAATAGGAACTGCAAGACTGTCTTTCCCTACCTCATTCACAGATCTCCTCTTTGAACACATAATGAGGATATTAAGTTAGTTAATTTAAGCTATATGTGCATGCAAGCACATGCAGAGAAGCAAAGACTGTGATATGTTTTACATAAAGCAGGCCATTGTGCACTGATTATAATGTGTAAAGAGGAAATATGTTTATACCACAATCTATTCTAAACTCAAATAGGCAGCAGTACACTGTGTTTATAAATACAAATGCAAAACCTATGTTAAGATAATGTTAAGGGTCTGGATTCTAACCACAAACCCCAGGAAATTCAGAGCAAACCTTGAAAGTTTTGGCCTGATTCTGATTTCCATGTAACCCCCGTATCTTTAGCAAAGTTTGTATGGGAGAAAACAAAAATTTCAGTCTGAGGCTCTCTAAGTATGGCAGGGCTTGTGCAAAGCATTATCATATTTAGGACTGACAGCTAGGTACAAGAAAACAACGTAGGTAGCTGTGACAATGTCCCTCAGGGCTTCTCTTAGTCTGATGAAAGGTATATATGCATATGCGGGTGTGTGGAAGAGGGGAAGGATAGAAATGTGCAGTTTTGACAAACACATCCTCAAAACTCTCTTTTGTTGTTCAAGACACTTGTAGATACTACAGAAAGCTTGGACTAAGCGGAATACTATCAGTCTTTTGCGATGCATAATTTACAGCATTACATTACCACATTTTAAGGGGACTATAACAAAGGAGCATAGCCAGGGATGTCCCCACTGAGACACACAACTGAAATATTAATCAAGAGACTTCAGTGAGGAAGGAGGAGGAAATTACCTAAGTCTGTGTGGTCCTGTGTGATGTCCCTGTGCACTGCCATGACAATAAAAGAAAATCTGATAAACACAAGAACAAGGATGGATCATTCCAGGTAAATAAGGAAGGGACATGGCAAGGAGCAACAGTTGATCTGGTGGTAACCTCTAACAACTGGAACAGATGTTGGGTCTCCTCTATCAGCAGAAGTGAACTAACCTTCCAGATGGTAATGCTGAGATATTGGAGCAGCCAGCAAGGATCTCCTGTTGTTACAGTGTATTTAATATTTCACCTTTCAGCAGCTTTCCATATATACAAAATTCCATATATACATCCTTTAGTAAAAATGCCTTTGAATATCTTACTTTCCCTAGCAATAAGGCTGGTATTCTGATGAATATAGCAAAGCCTTCCCTGAGACGTGATCTTCTGTGAGTGTCTTCTAGACAATGAATTGTGGAGTTCACTGACATCTGTAGAGCAATCCACTTATCTAAAGGGGACTGATAGGTGATTTAAAAAGTCACCATGTTACAGTGTGTTATGTCTCTCAATAAATGCTCACCCAAGACTTGGGCCAAACTTGGAAGTCACAGTGAGGTTCCTGAAAGAGCCCTGAGAGGGTAGTTTGGGTGGAATTTAGGCACTAAAATGAGCAAGCCACAAAAGCATATCCAACTGCTTTGCTCTTAAGCAGCTATAGATATCTATAAATGGAGCAGCCATGTAGCACAGACCCTGTAAGCTCTGCTCACGTGGTGCCAAAAACCTCCACTTTGAAAGACCTTAATCTCCCTAAAAGCAAAAGTTGACCTCCACCTTTCCTATAATAGCTGATGTTTGGTGAACCTCCTGAGGAAGAAAAGATAAAGGCTGCACACTGTCCTCGGCCTGAGGCAGTTCCCACTCACGCCCTGCAACACATCCAATGCTCTTCCACCAACTGCCCCAGAGGCTCACAGGCATTCCCTGGATTGGAGCTTCCTTGTGGGCTGGAAGGCAAACAGCACCATCAGAGATGAACAAGACAGTGTCCACATCCGTGTCTTATTAGTAACAGTGGCAAAACTGACCCCCAGATCAGTCATAGGAAGAACCAGATGGCACAATCTGACTAACCTGGAAACAGATATGTAAACCTCCACTGACAGACAGAGAGAAGAACTGACAGTCTTCAAAAAAAGGCTGTCCATCTCACTTCATCCAAAAGAAAAGGAAGCCCAACACACAGACTCTGTGAAAGTGAGAAAAGGAAGTGGTGGAAAAAAATGGTGGATGGTGGTAGAGTCCCAAAACACATCAAGAAGAGTGGAATATACCTAGAGGAAATGTTTCAATAATGGCTAAGTTTGCTTAGATGTATGCCATTTTCAAAGGAAGTACAAAAGGGGACTATGTTAATGAGTCTCTGCTCCCAGTTAATGAAAATTATACTTCTGATGTTCCTCCTGGTTTTTCATACTATTCGTCGAATGGTTTTTAATGAGACACAACTTCAGCTGCAAATACATTGATCATCTTTCCATGAACATTGACACAATTATTGCAATCAAGGACCATTTCTTTACTAACCAGTCCTAAAGTTCATCACTGCAAAAAGCCTGAAAAAAAAGTGTGTGTGTATTGTTTGCTATTAATTCACAGTTTATTTAAACCAGTACTTTTTTTCAGATTAGCTTATTCATGTCCTCTCTGCCATACGTAAAACAGTAAGCACTTAAAAAAAGCTCTAGAAGTTATCTTAAATGTGTAAGGAGATGAAAATATTCTGACTGTAGTCCCAGCTGACATATTCAATTGAAAACCAGGCATCAACTCAACTACAGGAGTCTTCCATGGGCAAAAAAGATTATGAGAGAAAACTCAGGATCAGTCCATTGTTCCTACCCCAAGGGCAACAAAGAAAATTCCAGGAAACTTGTTCTTTATTAAAAAGCCATAAAGAAACATACTGTACAAATAAGTGTGCCAGATGAGAGCACTTCCATATATGGCTGGATCTAGAAGACAAATTCAAAGATAAATCCTGCCTCCAGCCAAAAACACCAATACAGACCATCACAAAAGCAAAGGGAAGATCTCCAGTAAATTATATTGCACTTCACCAGCTAGCTTGAGACACTAACACAAGTTTGAACCTCAGTGAGACAGAAATCATCCCAAAGGAATAATATTCTTGTCTTCCTGTGAGAAGAACATATTTGTGCATTCTGCAACTGTTGTTAATGTGTCACGGGAGACCCATACAGAATTTCCATTGCATCTAGATGGAGTTATCTCCTGAAGTGTGTACTCAAGTATTGAATTTTTGTAATTGTCTTAGGTAGCAAAGGCAAGATGTGGCTGGGGGTGTGTATTCTATTGCCATTTGTCAGAGGTGGAGCAGTTATCTCCTGTTAATTGGGCCTCCTGTTAAAACCAGGTGGGGCAGTTTTCTTTGTCTCTTCCACAACCAATCCTCCCTCTGGGCAATATCTTCTGTTAACAGGCCATTGAGCCTCACTGCATGACTGATAAAATTCCATCATCCCATTGTGAGACGCTCTGCCCAGGGGGAGGAGCCAAGCATTCCTACCTGGATATAATCTGAGATTTCGAACACCACAGGCAGCCTTTTCCCACTGGATTCCCAGAGGAGCAGCTTTCTTCTCCACTGGATTCCCACAGGAAGACCAGGCCCATCTACACCACCACTGGACCTTCAGAGGAAAACCACACCCTTCTACAGGATCACTGCTCCAACAGAACCACATCTGCCACTCCAGGAGGATTGCAGCCACCATTTAATGGGATTGCTAGCAACGCCCTGACCAACAGGGTGTCAGGTCGTATTCTGACTCTGTCAGTGTTGTTTTGTATTACTGCATTTTTATTTTTATTTTTCCTAATAAAGAACTGTTATTCCTACTCCCGTACCTTTGCCTGAGAGCCCCTTTATTTCAAAATTATAATAATTCAGAGGGAGGGGGTTTACATTTTCCATTTTCCATTTTCCATTTCCATTTCATTTCTGCCTTCCTTCACAGTCACTTTTCTTTTTCAAACCAAGACAGTAATATTCTCTTTCTACAAAGGACATGGAACCAAGCCCAAGGGATTCTTCATCTCTTTCAATTCTTGATCTTCTTGAAAGAGGTCTTGGTGTTCATAACAAATTTTTATTTCTCTTAGCAGCTTTAGCTGGCAAGATTAGATAGACAGGGTTAGGCTGACAGATGAGTAGATGGGTTCAAGGAGAGATGAGCAAGTCAGACATTCTGCTGGAGACCATGAGAACTTCATCACAATGCTCATCACCCTGTGCTGAAAGGAGCCCTCAAGGCCACAGTCCACAAGTTATGGAGATGGCTGCCTGACATCATGTTTGTTGTGGTTTTCGGGCTTTATTCCATTTGTTGTCATGCTGATATAGATCTTGAACAACTCCATTAGGGATTGCTATGTTAGTGGGACAGCCCAGATTTGCATCTCTGGAAAGTGAGCTCTGCTCCTGTTCCATGGGGCCTTACTTGCTAGACAGTGATAGAGCATGTTCAGACTCCTCATCTATTTACTGTCTGTTCCTGATAAAAAAGTAGTAACTAGTCAACTACACATAGAAAAAGCAAGATCATTTAAAATTATTAATAAAAGTATTTGCATAAGAAATGGTTACACCCAAAAACCAGACTCAAAACTTCTAAGAAGAAAAGTATTTATTAAGTTTGCAGTTTTGATGGCTTTTTGTTAATATTACAGCCACATAGCAAATCCTTATTAACTTAATAATTTGATAATCCTTATTAAATCTAAATCCTTATCAACTCTATATTTTTTGTTTTACTTCACAGTAATTTTTAAAAGCATGTCCCACAAACTATTTGCAAATAAATAAGTATTTTTGTATCCTTAATTTGATGGTAAAAGTGGTCTGGAGTTTCTGTGTGATAACCTAGACTGCTTTTCTGAGGAGAAATATAATGGATTTTGTTCGTTGATAATCCACCTGGTGATTTATCACCAAGTGATAATATAGGTCATAATACATTTTGTTGCAAGTGTCAGGCATTTCAGAATGCATGAATGTCATCAAGGCAGCTCATGCACCAAAGGACATAGAGGCGCCATGGTGTTAAAATCCTAGTTTAGATTCAAGATAAACTCATGTCCAAATTGGATAAAAAGTCAGAAGTTAACAGATGAATTTCACTGGACTCACCAAGACAGAGGGACAACATGGAACTGAGACAACATTGAAGGAAGATTAGATGTGTTCTAAGAAGGACAAGTACACGGCCTTGTCTCCTCCTGAAACCAAAAATAATCCACAATAGATACAAGCTTATCTGAGTCAGGGAACTAGACTAAGGGAAAGAAAGCAAGAAGGGGCAAAGACCACATAATCATATGGATAAATCTGAACAATATGTTCAGAAAGAAGGAAGGAAAGAAGAAGTAGAAAAGAAAGAAAGAAGAAGAGAATTAAAGAGAAAAATAGAGAGAGATGTCTATAGGACTTCAAATATCTGGGAGACTGAGGAAAAGAGGGTGAGTAAGGTTTTTCCCCCAGGGAACAAGATAAATTTTAAAAGAATATCTTGTTCAAGGGGACAGTAATCATGCCTTAGGTTTTGCATAGCATTTTGCTCAGCACTTACAGTATGTACAACAAAGTCCTGCAGACATTTCTAAAATCTGAGAGCTCTGTTTGTTCTCTGGGCTTATCTAAACTTTGAACATTGCCCAGGGTGCCACTTGCAGGTTATGCCTCGTAGATATCGTTCCATGAGCAACTGGTGTGTGGCTATGAAACCTTTGCCCTAATACACCAAAATTCTATCATACTGAGTGACAGAAAGTCTGAGGATTCAAAATGTCACCCCCCATCAATAATACAAGCAGCAGCTCTCAAGAAACTGAGGTGCTTAAAGTAATTGTAGATGTAAGATCAGCTGCCAGATGTTGTGCTTTGAAATATAATTTCATACAGAAAGTGCTCATACCAAGCCATATATTATTCATAATTTGAAATATTTTTTTACAAATTTGTGTGGTTAATTTTTTTCTGTCTTTCAAAGGCAGCCTGAAAAGCTCATTTTTATATCTGAATATGTACCCAAAGCTTGTGAAGGAAGTCCCTGTCTTCAGGCAATATAGTGTTGTCTTCTTTCCCATTTTCCACAGTGGTTCAGTCTTTTCTCTTTGATGTGGTCTCTGGCACCTGAGAAGCTAGTAAGCCCAATTCTGTTCTTATGTGCCAGCATTTCAATACCTCCAGGCACCATCTTAGTACCTACAGCTGAAAGCTGGGGTTGAGGAATAGGCAGAGGAGTGTGAGGGACATCCTGAATTACATTCCTGCACATCCTGACTTACAATTCTGAAACCAACAACACAGCAGTTAACCAGAAGTCTTTACCACCAGAGTCAAATAACATCCAAAAAATTAGGATTTACGCACATGTCAGAGACTGATTGCAGCTTGTCAGACACTCCAAGCTAAGTGATTTTAGAGCAATTTCTTCAATTACCAGTCTTTTTGTTTGTGTGGACCACCATGAGCAGACACCCAGAAATCTCACGACTCCACTATGGACTTGGCAAAATATACACACTTGCATATATACATACATGAGCAGGCACACACATGCACAAGAGAAAAAGGAGTATAATACCTGCAATTTCCTACTTTATTGACTGAATTACTTTTTTGAGACTGGTTAAGCAGACGCTGTGCTGGGTGGTTAGTGATTATCATTTTTCTGCAGTGTTAGGGTACTTGACATTTTCATTCCCCAGTGACTTCAGTTAAAAACAAATAGGTCTACCTGCAGTCCACATCTGATTGCCAGATGGTCTTTTTGCCTATGAAGCTCCCATCTCCAAGTGAATTCAAATGACCTCACACATACATCTTCAAACATTGCTATCTGACCACAAAAATGTATGGAAAACGCAACATCTGTACTTGTCCACATCTTAAATCCCTGTTGTTTTACAAAATATATTGCTTGTCACCCTAAAGTCTAAAGCCTGTTAATGATCTTCAGGGGGAGATGTAAATGGTAGCCTACGAATTTAGAGGTTGTTTGTTGTATTAAACTGTTTAATTTCAACCAAAGGTCAAAAGATAGAAAACTATTCATATAAGTTTACTGAAGGAAGCAAATATATCCCCATTAAGTACTTCAAACGGTCCCCAATGCACAGCAGTGTGTCACTGTGTATCTCTGCCTTGTGTGTATTATTATGCAGCTGATGAGTCCAAACAGCTAAAATAAACTTGAGATATGAAACCACCACTAAAAGTTCAGGGCTGTTTTTACCTGAGTAACAAGGGTGTATCGAGCCGCACAGCCTGAAAGATTCAGATTGGTTCAAGGGGATACCTTGTCATATCAACATCATTGTACATGTAAACCCAAAGAGAGGGTAAACACAGGTCCACTCAAATGACTGGATGAAAAAACAGATGGAATATCACAAACATTTTCCAAACTGCAGCAGACTTCTAGGCCAATTAAATATGGTTAGCTTTGAATGGGAGAGGAAATAGTTTTCTTTGCTGTTAAATGTCAAAAAAATAAAATTTCCTTAGGGCATAAAAACCCAGTTCATTTTTGGAAACTTGCTAAAATTAATCAACCCTGCGTGAACTTTTAACCAAAACAAAACAACACACAAAAAAAATAGAAATATATAGGGGAATATCAGAAAACGGAAGTGGGACAAAAGAGATTTTGAGTGATGTGGTACTTACATTAGTAAGAGCTTTTTCTCAATATGACTTAACCAATCAGCATGGAAAAACATTTGCATTTTATGCTTAGCAGAATATGAAGTTGATGATAAAAAGGGCTGGTTAATTATTACTACACTATTTTAAGCTTAAATACAGTCATGAAAAGCCAGGCTGACATATTTTTTCATGACAAAGCCAGTGTGCAGCATTTACATTTCCAATTTTTTTTGGTTGGGTTTTTTTTGTTTGTTTACAAAGCAAACTTAAATTTTGGCACCTGAAAACTGTAATTTGCCTTCTGTGAAATTCATTAAGATGGCTGGTTACCAAGGAGAAAATGCCAGTTTAAATTGTTTGTCCCTTCTACTCTAGTGGGATTTCATTTTAAAAGGGAAGAAATCACATTTTAAATCCTCCGAATAGCAAGCCACCCCAAAGTTCAGGCATCCCAAGTTTCCAGCACTGATATATATTTAGCTCCTTCGAAGGGAGAGCCTTCATCACATAGCAAAGTCAATAGTGGCCATCAGGACATAAAGAAAACATTGGAGAAATTCAGTTAATCTATCCTAGTAGACGAGGTCATGACAGGACCACGTGCATAAATAGCAGAGGTATTATTTTCAGATGTAGATGTTCCAAACAGGAATGGACCAGCTGGGAAAAGGTTTCTTTCCAAGTCCCCTGAATAAATGGCAGTTTTTGGCTAGGGAGAGTGTGAGCTGGGATGTCATTCTTTTCTATCACTGTCAGCTCAAGAGAAAGTGGGAGCAAACCTCACACCAAAGACACAAAATATCTCTTCTACTATGCCTGAGGGGCAGTAGCACATAATGGCAGAAAGAAATGAGAGAAACTGCTTTTGTACTTGCATTTGTTTCTATTCTTACTCATTTTTTTGCCCTGAAGAAGACATGTTGAATATTCAACCTGCAGTTTGCAGCGTGGCTTTGTGATCCTGAACTTAGACTGGCTCCTTCAGCCTGTGCAAATGAGAACTGCCCATTTGCCCTGCACTTTAAATCCTTGATAGTGTAGGGATTAACCACTTACTCTCTAAACCAAATAAATGCATTTAGACTAATGTCCCAGAGGGTTTTTCAGTCATTCTGTGTCATCTGACATTTAAAAGTCTTTGGGCTTAAATTCCCTTCATAGTCTGGACTCGTAGCAGTAACCCACAACCAAAGCATTTCTGTTCCCTTGAAGCTGCTATTGCAACCTCTTTTTGCACCGCTTGTCAGATGTGAAAAGAGGATGATATAATTGAGCCTGCTTTTAAAAAAAATCAAACTGACATAATATTGCTAGTAACTTGACAGCTTTATGTAAAGCCTTCCCCTGAAAACCCAAGCTGATCACACTGTTGAAGACAAGCAAAGGTTAGGGAGAAGGTTTAGGCTCTAGGACTCCTAGACTCAGCCTTTCAGAGGTTCGGTCATATTTAGCTTGCCCTTTGACATGACCCAGGCTTAAACAATAGCTTTGTGGATATGCTAAATGGCCACATCTTGCCAGTTGCTGCCAAATTAATGAGCCCATGTCATTTTTAGTTTACAGTTCAGCCATAAAGCAGCCAAGTGGAAAATGAGGCAGGGACCGTTAAGGAGTGTCACGCAAATTTTCAAAGGGTATAGTCCCTAATTCCTCACTGCCCCTTTCAGAAGTCTCTAATCATTGTTCACTTTCCTCCTCTTGATTTCTTCAGATCCTCTAAAGATCCCCCTCACTGGGCAAAAGAGGCTGGTCAGAGAAACTAGGTACTGGTGACTCAATGCAGTAGAGTTGAGGAGGAGTAAAATGCAACTTGCACTTGTGATTTGGACAAAAGTTTAAGAAATCTGAGTGGTCACCTGAATTCTCCAGCTCCCACTGAGGGCATATGTCCATGAGTGTTGCATAGCTATGCAGACCATAAGTGTTAAATTGCTTGAAGGGACAGAAGCAAAAGGAACCTTTCACGTTAAAAGGGATTGTTTTAAAGGGAATCCTGTCCAGGAAAATGCTTGAAGAAAAGAAAAAAACCATAATTTTCTACAGTCTTACATTATTTACAGGCAGGAAAACTTAAATCAATGGAACTTAGCATCCCATCTGCACTTTTAGAACTCTATTCTTGGTCTGTGGCTAAATCAAAACCCCAAAACTCAGTTCAGAGTTGCAAAGCTTTCTGCTTCAATCCTACAAGGATGCATGTGTTGTACAAGTGGTTTTACATTCTTTCAACCTGAAACCACACAAATCTTACCAGCTTTCCAATGTGACTTTGGAATTTCGAACAGTTCTGCTCTTCCCTGTCTCACTCACCTCCCACCTGTGGTTTACCTCCTTGTGACAGCTGTAACTGGCATATTCCCTCATTCTTAATCCATCTTCTTCCATATCTTCTGTCCCTGTTTCTCACCAGCTGTGGACCTCATTCTTCCATTCCACAGCCTAGGCTTCTACCTTGGAAATGTCTCAGCTTCTCAAAGTGCAACTGTCGGATTTTCTTCTGTGTGGCCTCTCCCGGATGCACAGGATTCTCTCCTTTGCAATTGTCAGGGATCAACGTTCACATTATCCTCAGGCAGCCTCCATGGCTCCCTATTCAACTCAAGTTGTCCTTGTTGTTTTTAAAGCCTGCCTCAGACATGCCTCAGGCTCTCTCATACAATTTGTCTCCCTCTGTTCCTCTTCTTGCTCTTCTTGATTGTCTAGCACTTGGTTTCCTGTGTCCCTCCAGGAGCTATGTGTATTCCTTGAAACTTTTACTAGGACTATTCAACTGAACAAAAAATGGTTTTGTTTCATGCTGCATTCACACCCTTTTGGCTCAAGTATAGAGGGTGAACTTGCTAGCAGGAATATTTGCAGACACAGCAAATTTGAAGAATATAGGTCAGAATACTCTTGGAATATGAATACAAGTATTTGCAAAGAAAGCCAGTTCTAGGAGGTATGTTCTTCCAATTGGGAAGCAGAGCAATTGTCACATGACCTCTGTACCCATCCAAAATTTGAAACACATTTCACATTTTAAAGACAGAATTTTCTCACGGAACCTCTTGCAAACCATTTACAGACCCTTGGTTAGATTGTGGTGCTGCACCACATGCCCTAAATAGACAGCAGTTCAAGGCCACACAGGAAGAGCCAAAGAGATTGAGGCTGTCTAAGAAATAATTCTTCCCTAGGGTTGCTCCCTATGTGTGGAGGTGAACAGTTGATATTAGCTGGTAGGAACAAAAATATTTAGGAATACAGAAATCAGTCCTCAGAATACCCCTGGTTGTCTTGGGGTACATTTCAGGTCATTCTTCTCTCAACCTGAGCAAGCTTCTCCCAAAAGCAGCTATGGTCCTGTTCTTCTGCTCCAGCCAGAAGCTTATTCCAGCACCACATCCATCTTAATTTAAGGAAACCTCTTCCAATTCCCAGCCTAGGCTTGTTCCTAGCTATTTCAGACACTTGCTGTGTTTCTGATAAGAGCACCATTAAGCTGTCATTAAGCTATTTTTTCCTTCTTAAATGCCAGCCCATGTGGTTGCTTAAGCAGCAAGAAGATCCTGTCTCAGACTGTTTCATTGGACTAAATGATGTTGAGCAATTTTAGTTTTCTCTTGTAAGATCAGTTCTTGTTCCTCTAAATGCGTTCCAAGTCAGGCCTTCTTGGCCTCTGTTCCTGTTTGAATCCTTCTTTCTGAAACATGGGTGCTCAGAATGGCATAATTTATTTCAAGGGCCTCACTGGTATCTGAGAGATTAGCATCAGTCCCTTTTTATCTAGTGAAAATGCCTCTTTTGGCATATACTGTAACCACACTTGACTTATTCATTGCTATATCATGACCATATCTATCTTGTATTCCTGTTTTTTTCAAATGAAAATTTTAATTTTTATAGCAAAATCCATGCTACCTAGCAGTAAATGCATGATCTTAACATTTGTACTAATGGCTGTTAGCCTATTTCTATTACTTCAAACCTAACATAATTCAGGTTTTCATGTTATAAATTCTTACCCTCTCCTTTTGTGCTGATAACAAATGTCATCATAACATTTCTATGCTTTCTACAAAGCCATTTTCTCTCATCTTCTCATTGTCTCTATTAATTAAATCCTTCAAAAATTTTAGCTCTAGATTAATCTTTGAAGGGGTCTCTCAGTAACCCTTAGGTAATGAGATGCTCCTCTGGTTGTCTTGTTGATCTTCCACAAGTTCCGATATCTTCTTTACATAAACTGTTAATTTCTCATATAAGACCACGTGATATGTTTTACCAAAGCTGAGGTAAAAGAGATCATTCTTATTTCCTAGTTTAACAACGTAGTTAACATGGAAAAAGCCATTCTTTTAGTTTTGCTTGTTTCACGTTTTTCTAACTCAAATCCCACTTTTTACTAACTTTCATGTGTGTAACTATCTTTATTTCAGAACTGGCATACTGCTGAGGTCAGACTAAAAGAACTAGTTTTCCAGCTTGCCACTTTCCTGTTTCCTGAAACAGTATGTGCAACATTTGCTGTCCTCTAGGCAAATGCTACCAGATTTGATTTAACTCATTTTTTCAGGATCCCATCACCACAAATTGCAGTCTCATCTTTCAGTTCATTAAGGACTCAGGAAAAAGTTATCCCTTCCCAAACACGTTGTGCTCCCTATATCATGTTCCTTCTCAGAGATTGAAAATTTCCATGCCTGTTCCCCCATTCTTAATTGTCTGCCCTGTTCCCCCGTCAAGAAAAAGGTCCTACAGAAAGGGAGGGAAAATTCATAGCATCTCAGACCCTACGTGGAGGGTCCACACCCCTTACTCCCTAGCAATACACGGTCATCTTTTTTTTTCTGCCTCACCTTCCTTCCTTCCCTTTCACTTCCTTTTGCATGGTCTTTGACCTCAGCAGTTTTTATCCACCATTGTACTTCTGGTGCTGGTACTCGCCTCCTCCTTGCCTCTTTAGATCTTGCACAGGACCTGAGCACAATGTGCCAACATCATTCAACAAAACGTGTCCCACTAGCTGTGACCAGGCACCATCTCCTCATCTTCCAACCCTTTCAAACACTCTGGTAAAGTAGAGCATAACTCCTGCAAGCAGGTGCTCTTCAAGGAAGAAGACCTCTGCTGATTTAACCCCACTGTACAACTGCGAAGACAATCACAATCTTCCTTCAATGGCTGCCTTTGAAAGATACTGTGAGCAATGGAAAAACTTGAGACAAGTTAGTTTGGGTGCATGAGCTATATCCTGAGACGAATAATCGGCATGAATAAAACAACAGTTAAATTTACTCACTCTGGTGTGCAAAAGGTCTTTCTCTCCCTTTCTCTTCACCTTTCTTTCTTCTTTCTGTCTTCATTTTTCCTCCAGCTCTGCAGTTCTCCATCACTATTACTGTTCCCTGGATTTCCCTGCAGCTGCTAGAACACCATCTTAGAACACCATCTCAGATGCTTTGTTCTGAAGTCGTGGAGGTGTAAGGTACTGCTCTGCTGCTTGCTCTGAGATATCAGCCCAAAGGCACTACAGGAAAATGCTGGCACTGGTTTCAGTTAACCTCTTTGGTGAGGTGCAGAGAATAGTGGTCTTGCTTGAATCCTTCACAGCAGTTATTTCTCCAAACCTATCATAGTCCATGGAGAGAAATGGGGGCAAGGAAGATCAGAGTTGGGCCACTCAGAAAACAGACAAACTGGCTTTAGAAAGGCTTTGTCCAGGACCAACACAAGAGATGCTGAGGTACTGCAGTAGTACCTGCACCACATAATTTTCATATTACTCGGCAGCAGAGAAATTTAGATCACTACTTAGGTACCAGCTTTCTGTGTACTGCTGCTGCTCGTGTGTCCTACAGAAAAACCCTCTCTCATCAATGGCTTAACTTGCCAAAGGGGTGGCTACTGTTGACTCTTCCTGCACCACAGCAGAATGAGCAGTGGAGAGCTGTAACTCCTTAAACAGCTAGAGTTGCCAGAAGAGGAAAAGAAAAGCACAAACCCAAAAATACCACCAGATCTACGTTACAAAATCCTTGGTGAAAGACTGACATTTGCTTCATTTGAAGCCAAAGGCCTCACTCCCACTGAATATGACCTGTAACCCTGACCAAACACTTCTTTCTGTGCAGCTGAATTTTTAGATTATGCACATATCCAATAGGTGCAAATCTTGCCTTAGGCAGTTATTGATGAAGTGTTTGAAAGGCAAATATATTTCTAATGGCAAAAGCTCATACACAAAGTCACTGAAGAAGTGTTTATTATATTCTAATCTCTCATTTAGTGTATGTTTTATCCCTCACCTTCTGACCTTGAGCACTCTGCACAGCAGTTCTGAAGCTACCCCAATTAGTTACTTAGGACATAGGCTGATATGGTCGAGTGGCTTGGCATTTACAGATATTCAGCCATAACCTGAGCAGCTAGATTTGCTTTAATCCCATAAAAAGTAGGCAGGAATACAAATGTGCCAGATTATCAGCTGAGACAAACTAGCTCTGCATCACTGGGCTCAGTGATGCTGTGCTGATTGAATCCATTGAAGCATTTGGCCTCAATATATCCTAGAGAAACAGTCTTCCCTAAAAATAATCAATTCAAAACAGTGTTGTCATTGGAAAGACTGGAACTGATGCATGTTAGAATTACTCAAGTTCTTCGGTGTGATATTTAAATACCAGTGTTCAAATGCCAGGGAACTACAGGCCAAAGAAACTGTTCCAAGTTGGATTTGGTAAGCACGGGGTTTTACTTTAAAGCACATTAGTCAGAAAAGTTCAGTCAAAAGTCATATGTAAGATTATTCGCTCTTGTGCAGGGGTTTTCTCATTTGTGTTGGCTCTTCAAATGCTTTGGAAGCTGTACTGAGCAAAATACTGAACAGCTGAAGATGGTTGTGCTGGAGGCAGGCTTTTTTCCATGCCTTCTTCACTCTGCATCCGCTTGCCATTGGAATCCCACAAGAAACAAATTCCATTCTTACAATCATAGTTTTGGGAAAGCAGTTCTGCAAAAGGGAGGGAAAAATATTATGATGAAGCCTCTTTTTTCCAGCTTTCTTAGTATTAGAGACAATGGACCCCGTGGTGTCTCATATAGTTAAACAAGGGAACGGACCTAGCAGTAATGAATAGCATAGTCATGCTAAAATAATGTTTCTAATGCTAGGATTCCAAGTTGTGAAATGGTCATAGCCTTAAGTCTGCCCCTTGAATATATTGTGAGAAAGTCCCTAATTCCCTGCTTATTAATCCTGTCACTGAAACACATTCATTAATGAATTAAAACATGATTAAAGCCAAAAAAATCAGTATGTGAGGCCCAGTAGATGGCCATTACAAAACTAATACCTTGGGCTCATGTAAGTGTGCACAACCTGCAGGGGCCAGACAGCTCAGGGACCAGCAGAGGTTCCTCAACAGCATCCCGAGGCTCCCAGTGACCAAAGGACCCACAGCCCTGGAAAGGTCTAGAGCAACCATGAAACTCCGAACTAGTTGGGACTGCTTGTAAAGACCACAGAGACTGGAGGACCTTTTGAACACAGGGCAACCTGTGTAGCCTGGCAGGTGAGTTATCTAGTTGAGGGCCTCACAGATGAGTCTGGATCACATTAAGTCCTCCACCAATAACCCGGTGGCTGGAGTTTCACATGGGAGTATTGTTTTGTTCCATATCCTTCCCTAGGAATGTGTTGTAAGACATGGAACTGCACGGACACTTTAGTCTGACTGGATAAACCTTGTGTTTTATGTCCTCATGGCTTTATCAGACAGATGGGTTGGAGCCTAACTTACTTCAAGTATAACAGGCACACTAGGAAATATAAGCTATGACAGATAAGTCCTTCCAGGCAGTGAAAGCAAAACAGCTAAATTCATCTTCCTGCCTCTGACACTATGGCTTTTCTGCTCTTTCCATTTTATTTTCATACCTCATATCCCAGGTAACTTTGAAATCAAATTCATGTTCACATATGACAAATGTATTTTATTGATCTTTCCTCTAGACTGGCCCAAGTGAACTGCTGTTCATAAGCAATACTGTCAGCAGTCCAACAAATGGAAAGAGGCAACAAGTACCTCTCAGCTTGAGTTCCCTCTCTGTCCCTCACTCCACTGGCAGTCTCAGTTTTCAGCTGCATTGACCTCATGAAGGGCCTGTAGGTGTCTTTTGGAAGGAAGGCCAAGCAATCACTTGGAACATGGTTTAGGCACAGCAGCCATTCTGAATTTATTTTGTACCATGCTCTGCTTCTGTATTCAGTTACAAGCATTATTTGGCTCTAAAGACAAAAGGACTTGGAAGTTACTTTCATAATATAAATTTTATTTCAAAACATGTAGCTCTAGAACTGGATTTATGCCTCCTATTCATCAATGCCTCTTGAAGTACGACTGAAACCAAAGCTACACTTCAAAGCAAAGTCCAAGGTGCATGTGAATGCATAAAATGTATGTGTTTTGCCTTTTTTTCCCCAATGTTCTCAGCTAACTGTGATGACAACACTAGCAACGCAGTGGCAGGTCAGTATGCTGCCAAGCAGTGGTTCAGAGCAGATCTTCTCACCAGGTGGAGAGCAGGGTTGTACCATCCAGTTACAACAACTGCAGCAAATCCTCCTCCCCGCCTGAGCAGGGAGCTACATCTTCCTTCAGTCTCTTCGGTCCGTGGCTTAGACCTCTGGCTTGCCTTGTTATTTTTTTTAACCTATTTTCTAGCCTGCTGAAGAAGAATATTGGAAAATTCTGAGCAATCTGCCTTATGTCATGATTTCACAAACTGCTGGCCAGCCTAACACAGAAATGGAGACTCCAAGTGGAACTGTTGGAATAAGAGCCTATAAGAAATACAGAGAGAAAGAGAAAGAAAGGGAGAGAGAGAGAGAGAGAGAAAGAGTAGGTCCTCTTTCCCTGTTTTACAAAGGTGGGGTTTTTTTCTTTATTTTCATGCTTTAATAAAAAAGAACAGGTGAAAGTAGCTGTTGAAATATTTGTGTTCTATAAATATGAAAAAAAAATCCCTTTTTTTCTGCACTCCTCTCTGTATCCACTAATAACCAGTCCTAGCTACAGATCTGAAATTACTGCTTAGTATCTTGGACTTGCACAAATGCACAATGCACAAATAAGACTGTCAGTGTATTCTGAGTAGAGAAAAGTTAATGATTATCATGTTTATAGCTTGAGTTAAAATGAGAAAGCCATAAAGGCAAACTTCTGGTAGGGTAATACCCATATCCTGGTGAACTGTGAGTTTTCTACTGGGCACCAAGGTCTCCAGTCTCATTACTGAGTCACTTGTACAAACTGCTTATGAAGTTGTTTAACCTAGCAGGACTAAATTTGGTAGGAATACTTGCATAACTTCTTGCTTTGGTCAGCTGCTAGTGTGCTAGAATTCCTCTTGGGTGTAACTCTAAAGGAGTGTTATTTTTTCCTTTTTTTTACTTTGAAAATCCAACAGTCTATCCAACAAGAAGGCAGCATCCCAAAATGGCAGTATACAGCTTGTATGTACATTGTACAAAAACGAGTGTTTGTATGTACAGCTCGTATGTACTTGTACAAAAACAAGTGCTTACTTTGGCTGTGTCGTGTTGCAATAGATGGGTGTTTCAAGAACAGCATGAGAAATGGAAGAACCTGCTGAAGTCCGAAAGGGACCTTTGTCTTCAGATCCCAGACCTTCAGCAGTAACATGTGCCACTGACTCTACGACCGCAGTTGGGGTACCCACCTGCTCTGCAGCGTGTTGCCACTGTTGTTGTTTCTGACCTTTTACATATGCTCACCTAAACAACTGGACAAGCGTCATTTTGTTTCATTAATATTGTCAAGCCTAATATTAACCCTGCAGATAGAGCTTCGTATAGCAAGAAACTCATGTGAAGCATTACTGAAGTACAAACGAGGTTTTCCAAAACTCAGCATGATCACTCTTGCAGTCACTGGAATTGGATTGGAACTCAAGCCTCGAAACACGGAAGAGGTTGGAGAGCTAAGATCCATTTTCCCTGCTAGAAAGGAAAACAGTAGTCATCTGGATGGTATCTCCTCTATTACCCTAAAAATTATGGCTAACTGATTAGGATGAATGGTTACAGTCATTAAAGAGTGAGGAATAGATACAAAGTTCAGATAAAAGATGCAATTCCATCACACTTTAGGCAGAAATTAAACCCTGTGGTATTTTTGCAAACATTGGCCTGTGTACAGCAAAAGGATGAAAGCTCTAAACTCCAATTTAGATACTTGAGAGGTCTCAGAACACTGCAGACAGCCAAGAGCTGTTGGTGGAATATTCAGTCTTTTTCTGTGTGTTAAATCTGGAACGGAAAAAAAAAAAATCTCAACTAACATGGAGATAAAATTGAATAAGCAAGCATAACTCTTCATTCAGTAAAGCTCTGGGAAAAAAAAGGACCACCTTGGGAGATTATGGATAAGGAGATAGATGAAGCTTTTACATTTTTTAAGATAATAAAACAACTATTAAAAATATTTTCTAACTCTGCTTATGCTATCATAGCTCTGAGAAAAAATAATATATTGACTGCATGGGCAACGTATGGAATTGTGTATTGAGCTTGTGCTTTGCTGGCCAACACATTGCGATGAATGGCTGGGTTTAATTAATTTGTTCATGTGGTTTTTGATATTAAGCTACAAGTAAGGATTGCACTTGAAAATAGGTTTCACACAAAAACTGAGTAGAACTGCATCTGTAATTAGAGGATTCCCAATGGTATTTTATTGCTTTTGGCACAGCTGGGAACTAAAAGTATCTTAATTGGGAGAAGTATCTTAAGTCTCTCCAAATGTGAAAGGGTTTATTACCAATTACTATTTTTCAGTTCCTAACCAACTAATGACTCCCCAAAAACCATCAGAAAGACAAATGCTGTCCCCATATTACAAAATCAGCAGAAGTAGAAAGAACAAGCTTTGCACTTGACAAACAAGTATTTTTCTTCTGATTTGATGACTAAAACATGACATCAAGAAGCAATCCAACAGACTCCAAGAGTGTGACTCCCGGCCACCTGCTAGGAGCTAATGTGGGGCTAGTGAATATGCAGTCCTTGCTATCTTCTGTGTTTTGGACTGTCATCATTGCAGAGATAAATTTGTAGCTCTACAGGATCCTGCCTCTTGGGGATTGCTAACACTCGGAAATGGAATGAGTTTTTAGAAGTGGAGTCACCAGAGTGGCTAAATACCACAGAGAAAGGCCTGTCATAGGGAGAATGGGAAATTCCACAAGATAGGCATGAGACATATACACAGTAACCAAATTAGCCAATCCCAAAACAGCACATTAAGAAACAAAGACAAATAAATTGCAAGAAAACATGCTGTGGTGGTGCATTTTCCCCCCACAGCCCCCACCCCATCCCAAGGCCACATTATGATCTGAGAAATGCTCATTAGACTTTAGCCTTGATGAACAGTGCCTGGGCTCAGGTTCTCTTGAGCTTATTAGAAACTCTGTCTGTTCCCAGAAACTTGTGTTTTCTAACAAGCTTCTGGTTTTTTAATGAATAGTCTCGGAGACTTACTTTTTCTTGCCTGAATAACAAACCAAGTGGAATAATGTTTTTTGTTATCAAACTTTCAATGCTACCAACCTGAATTGTGGCCAGAATGGAAAATTACTCTGACTAAAGCCCACTGTCTTGCAACCCTGTAAACAGCGGTCCAAAATGAGACCTTTGAGCTTTTCTAGACCACAGCAGGTTGCGGACAGCAACCTCCCTCTGAGCAGCACCTCTCAGAGCCAGCAAACTCTCAAGTTTGCCATACTCAGAGGACCACTGAATGACAATGATGGATGACACCAGGATGCCTCAGGATAACCTTCAGAAAAACGTGAACATGGGGCAGAAAGGCTCCCCAGGGAAAGCCTTGGTATTACGCAGTGCAAGGGATGCTCTCAGGACCCTGAGATCCACTTTGATGACCTACTTTGCATCACCTCCTCTCTCCAGTTATTGCCTAAATTGTGGCATATTTCTGTTGCTTTACAACTCGTAATGGAAGGTAGCCAGCTTGCTGGCAGCAATTTCAGAGAAAATGAGTTCTAACATCAGTGGCATTAATACTGTGTAGTCTTCTGATCTCAATAAATTTGGCTCCTTTTGATGTCTCCTGTTGCCAGGAAGCTGACCCATCACAGTTCCAAATTTATAAATCTTATGAGCAAGATAGTCTAGTAAATATATATTCATATTTATACATGTAATTACATATTTTCAATTTATATTTTTAAAAATACTTAAAGTTGGTACAAGCTCATATGGAATATACCCAAAGGACAATATACAGCAACACTCAGCCATAGGTGTTTATAAAGACCTGTACTGTCTGAACTAATCTCTCTCTCTACGTTGCTGTTTCTCTGCCTGTGGAGCTAGAGACTGTCTGAAGGAATTATGGAAGACCTCTGTAATACAAATAATTATCAAAGCAATCTGGCTGAGCAAAACTGTTTAACGGATGGCAAGCTGCTTCACACTGTGCTACATTATGCTTTACCAATCAAATGCCTCAGTAGTTAATTCATTGAGCTCCACATGGATTAAACAGGCTAGAGTGCACTCATCCTCTCCTTATGCAAAAAGAGAAGATTTGGTTCAAATGTTGATTTGCAACATGTCAAGAAATGTTTTCTTCAATTAAGTAATCTCATATTAAAGAGAGTTCCATGCCAGAAAAATAAACAGTGCAACTTTTCTACACACATGCAGCAGTTACATGCAGGATACAATGTTATGATTTCTGTGAGGCAGCTCTTAAAAGCCAGGAATTAGTATTTATATCAGGATCACAGCTACAGAAGTATTAAGTGAATTTTGTGTTCAATTGCACCTACATACATAATAGCAAGTTCCTTTGTAGTGGATCTAGACAGGTTTAGTAATCATAATAGAGAGAAAATATGTCTTTCAAGTTGGTGCTCCTTAGTGAAAAAGAATTAATCCACAGACTTCACTCCACACAAACTTCCCTATTAACACTCCTTTTGTGCAGCTTAATTCCTCACATAAGGTTTTTTTTCCCCTCTGGTCTGAAACTAATTGATTGGAATAAAAATAGGTAATTATTACTAAAAATAATAACAGGCATGTCTTCTCTGGTCATTACTACTAAGGAGATCAGAGACACAAAGATAATCAGAGTCATAAAATGGGTCAAACAAAACAAGAACTCAACCATTGTCAGTCAAGAGAAAGGTACAGAAGAATAAATGTACTATATGGCTTTATCTCATCTTTAAGCCCAGTAACTAAGGGCTGACCACACACATCCTGAGGTCTATGTAGTTACAGCAGAGGTGATTTTTGGCCCTGTGACAGGGAGTTTGCATTAGATAAGATAGACCTAAGGAATGTGTTTTCACGGGGCTTTGTGGTGGCATAGCTGAATTATGAATAATTACTGACATCCCATCTGAGAGCACAAGCAGCACACCATTATGCAGCTCATTGGATCTCCTGGGAAACTGGCAGTAAGGCAGCTTTGCTTCTCTCTGCAGTGTTGCTCACCCAGCTGCAGTAACTGGCATGCAGTGGAAGAAGGCTGGGCTCCTTACTCTGCTGTGACACATGCATCAGTGGAACAAAACCCCGGGTGTGTGACCCAGAGGTGAGAGGACCCAGACAAATGGGGAAGCCCACACAAACATATGGTCCGGGTCATCATTTGGTCCCTTCATCAAGCTTTTAGAGAGCAAAAGCTATGGTGGGGTTGCTGGATGTTTTCTGTTGGGGAGCGGGGGGAGCGGATTTTTATTTTAGGGGAGGACACATTTAAAACCTGAAATAGTGAGTCAGTATCTTTTTTCATATTTTCTAGGAATAAAAACTTCCATGATTTTCTGTTACTTATAATGAAAAGAACAAAATAAACAATTCTTAAAAATGTAGACAACCTAAATATCAACTACGTCTATTGAATCGCCCTCAATGTCAGGGCCAAATCAGGGGAAAAACATGCCAGAGAAACTGATAATCTACCAGGTACTAGATACCCTGCCAACCAAATTTAATAATCTCTGTTGGAAGCTTTAGAAAATGGTAGTCTGACTCACACTCTATTGCTCTGAGCAGAAACTTGAAGATGCTGCTATGTCCTTTGCAGAGTCAGTGACAGTCAGTTACACGCTGTGATTCCCTGCTGCTAGCCTTACACCACCTTGTCCTTGGTGTGATCCCACTGCGGCCAGGTGTCCGGACAGAATATTATACACCTGCTGATGACCTGATTAGAGGGCTTCACCCATACCCATTCAGTAAACACAGCCTAGGAAACGGGCTCAGACTTGGTCCCTGATCCATCCATGCATGCCTTGATACCAGATTTGCAGATGCATTCCAGCACACAGCCAGCATCCTCTAGGAAAAAGCCTGATGGTGTTGCCCATATGGAGGATGAGATACAGTGACCAGCACTGACACACTGTAGAAATTGAGGCTTTACTCCCATACTTGCCAGTTCTGGATTTTGTACTGATGCTTAAATATGGATGGGTAATAAAACACTTTGGCCATGAAGCAAATTTGAATTCAAGTGCAGGAAGAGGCTTACATTCATTCAACAGGCTAGAAGTAGTGAAGTGGCCAGGCCATTCTCCAGCAGTGAACACAAGTATTAGTGAGAGAATCTAATTAATTAAATTATGACATAATAAGCAATTACTTAATCACAAAATTACAATGGATTTTTAAATTCGGGTTAAAAATTATTTTTAAAATGTTTTAGATTTTCCTGGCACTGTGAAATCTTTGTGTTTTAAAAAGGGGTGGAAACTTCTTCGTTTGGGGAAAAACAAATCCCTGCTGGTGACTGGACTCAAGTAGGTACCACTGCCCTGAACAGGTAATATGTCTGAAGGAACATCTCTCCTTGATTCTGCTTTGCCTCCTATCAGAGGAGGCTTAGCAAAGTCAGTAGGTTTTCTTCTTGTCATTGACTGGCTGGGGATACATCTTTACCTTCTGTGCATAGGCTTTAATTTGTTCTAACCTTTGCAAGAGGGATTCTGCAAGGACTAAGTGCAGCATCACATATAAGATCTAAATAGAATCCCATTAAGCAATTGGCAGTGAACAGTCCAGGCAGGAGTGAGTAAGGTCTTTCCCATCAAATTCCTGTTTCATTCCAGATGAGCTGTTGGGTGCAGTAGGTACAGTCCTGTGAAATTTACCACATGTACACACATACACTTTCCATTTCATTTGCAACGCTGACACCCTGTTCCTATAGTTTGCAGAGACTGGGATTTGTTTCAATGGTTTTAACTGGGCCACTGCTTGTTCTCAGTTTCCTGTTGCTTTGATCATGGTTTTCCAGCTCTCCTCAAGTAAGTTGTATCCTCCAAGGTGGATTTTCTCCTTTCCTGTGCTGGGCCAAAGCATCTAAGTGACCTTTGATTTTTTTCCCTCTTTTTTTTTCCCTTTGGCTTTTTTCTGTTTTGTTTCTGACTCGCCATATGTGAGATAATTGTGCCCACAGGAATTCCTTTCAGAGTACCTAAGCACAAAAGAAAAACACCCTGCCAGTTCTTTTTCTAGAGCAGTACAAACATTTCCTTAAACCTAAGTGTCTCAGGAGGGGCATTGACAGAAGGCTCCTTTCACCCAGAAAGCTCGCTCTGTGCTGAGCTGCCGGTGAACCCTCAGCCGCCTCCTGCATTTTGACGTCACTGATGGAGCAAAAGTTTTGCCAATAAAAGCAGTCAAGTTCTTTGATTTCAACTTTATGACAATGGAAAGGAGGCCAGGGCCAATCATGCTGTGGTGGGGTTTATTAATGGAAAAGGGCAGTGGGAGCCAGTAACTCTTTGGCAACTTTGTTCCTTTGACTACTGTCCCCCTGCCTTGCGCTTGATGGATGGAAAACTGCATGCTCTCCTCTTCAGTGATAGCGTTCCCATGCTAATAATCTCCCCAGTAAGAAGGCCTGGACTAACATTAGGAACTTGCACAGCTTGGGAAGAGCAAAGCAGATCTTAAAACCACCCATGTGATTTGACGGCTGCAAGGAACCATGCTAAGAAAATATCCCTGTACTCTGAACTCATCTTATTAAGGGAATAAATCTGATTTCTTCTTTGAGCTCTCCTCCCCTGTGGTCTGAACTGCTAACCTCTTGGTTTTAATAGATGAGTTATGTCCCTGGACAATGACACAAAAATTTTAGTCCTATTTTCAGCATATCCCAAGAAAATTAATTGTAATCTCTCCTCAGAACTGTTTCAGAATGCTTGTGTCTGTTGCTGCACTAACAAAAGATGGGGTTGACAATCAGCTTATCAGGGGCTCATTTTTCCCAGGTTCAGCATGGTTGTGTGCTGAGGAAAGGGATTCTGTCTCTAAATCCCAATTTATGGAAAGGGCAGATAGGCATGATTTTTTCCCCCTTCCCTGCTCTGTCACTAATATTGCCAGTAAATTCCTGGAACCTGTCCTCCAAAGCAAGAACAATCCCCATTCCATGGACCACTGAAGAACAGCAGAGATAGGGGGACATCTGCTTTAGTGGCCAAGTCAGCTTTAGAGAGGACCAAAGCCAAAGCAAGGTGCAAGACAGGCCAGAGCTTGGCTGGAGGGTAAGAAAGAAGGGGAAAATGCCACTTCACTGGGGAAGAAGCTGATAGGGAGCCTAAGTGACTCTTTCTTGCTTCACCAACCACATCACAGAACAAGTTACAGCACAGAAGTTTTAGGAGCTCCTTTCCTCTCCACTTTGTGATCCAAAGCACTCCCAGTGCAGTCAGAAGTCACCCAGTCTGGATGGTTATTGGTGAACCTTTGCTGGGCACCAACAAGGAATCAAGCACATAAATTACATCCTGAGCAGTACACGCCTGAATGCATCTCCCAGGGACGCAATAGCCATAGAGGATATGAAGTTCCTGGCAGAAAAATTCTGCAGCACAGTCTAAGATAATGTCAATAAAAATTCTGAAAGAGCACGTCTCCATAGGAGCCCATGCTTTAGGGCATACTTTGGGTGTGATGATTTTATTGCTGTTTGTAGAAAGAAAAAAAGAAAAAGGAAGTATTTAATTTGAGCTAAATATCTCCAACATTTGTAGTTGTAGAATACAGATTTCAGAACAATCCTTTGCAAGATACTTTACAGATAAGAACACAACAATTTATTCCTCTCTCTGTCCGACAACTAATAAAACATCTCTCTCCCCAAAAGTGTACAGCTTTCGATAACTAAATCTTCTTAAAAGTGCATAGGAAAAAAAAACCTGCATTGAAATACAATTTATTAATTGGCAGTTGTGGGGGGTGAGGATGCTAAGTGTCTAGGGATTTGGAATTTTTATGACATGAACCCAGATTCATAAGAAAAGTTTGATATATGTAGGATGCGGGGCGGGGGGTTACAAAATGTATAAGTGGTAATGCTCACAATAGGCTGTCCAGATTTTTTTAGCAACTTGAAACCAGAATTTATAGAGTGCTATTAAAATGTCTTGGTAGTATGTGTTAGACCTTGATAGCAGCTGAATTAGTCTTAATTTTTATATTTTTAATAGGAAGAAGAAGAATGTGGCTGTGCATCCCAGCATGTGAGTGAGTTTATCAAATACAAGGCAGCAGCCAGAACAACAGGAAATCACATAAGAAAGCCCAGCTCCTGGCTGGCAGAAGCACATTGACCTCTCCTTCATGTCACTGGGTTTAATACTCCAACTTCGCTGTAAAAGCTTCTTCCCCGAGCCTGGGTTCATAAACGTGTTAGTGGTCCTTGATGTTCCCAGCAGAGGACAGTAAGGAAAACACAGCCCTGAATAGCTCACATTGATTGCAGCAAATACAGAGCAGGAGGGTCAGAACCATTTCCCAGCCCAGAGCCAGTGCTGTAGAACTGAGCAGCTATTCATAGCCACTGGATCCTCTCCAAGCCGTGCAGATTTTCTTATATCATCTTTGCAGAGAGGAATTGTGGTCCTCAATGCCTCCCGCTTGATTCGGATAGACTGTTTATTTGTTTAGTCCTGTAATGATATTATCCACAGGGCTAGAGCCACACAGGGAGGATTAGGAATTCCTGGGGGAGAAGCCGTGTGTTTATTACCCTGACAGCCCCGTGTGACACAAGCCAACAGTTGTTTGTAGTTGTTCTTCCCCTCTGAAAACTTGGAGCATGCAGCCGTGGGGCGAAGGTGTTGGATCGATCTCGCTAAGGCACAAGGCGAAGAGGCTGTCACAGGGAAAGTGGTAGGATTAGCATACTAGAAACTCCTTGCTCGACTACCTACAAACAGCTCTACCTCTGGATGTTTTTAAATGTAAATTACAGGAAGGGGGACATCAGAGACCGGAGTCTTTCAAACATTGATAACGCTCCCAAACCTGTGCATTTAACTTGCCTTTCAAGAGCATTTATTAAGGCACGTAACTCAGATTTTAGCCGGCTTTTTTTCTTTTTTTTAAAGGAAAAAAGAAAGGGAAAAAAGAAAGAAAAATAAACCTTGCGTTTTTAAAACAGCAAATAAAAAAGCACCGGCACAAAAAGCTTTTGCAAGCATGTGCATAAACCCAGGGAAAGGGGAAGAGGGGCCAAGGGGGAGGAAGAAGGTTGTTCGTTTGGAGTTTTCTTCCTATTATTTTTCTTTATAAAAAAATCGTTTCCTATTTTAATAAATATTTAATCATGGAAAGGGAGGGGAAAGGCCAAAAGTAACAAAGAACTGTAGGTTGTTTAGATTGCTTGGGAACTCCCTCTTTGCAGCTGACCATTGCTACATGTAGGTTAATTTCCACATGGAGCTGGAGAAACTCTATCCCCGGTTTGTGAAGTATGGGTCAGCCGAAGCATGTTAATCTGTTTAGCATGTGTGCTTCGTGGAGGTGCCAGACCACCGCCGTGCAAGAGCAGAAGCAGCAGCAACCATAGTCCTTAGGGGTAGTTAATAAAGACTTAAAGGGAAACAAGTTTATAAAGGTTTCAGTTCGTGCACCGTGCCAGCTTTGGACATTTCAGGCTTCCAGCCCTGCGGATCAGAAAGCTGAGAAATCCCCGGGCTATTTATCGCAGCCCTAGAAGGCAAAGCGCCGGTGACACAGCCTGTGCAGCCGGGGGAAGAGCGGGAAGAGCCTTAGTGCTACTCCTCTCCGCGAAAAGGGGGAACCAGCTGAGTCTCTCCAACACCCTAGGGGCACCCCGAGCTCCCGTAACCCCGCACACAAGTGAATCTTCACTGCTTTGTGTAGATAGAGATGGTTTTGGAACCTCTGTTTTAACCTGCACCCTTCCCGATGCAGAGCCTCACACCCAGCTGGAGGCTTGGAGAGTCGTAAGAGCCACTGAATGAGATAATAGTAAATAAAACTCCATGGGCTTATTCCTACAACCCCCCACAATGCAGACTAATCAACGTCTTGTCTCTCGCTCGGGGATGAGCTGCGAGACATGTGGCGCTCGGGCTGACATGCCACTTCTCTCTCATCATTTTTTTTTTTCCTTTGAAATTCTAGACACATATTAAAGCATTTTTAAATAATCCAAATATTTTCTGATGAGTATTTATTTTGACAAGGGTTTTGGTTTGGCTTTCGACTTTCCGTTCAACTATATAGGCTGCAGTATTAATTTACTATAAAACCAAACGTGGTTGAGATAATTCTGCCTTGACGCTGGATTTCAGTCATTCAAGAGAAGTTTTTCTAGTAGATGAAATGAACAGTCACAAATAGATCTCGTCTCATTTTCCAGCGTGCTTTGCCATGTGTTCTTCAGAGCCAAAGGAAGTTGAGCACTGATCGACAGGAAAAATATCCCGCGAACAGATACATACCGTCGTCGTATCCTGGAAACAAGGGCATTCATGCAGTCCCGGGGTGTCGCTGTCCTCACCGTGTTTAAAGCGGCCGAGTTGGTGCTGCAAGTCGAAGATCAGAAGAAGCCACGAACTGGGAGGGGGCTAGCCCCAGCAATCCGGAACCGACTTACTCCAACCGAATTACTCCACCCCAAAGGAGTTCTGGAGAGTGCCCTTTCACTGCTGGGCACTCGGACCCCAACCCGGGGAAGGAACCCCCAGTTTGGACAATCTCCACCTGACAAGGCCTTGAGCGTTCGTTTCTGTTGCATAATGCATTGATGGCGATAAGATCACAAGCAAGGGGACAGAGCCACAAGCAGCCGCGATATAAATGCAGCTTCCTGGAGAAGCCTCTGCCCGCTCCCCCGCTGCCTGGCAGACCGACATCCCTCCAGTAATAATATGCACGTGCACTGTTCCCCCTGTTTCTTCTTCACTTGCCGGGAACAAGTGAAGGGGCAAGTGGTCACTCTCTGGGGTCTGCTGGCCCCGGCTCACCATCGGGTTGGGATCAGGCGTCTCTCAGCGGATCTAGCTCCCTCCAAGAGACGAAGCTCAGCACCTAAAGAGCCTCCTCTAAGGTTTCCTGGCCTTTCGTGACATCTTCAGTAGTTTACTTTCCCCTGCAAAGCTCGGATTTTTTTACTTTAACATTTTGGCGGTTTAGTTGGTTGGTTGGTGTGTGGGCATTGTTCACTGTTTGTTGTTTAACAGCCTTGCACGCACTTTTCTCATTATGTTTTTCATTAATGCTGAAGGAATTGGTCAAAACCTAGACCGTGAGCTATGCTGGCACTCCTTGCCCTCACTGTTACCTGTACTGACAGAAGACATTTATTGTCACTTTCACGAGCAGCAGCTCCATGGCTTGACGTCGCTTCTGAAACCAACCTAACACGTCAGTAAAACTCACTGACACTGACATGGAGCGTCCTTAGGCCGAGGTGTGCAGGGGGAAAAGTGTCAATTATTTCAGAACAGGATATGCCTCACAGTTAGTGCTTGCAGAGTCAACACACGCACACACAGAGTTGTTTTAAAAAATTTCTGGGGAAAAATCAATATCTTCTCTGCTTTCCTCGCTGAAATCTTTTACAAAATGTTATTTCTTTGAGGAGCATTGCGGGGGAGGTGGTGGGGGGGGAGGGAGGAAACGGAGGTAGTACCCCTGGATTAACACTGTCGATTACGCGTTAGAAGCCCTTCTCTGCTTAGGGCGTTTAAAGAGCTGGAGCCCTGTCCTCCTCGAGGGGAAGCAGAGAGCTCCCCTCAACCATTGCTCCTTGTCCTGAGCAGGCCTGTTCTGGCTCCTCCAACTGGGCACGGAGCAAGTGGGGAGATGACATTGTCATTTCAAGCTACTTAACATCCTTCTTATTGCTCTGATGACCTACAACCTATTTTCTTTCTCTGAAGGATCCAGTAAGACCTATTCTGTTTGAAGCAGTCGCTGTGCATTCTGATTGCAGGCCAAGTAAGAGTCCTGCCGCAGGAAGTTTAACAATGAGTTTCAGAGAAATGTGTGTATTCTGCACAAGAAACATGCTCCTGATCAGAAACCTGGGCGTTCCTGGCGCGGCAGCTGTGCTCCCGGTCATCTCTGCTTCTTTTGGAGCAAGGGACTATCAGTTCGGTCAGTAACTCCAAACCAGGAAAATGAGCCTGCAGTGGCTCATGAACAATAGAGATAATTTAACGGCATCTGACTCGCAGACCTGTTACATCCAGTAATGGCATCCAGTTGGTCTTTTCAGAGGCCAGAAGCATGGCATAATTATGTGCAGATACCAGGTTGGCTTTCCAGTAATAAGGAAAGCTCAGCCGCCTTCGAGCCTGCACTGGCGCAGTCGCAGCAGCAGCGGGAGTGGAACTGTGCGGACGGACGGGGAAGGTGCACGTTCAAAGCCAACCCGCACGGAAGGGACAGGCAAAGGGTGGCGATGGCTTCTTCGTGCTGCTGCAGAGTGCGTGCTAGGTCGGGGGAGCTGCCGAGACACGATGCAGGGGGGCCCCGCGCAGCCCTCACGCCGACGCGAGAGTACCGTGGGCACAGCCATCCACTCGCGGAGAGTGAGGGGAGAGGGGCACAGAGCCACTTAGCCGTGATAAGAGTAATTCCGCGGCTGCGAATCTGGCGGGGAGCGCTGATGCATGTTAGAGGCGAGGCAGAGTGCCAGTGCTGGAAGATCCTTCTCCTCCCGTGCCGAGACGAGAGGACGGGAGCCTGTCTCATATGGAAGGGCCAAAGCGCCGGGGATACCCACATCCCCGGGCTTTCCGAACAGCCCGAGAACACGGAAATGTCGAATGGGAGAGCCCGCAAAGAGACCGTCCCGCTGGGACACTCCACGCCCTGGCCAACAAGGCTGAAGAAAAAATGAAGAAACAGCATAAAAAACCAACAAAAAAACTGCACCACCCAAAACAACTATACAAAAAATGCACCAAAAAAGCCCCGCCAAATAACCCACCTCCCTCAAGATCAGGACGTGAAATCAGGATTTCACAGGAGGCAGGGCAGGCACGCATCAGTTTCCGTGCATAGGCCGGGGGCCGATGCAACCTTCCCGAGCCGCTCGAAAGCAGTCGCCCGCGGGGCTCCAACTTGCCGGCTGGCTCCGCACGGGTGCAACCGACGGGTCCCACCTCCTCGGCTTTACCGGCCGCTGGCAGAGGATTTCCGTGCACGACGTCTCTGGCTCCGTTCCCTCGGCGGGCGTGGAGCACGGGTGGGCCCGGTGGACACGCGTGGGAGCAGGCGATGCCCTCCCGCCTCGCTGCCGGCACCAGGCCCACTTGCCGCGGTTTCTGCACGGCTCGGGCCGAACGGCATGACAAAATGCAGTACCGCGGGCCAACAAATTCCCCTAGCTCGACGCAGAGTAGGCTTCCCCCTTTAGAAGCTCTCCACGTGTAAAGAGGTATTTGGGTTGTCTCCGAAATAATAAATCCTAACAGCAGACAATAAAATTTACTATCACAGGAGTAACAGAAGCCTAAAATATTCCGAACATATTCCCTGAACAAATAACATAATCCCTGGCACACTAGAACACATGGTTTGCTTCAAACATGTTTCATTTTGTCATCGCATTGAGTGTACAGTATTTCTCTTTGGGTGCAAGAGTGATTGATATCTTTGGAAGAATTGTTTGCAAGAACATGAAAGTTGCCAAAGCAAACACGTTGGAGGGAAGTGTGCAGAAGGGGGAGCAGAAGTATTTGGAGTAGATCTGGGTTTGGGGAGTTCACACAGAGGTGAGACAGCTAGAACTAGAACAAATAAAAACATTCTGCACACTTCATCTAAATAAATTATATACAAAATTTGCCCTTTTGTAGCCGGCAACAGCACAGTTACCACGCTTCCCTAATGCCCCTATAGAATGTCGGCTGGAAGCCAACTTTCTTCAGCTAATGATTTGTAACTTTTGCTCCACTTGAATGAGTCTATTAATATTTAGATCTCTCCAATTCTGCTCCATACAAGCTGTCAGCATTGTTAAACAAAATAATCTATTTACCTTCTGTTGTACATGTCCAGCAGTGGCTTGCGTGGCTCCATGATGTACATTAATATGTTTTTCTTACGCTCCACTGCACTGGCCAAAGGCAAAACTTCACGTATTCTGTTCTGTCTTTTTAAAAAATAATGTTTGACAAAACTCCTTAGATAGCGCAAACTTTGGGGTGTTAATTTAATAACTTCCATTCCTGAAGGACAAATATTTATCTCAATTCTCTTTTTATCTCTTTCTGCCATCAACATCTGGGGAAAGCTGTTTTTCTGACTGGTTGAGATGGCCAGATCACAAGGGTACTTTGGGGGGAGGTGGCGAGGAGTGAGTGTTTTCAGACACGCAGATCGCTGTCCCTCTGAAATGTCCCTCAGTAAAGCCCCTGACCCTTCGCATCCTACCATATCCGCGGCAACGGCCCCCGAGGCTCCGGGAAAGGCCGTCCCTCAGGGGGGCGGGGTGTGGCAAGGCCCCTTGCATCAACTTGCTTCTATCCGAATTATTATTGTTGTTGTTGTTGTTGNATTATTAAAACGAAAAGGAAAAAAAAGAGACACAAATGTCCACGCGGGGCGGCTATGACCCTGTACCCCTTCCTGTGTGGAATTTTCACTGAGATCTGAATTTCAGAGAGGTCTAACCCATCTTCTGCCCTCAGCCTTTCCCTCTCTCTTCCCCGCTCCCCCCTCAAAAACATCTAA
>VZSE01009675.1:151825-163209 GCA_013398275.1 Promerops cafer
TTGCTTTCTTGACCAGCCTGGGGTGAATGGCACGACTGCACAAAAGATATCCGAACCAAAGGCATAGCCCAGACTAGAAGGAATAGAGGAGTGGATCAGTGTCAGGGCACAGGTTTCAGCTAAACCTCTCATCCCAGAGCTCTGCCTCTCTGCTGCTTGCAGAAATTCCATGCATGAATTTATTTTAAAAAACCAACAACAACAAAAAAACAACAAAAAAACGGAACCAACAAACAAACAAAAAACCAAAACCAAACAAACAAAAACAAACAAACCAAAAAAAAACAAGAAAAAAGAACAAGAAAAAATAGCAAGAAAAAAGAGAGAAAATCTCGGTGCTAAAAGGCAACTTGCTGTATAACGCCCACGAGGAAAGTAATGTGAAACATGTAAACTAGACAAACAGCTCAGCCACCTGCTGATTGCGATGGACTACCAGGCACACAGCTGCAGCTGCCCTGGGTCTGGACACGAAGATCTGTCCTCATCTGCTTGTTTTCCAAAAGAGAGAGGTCACTAGCATCAGGGTCTGTCCTTGGGCTCTAGAAATGCAGACAGTGGTCCTGGAAAAATCCTATATGCTAAAATTAAGAAATTTTTAAACTCAGTAAAACTCAGCAAACTCTCAACTACCTGTCATGCAGTTATTTGATCCTTGAAGTCCGGGTACTCTTCCTGACTCTTGGGCACCTCTGGACTTGCATTTCGTGATGAAATTCCCTAGATGCTGTTCGTGCTGGAGGGATGTAGGCAGGGGACAAGTGACAAGCCTGCCTTTTGGCGGGTGTGTGTGTGTGTGCTCTCTCTTACATCCTCAGTAACCCAGCGCGGCCCAGCAGCCACGAAAAAGTCTGCTCGTTCCTCCCTCTGACGGAGGGTTCTCCCCTCTCAATCCCGCAGGTGGGTCCCAAAGGAGTCCCTCAACCCGCGGTCCCCAGTGGAGCAGGGTTGAGATCCTCCGAGAACATTTTAAGAAGAGATGTGCTCTCTGCAGCCAAAAAAAAAAAAATTGTCCTCTGAGCCGGACTCGCTTTTGGAGGGTGAAAAAAATAAATTAAGTAGATTCTATGTCCCGAAGGGAAGTATTTGATCGGTTTTGTCCTTGGGACTCGTCCTGTTGAGTTCATTGGAATTAGACATGATACAGCGTGAGCAGCTCCCCGTATGTTCCTAAGGGAAATATTTGATCGGTTTTGTCCTTGGGACTCGTCCTGTTGAGTTCACTGGATTAGACATGGTACAGCGTGAGCAGCCCCCCGCCTGGCCGAGGAAGACCTCGGCAGAGCCAGGACACTGCGGGAGCTATCTCGCTTCCCACCTGCCGGCTCATCCGGGACTCGAGCTCGTCCTTCCCCTGCTGGTAACGTCGCCTGACTACTGGAGCGAAGAGGAGCAAGTCCTCTCAATTCTCTCCTGTTCCCCTCCCCTGCAGAGGGTTTCAGGATAAGGTGACTCTAAAGACTTGAAAGAAAGGGAAGATGTCAACTGGACTTCTGTGCCTGCCACCCCTGTACGTTTTCCTTTCAGGAGATCACACCTGCCAGAGGCTCAGAGGGGCCTTTCCTGGGGCAATATGGGGAGAACGGGATGCGGATATGTTTCGCTGGTAGATTGGACAGTTTATCCCACTGCATGGTTCTCAAGAAGAAGAAGAAGAAGAAGAAGAAGAAGAAGAAGAAGAAGAAGAAGAAGAAGAAGAAGAAGAAGAAGAGGATCAACATCATCATCATCATCATCAATTAAATCCCAGCTTTATTCTCCTCTGCCGATACTTGGTGCACAGTAGTCACCAGAGGCCACCGGGTGAAATCCGCACCACCAACCCCCTACCGACCCGATGGTACCGACGGGGCCGCCGCTGCACCCTTGTTCGCCGGAACAAGGACGGTGAGCTCCCGCGGGTCAGAGCCGGCTGTCGTGGGCTCGCCGCCTGCCGAGCGTGAGCTCTTTTCAGGCACTGTTGGTCATATCTATCCCGTAAATTTAGTCATCTGAGTAACAGGCTTGTGTTAATGAAGAGAACATTTTCCTCATGCCGTCCGTCGTCAGCACCAATCGTCGGCTCGCCTTGAGGAGAAAATGTATCTCTGTCGCACGGGGAAGAAACGGCGCTGCAAATTCGCGAGGTGCCCGAGACTAAAGTGTTCAGCTGAGGCTGCCTTTCCCGGGAGCGGGGCTACCCGGGGCAACGTTTGGGAGACAGGAGCCGTCACTTCCGTGGGTGACTTTTCTCCACCCTCCATCCTCCCCTTTCTTGCTGCACTGTTCTTTCTGAACAAGGCCGGCGGGGAACAGCGAGGAGGGCAGCGGGGCAGGAAGGGAGTCAGGCTACGCGCTCCGCACCTGTGCGTGCTAGAAGAGGACGGTGACTGCCTTTCCCCTTCCCCGAGATTCTGACTGGCTTGCAGCAGGCAGCGGAGAAGGAGCTGCCCAACCTTAACCTATCCCGACCGCTGAAAAGGAATTCAGGAAGAAGGGCTTGTGCCTGCCGTCAGGAGAACCGGAACCAAACATAACGCCTGGGGACAAAGACTTTGGCCTAGCTCCGTTTCTCTGCCCCTGTTTTTACAACTCCGTTATCTTCTTTTCTCCTTTCCAACCTCCTCCCGCTTCTCTCTCTTTTGGAGGGGGGGGCGTGGTAGTGGGGAAAGAAGAAATTCTGCTGAACAGAAAAGCCAAGCCAGGGAAGGAGTTCCTTTTGACTGCTCAGGGTGATCTATCCAGGCCCTCTAATTAGGCAGGGATCCAGGGTGGCATTAGTTTCCAAACATTTTAATCGAGCTTTAAGCAGAGCTCTTTTCAATAGCAGGAGATAAATGTAGCAACTGTTACCGTACCCCTGAATGGCCACCTCCCATGGCGGGCATTCAGCTTTCCTTTCAGAAGCCCTAAGCAGTTTAGTCTATGGACCTAGCAACACTCCACATATCTTCTAATTAGTCTAATTAGAAAGGTGGATTGATAGATACAAGGAAGACACAGTTAAGTTAGGACGATGCTCAATGCTACCAGTCTGTGCTGGGGAGCCGCTTGTTCTCAGTGTAAGGAAAAATGAGATGGGGGGGNAAGAAGAAAGAAGAAAGAAGAAAGAAGAAAGAAGAAAGAAGAAAGAAGAAAGAAGAAAGAAGAAAGAAGAAAGAAGAAAGAAGAAAGAAGAAAGAAGAAAGAAGAAAGAAGAAAGAAGAAAGAAGAAAGAAGAAAGAAGAAAGAAGAAAGAAGAAAGAAGAAAGAAGAAAGAAGAAAGAAGAAAGAAGAAAGAAGAAAGAAGAAAGAAGAAAGAAGAAAGAAGAAAGAAGAAAGAATCCCGTAGACTGACAGGAAGAACAAGTCCAGAGAAATCTGAAGGGAAAGAGCTGCTGTCTCTTAACTGAAGGGGAGACATAACTGTGGTGCTTCTCCTGGCTGAGTTTTCCCGCAATCCGGGTTGGAAGCACTCCTCGCTGCACGGCACAGCCCCGGGCCGGGACGTGCCATTGGAAACCTTTTCGGCCCCCGACGGCTTTTTCCTGGGACACGGGGCCCTGGGTTCACACAGATACGGAGGGGAAGGAAACAGAAGGGGCCGAAAAGCGGCCACCTCGACCCATCACCTCCCGAGTTGTCGCCGGGGAGACGTCACCCGCGGAGATCCGTCGAGGGAAGGCAGCACGGGTGGCTCGAGGAAGGCTGAACCTTTAATTGGGCGACAAATCAGGGAGAGGAGCATGGGGCAGTACGCACAGGTGTAAAAACAGAGGAAAAGTCGGTCGGTCAGCACGACAGGGCAGGGCCTCCTCGCTCCCTCCCCCGTTAATGTCCCCGCGGTAACTCTCCTGCCCTCAGACGGGAGGGGAAGAGGAGGGGACAGGGACAAAGCAGAGCCCGCGGATCTCGAGTCATCTCGGGCCACGGTGGGGGACGGGGCCGCACGTGTTGTACGCTCTATATTCCGAGCAGGCTTGTGCACCTGTGGGCCTTCTCTTTCTCTTTCTTCTCCCAGGCCGATACAAAAGTCAGCAAGAGAAGCTTGGGAAATGCCTCCACCTCTCGTTTCGGCATTCTGTGATAATTAAGCTCCCACTCCTCTCCTTTCCGCTCTCCTTGCTCCTTCTTCCCCCACCTGCCTTTCTCCACACTTGCTCGATTTCTGGCAGATTGAGATTACGGACCAAATTATGAACTATTTCAAATTCAATATTTATCTCGGGAAAAGGGTGTATGTATGTGTCTGTGATTACAATCCAGCCTGTCAAAGTCCCTAATCAAACTGCAGGCGAAAGGGGATTCGTAGACAAAAGGAAACAATGGAAGTCTCGTTAGATCATTTTTCTGGACATTGTTTATGGTCTGGAAGGGATCAATCGTTTCAAAATGTTACGAGTCAAAATGATCCTGTGTGGAATGTAGCTAATCCTTTTAAGTTCCTGTCAACTGTTTCCACTCAAAGAATCCGATTTTCCAAATCAAAGGTGCAGAACTCAATTGCCGAGGGATTTATAGCGTCGGCACCGGGCTCCCCTCACCCCACACGCCCCCGCGAGCCCCACGGTGGGTGTCGACGGCAGGACAGGACCGGGCCGAAGCTTGTCCTCGTCGGGGGGGGGTTATGGACCCAGAGTGCCCCGTCAACGGCAGCAGAGGTCTGCCCTACCGGCGCGCGGCCGACACAGCCCTGCTAGGGCGGCAGCGTACCTGGGGCCGGGAGGAGGCACAGAGCACGGTCCCTCCTGCCGGTCTGCCGGCAGCGCCCCCGGCTCCGCCCCGGCACGGTCGCGGGGGTTTGTGCCGCTTACCCGGGCGAACCACGCCGTCTTGCAGCCGCAGGCGCAGCAGCATCTCCAAGACCGAGCTCAAAATCTCATGCGGAAGCGCTACGTTTGGCTTGCCCATGTGTGTTAGCGAGTTGTTGCGGACTCCTGGGTGGGGAGGAGGCTGGAGGGGAAGAGAGTCTTTTTAAAAGCAAAAACATCCACTCCACACCTCTTGTCGGTAGCCCCTCTCGGTTGCGCGGGACGGGACATCTGCCCCGGCGGACGGGCGGAACTGGGGATTCCACCGAAAATCATGTCCCGGCCGGCAGACGTTTGAGCACCAGGAGGAGGGACACCGGGATGGAAGCAGTGCTGAAAATGATCTAAAGCGCTTAATTTTCAGAGAAGGGCCACCTTTTGGCTTCGCATACAGAAGCGAGAAGTAGAGGGGAGAGGCCTGCAGTGTGGCGTTAGCGGGGCCTCCGGCTGCCGAGCGCTTGCGGAACTGGGCGAGGATACACTCTTGCGTGCCCATAGGCAGCGCCGTCTGCACGGAGAAAGACAGGTTAAAGACTTCCATGCAGGAGGGAGGGATGTTTGACAGAGCCCACCGAGCAGCCCCAGACGGCATTTTGTGCAGAGGCAGGCTGGAAAAAAGTGTAAATTATTTTTTCTATGGTCCGTAATTTCCGATCCCTCCACTTTCGAGCAAAGTCACTTGATATATCTCTGCCTCCTCGCTCGGCACTGGACATCTTTTCTCCTTCCCTCCCCCCCCAAAATGGTTCTTTTAATCGTCTGTTTTTTCGAAGAGGCTGTTCTTCTCTCCCCCCTGCCCCCCTCCCCCCGCCCTTGTGCAGCCGACAGGTGGAATTTCACTGTATACCCGTATATTAGAAAGCTATCTATTTCGTCTGGTTGTTGCTGAATAAGCAGACCTGACAGTGTTTATTTTACGAAAAGAAAACCCAGGGAAGCCATCTCATTAATCCTGATTGTGTGTATTTAATGTATCTCGTGTATACAGGTGTGCATGTACTCTCCTGCAATGAAACTACAGAAGCAGTCCTACGACCACTGCGGTACGAAGAGACATTCACGGGTTTTAAAAAGACTTGCCAAAGCCTGGGCATTAGCAGGAGCGATGACCGCAGCGCTGCAGTTGTGCGGGCAGTGGATGGTGATATCACCGAGTGCGAGACAAACACTCCTGAATGTTCACACGCGTTTCGAGGCACTCACATGGTTTTCTATTGCACCCAGGGCACAGAAATACCTTCGGGTTGACCGTAGAAAAGGCTTTCTCAGTCTTAAGAAACGAATTAATGCAACAACTGAATTATCTAATTGTCATTTAGCTTCTGACATAAGTTGCATAATCTGTCATCTAAATATGGGGGCCTGCAGATTTCTGCATGCCTTTTTACTGCATCAGCGAAAGGGAAATAGAATCAATTCAACAGGTCTCCTGTGGCTTGGAGGAAGGGCAAGTTTGATTATTTTGATTAGAAAAATAAAAACCCCGCAACCACAAATTTCCTTCTGAGTTCAGCTCAGCGGTAGAATTTCTGAAATTGACGAGACACCGCACTAAAGAAAAAAAAAAAAAAGGCCCTTTCGTACAGTCCAGTCCATATGGTTTTTGTACATTTTGGTGACTACGGTGCCTAGCCGATAGGTCTCTCCGTGGCGTGGAGGGCAGCGGGTGCCCCTGTGTCTCTCACTGCCACAGCTGGCGGAGCAGGAGAGCTGCGCTAAAGGCACATCTTCGTACGCTGTGCATCTTCCGTGGGCTTCCCGCGGTGATTCCCGCCGAGACGCCGCCGGGTGCCTCCCTGCTCCCACGCGCGGGCTCGGCGGAGCACCGCTAAGGCCGCGGAGGCTGTGCCCCGCTGCGCAGCCGCGCACAGCCCTCGGTGCCACCCGCACTGCGGCAGCTGGGCTGGTCGCGAGTTTGGCCGAGGGGCTCCCCGTGCGTGCCTTCCCAGCCCCTCAGCCTTTGCCTTTGTTGTTTTCGGTCGTGCCGGTAACTGAGCGGCGAGCCGAGCAGGCGGCTGGGAAGGGGCCGGCGTGTTTCCAGGGCCGGCTGTCCCCAGCACACCTCCAGGCGGGGACTGGAGGCGGCGAACAGAGTTCTTCCGCAAGTGAAAAACAAGAGCAAGAGGTTTACCGACTTGGAACTCGCGTTCATTTCTCCGTCTCTCCCCAAAACCGGCGGGCACCCATCTGCGCAATGAGGCACCGAGCACGGTTGTTGCCGCAGCGTGGATCCAGCCGCAGCTTGTTACCTTCTGAAGTGCCATTCTGCTACACACACGTACACATACTTCTGCGTGAATGTCTCCTCCCCATCTTGGTCGTGCTTTGCAGCTCAGCGAGGGGCAGCGAAGAGAGACCCAACGGGCACTGCTCGACGTGACTCTCACGGTGAGGGTTGCAAAGGAGAAAGGACTTTTAGACAAGGGTGGAGAGGCCTTGCAGTCACCTGCAGCAGGTCACTAGAGCTTGGCGGTGAGGAACGGCGGAGGCGGACACCTACCTGGTCAGGATGTGCCCAGCTCCGGGCACAGGGCAGCCGGTCCCCGCCGGTGCTCGTGTTCTGATGGTGTGTGCTGCCCATCGCCGAGGGAAGCAGGGGAAATACCACTGCAGGTGGGGGTGCCACTGGGAACAAGCTGAAAAACGGATCTGCATTGGTTAGCAAGTTAAAGAGCAGAGAAGGTTTGGCCACGATCATAATTTCCATTGTTTCTGTCAAAATATTGTCAGAAAATACGGCAGTACTTACTGTAAGTACTGAGGGAAAGTATTACATACGGAGTGGAGTCTCCGGGCCGTGCCAAGGGACAGTTATTCCAGATCCACTTTCCCATAGATCCCCCTGAACAGGCCTCAGTCTCTACGGAGGCGACCGTGCGCTCTGCCCTCGCCACCAGCGCTGCAAGAAAGGGAGCAGCTGAGAGCAGGTGAGGGCCTCGCTCCCCTCTTTCACCTTCCGGACTTCGTGATGGGGCCGGTCCTGGGTATTTGGAACCGGCCTGCAAGCACGGGATGTGCACCCCGCTGACCACAGAAGTGCTTCTCACCGCACCTAAATACAAACCAGACCGAAGATGTGGTCTAAACGAGGTGCGGGTGGGGAAGGTTTGCGTTGAGAGCAGCTTCGGGGTCGGGGAGCTGTGCACGGGAGCCACGGGGCTCGGCCGGACCTCCGGGCTGCCCTGCCCGTCGCAGCCCACGGCGGTGTCAACAGAGCGGCACGATGTCCGACCCGTCTGCAAAAGGCAGCGAGAGCGCTCCAGCGGGAAGGGCACAGTGTGTGGACGTGCAAACGAATCATCTTCGAAACCAAGGAGGGAACGGGAAACCTCTTTTATAGGGGATGTGGGAAGGGACATAACACAGTCCTGCTTAAGAGAAACGTTGTACAAGATACTTGAAATAATTTTTTAAAAACCTAATTAAAAATATATAAATCACCCATCAGAAACAAAGAACTATGTGGAAGGAAGCGTTTCTGGATAGAGACACTGTGTGTGGCATAAAAGACGATTGAATACATAAGGGCTTCATTAAATTCCCAATAGATAACATTTGGCTAAATCTATCCCTAGATTAAAACTCCGCATAATAGCACCATAAACTAAAAAGTTTCTTTTTGTGTGGTCCTTCAGGATGAACTGATTGAAACATTAGCCCCCTCATAGAGCAATCCCCTCCCAATTCAGATCCAGTAAATCGTCTCTCAGCCCTACGGGGATATGATGAGCAAGGAGACGGGTTAATGAATCCACACTTTGTTTCTGGGATGAGAAGGAGGCGACACTATACTGCATATCCTACCAGATTGTTTATTAGGGCCCAGACTGTTTTGGAGGAATTGTTCGTCCGGGCTCGGTCCTTGCGAGGACTACACTGCTAGCCTCTCCGTTAGTCTTGAAAGCCGCGGAGAGCACGGCGGGCCATTAGCATGCGAATGGGGCGCTCCAGCCCGGCAGTGGTGCGAGCTCATCAAAGGGCTGTGGGGCCGGCGTCTTTTCTGGCGGCACCTGCTCCGGGGCAGCAGCGGGGAAACAGGGAAAACTGGCACCGAGACTAGGCGGCTTCCCCGCCGACTCGAGAAGAGCAGGCAAAAGGGTCCTTCACCAGACCTCCAGACCTCTTCCTCCACCTCCTTTTCCTCACAGAAAAAAGAGAAATCTGTAACACCTACTGCAATTTGCTCCCGTCAAGCTTCCCTACCAATTCCCAAGGGCAGATCTTATCTGCACGGGATGCAGGCAACCGGCGAAAAGCGTGGAAGGAACAAGTGGCCGAGCAGTTTGCTTGCCATATACCTCTGAGGAGATCTGGGGGACGGGCGGTGGGCACACTCGGACCCCACTGTCCACCGGCCTGGGCCGGGCTGAGCTCTGCGTGGGGGAAGTCACCGGGCTCCCCAGGGTCTACTGCGGAGAAGCCAAGAGAAACAAACACAGGGTGGGTCGCCGGAATCTACCCTTTTCATGTAACTGCTCGTGGAGATCGCTACGACTCGAGCGGACAGAACCCAAACTGAGGGCCAGCAGCCTCCCTCCTCCGGGTGCCTCGCACCGCCGCACGGCCACAACTGCCTTCTCCCCCGCAAAACCTTTCCCTTTTTGATTTTATCTGCCTCTTTGAGGGGGGCCTCAGCTTAGCTCGGTACTCCGCACTGCACCGGCCCGTCGGCCCAGCGCATCCCCCGGCCAGTCCCGGGGAAAGTGAATGAATTGGTCTCTTGTGAAAAAGACACGCTCTCCCCGGAGGATATGTACACGGTGTCTCTGGGGTATTTTCCCTTTTGTTTTAGAAATTAGAACAGACTTTACTTCTTTTTCTGCTAAGGAACCGGGGACACCCAAAGAGGCCTTCCAGCTCCAGACTGTAAATGGAGCCCAGCAGACATCTTCTGTCCAGTCTTTCTGTTTTTTGAAACGCACTATTTTAACAAACAAACAAAACGGAGAAGCACCGCTTTTCTATCTATGAGAATATTCAAAACCAAGGCGACGAAGTAGTTCTATATGTAAAACCCCTCCTCACTCCAAAGAGCACTAAAAGGCATCCCTCCCTTTTCAAATTTTTTTTTATTATGAAAATTCACATATTTGATCCCCGAGTCTCCTAAATTGTTATAAATACAGTCGTAGTTGAAAAGCGCCTCCCTGGTTTGAAAAAAGCGTATTCCTAGCCCACAACAAGCATTCACATGCCTACTCTTAAAACATGCGATTCTCTTTTCCATATATAAGCTCTGAATATTTGAGGCCGGATTTTTGGTTAAAATTCCTTTTTCGTCTATAAAATAGATATCTATCGACCTTATGCTGTTAAAAACTAGTGTTTGGAATGAGAAAAGCTGCTTTCATGGTTTGTTTTGTACATTTAAATATCCTTACTTTGAAAGCTTGTAAACTTAATCAACTCGTCACACGAGGATATTACAAAGCACATTTTATATTTTATGTATTGAAAAGTAGAAACACATGCCACGATTATCATCACAGAAACATAAGTGTCTAGAACAAATCTCTCTTAAGTTCAATGCATGCCCTTTATTAGTAGTATTTTCCTTTGGGCCTCTTGGAAACCAAACTGTGATGCAGTTGTGATTTAAAACACATCCAAAAGTATAAAAATAGTTTTAAACCGGCTTTTAAATCAACCCCCTGATTGGTGCCTTACAGAACTGGGCTTTACTCCCTCCAGAGAGACCTATTTCTATTTATCCCCTCTTTCATTCCTGCTGTTTTTTGTAGCGTGGTTTTTTTTTTTTGTTTTGTTGTGGGGTTTTTGTTGGTGTTGTGTGTGTGTGTGGTTTTTTTTTTATTGTTTGGTTTGATTTGGGTTTTTTTTGTCTTTCTTTATCTGCTAGGGTTAACAATGCATTGACTGCAAAGATCGTCTTTTTATTTTCTTCTTTGCGGTCAAATCTGCACATAATAAATTTCAAGCTAGAATATTTCTTGACTATTGTGCTATTAATCCCAAAGAAAAAAATATCAGTGTCCCAAAGAAAGGAGAAGTGCTAAGGAGGGAAGGATCCAATGCCAATTGTTTGGCTGGGCTCCTTTGGTCTTTGGGTTTGGTTTTGATTTTTTTTCTTTTTTTTTTTTTTTTTTGAAAATTAAAAATTTTATTTTCGAAAATGTGTAAAAATTTTACATTAAAATGGTACAATACTTGCCAGTAATTTTAACAATATTCCTTGTAAAGAATACGCATAAAGTACAAAATAAAAAACTCCATAAGTCTATTATAATACAAAACACAGGTTAAAATAAGAAATGATAATCTTGACTTTCTTCTGTGTAAACAGGTTAAACTTTTCTTTTATAAAAGTACATGAGACAAGTGTATTAAATGAAAAAGTATTGCTCTGCTGTCCTCCCTCAAGCCTTTTTTTTTCTCCTGCACATTACTGTTTTCAAGCTCCTAGACCTGAGAATCTCTGAACTTCAACGGTTTAGAGACATTATTTATCACCATGTTTGTTTATTTTAAGGAGTAGCGAGTAACTTTCCGATGTAGTGACCACCTGCCCGTGCGGTATCTAGATCTACACCTGGCTTTGCACTAGTGAAGGTCACGGGAGGTCCGTCGCTCGCGGCGGACGGCCCCCGAGCCCCGTCA
>VZSE01009677.1:0-44645 GCA_013398275.1 Promerops cafer
GCGCCCCGAGTGTCCCCTAAGCTGCCACCGGCGCGGGGGGGTATTTTTAGCCGCTGTTAGAGCGGAGGGAATGTCACCCACCCCCCCTCTGTGCCCCCCACCCCTTGTCGAGGGGGTGAAGAGACAGCGAGGTGACACCACCCACCAGGGCCACCGCTGTGCCAGGCTGGGAGGGCACACGGGGGACAGTGGGGACCCCAGCCTGAGTCATGTCCCCTGCCCAGCACTGTCCGCACACCGCAGGGAGGGGGGGGGGGGGGGGGGNCTGGTATTTTAATTGGACCCCCCTCATTAGCGCCGAGTTCATTAGAGGCTCAGAAAGGGCTTTGTGTCCACGGGGACAGCGGGGACAGAGTGTCCCCAAGCAGCGGCGCTGGCAGGGAATGTGTGCCCGGTGGGACGTGGGGACACCGGTGCGGGGACATGGAGCCCCCAGGAGCCCTGTGAAGTGCAGGGATTTCGGACACCTTAAACCCAAACATCGGGGACCCACAGGACTTTCGGGGGTCCCAAAGCCCACCCCGGGGCGGGGGGCTCCCCTTGCGCTGCCCACCTGAAACCAGCCTCGTAGGAGGGGGGGGAGGCACCCACCCGTCCCCCAGGGTTTGGGGGGGCCTGCTGGGCTGGGGGATGGGCTGGGAGGGGGGTGCTGAGCGGGAAGAGGAGGAGGAGGAGGAGGAGGAAGGCTGAGCCACGATCCCATTAAAGAGCTTAGGCAGCGGGAGGGCGGCTCCCAGCGGGGCAGGATTAGGGGGCCTCGTTACCCACCCCCGGGGGTAATTAGCTCCCTTTCCCCTGCAGGAGGAATCCCCCAGGGCCACCGTCCCCCGCCATCACCCCCCTGCCACCCCCCTGTCCCCCTGTCACCACCCAGTCCCCTGCCACCGCTCCGGAGCACCCAGGAGCAGGGGACACACACAACCAGGGGCTGATCCCATCCTCAATGCCCCCCAAAAGTGGGATCACAGCCCACAGACAGGAGGGACCCCCAAAATGATCCCCACTTCCCAAGTCACCTTAGGGGACCAGTCCCCACGGGCAGGAGGTGTCACGCTGATGCCCCCCCTTATGTAAAGCCCCCTGCCCACCTCCCTGAGATGCTCCATCTTTTTTTTTCTCCCTGAGCCCTAATCTTTGCCATCTTGGGCTAATTGGATTTCCTGGGTCACATGGCAAGATAAAAAGTCCCCAAATCCCACGGTCAAAAAAAATCGGGTTATCCATGGGGAATTAAGGGAGAGAGCGGGGGGCAGCCAGCAGCGAGGACCCACCGAAGAGCGCTGCCGGCTTGGGGCACCCCATCATCAGGGTGTGGGGTACCTGGATCACCTTTTTTGGAATTTCTGGTTCACCCCCCAGTGCCCACCTCGTCCCCGAGGTGTGCGTGTTATCTCTTCGAAGAGCTGGAAAAGCCTGGGGACCTAGAGGAGCTTGTGGAGTTATTGGAGGAGGAGGACGAAGCCATGGGGAGCGGGGCCAGCGCTGAGGACAAGGAGATGGCCAAGAGGTCCAAGGAGCTGGAGAAGAAGCTCCAGGAGGATGCGGATAAGGAGGCCAAGACGGTCAAGTTGCTGCTGCTTGGTAAGGCTGGAGGGGATGTCCCCTGGAGATGTCCCTGTGTTTCCACTCCATTGAGGCTGAGGGGATGTGGGGATGGGGAGGGGGACAGGGAACCCACGACCCCCTGGGATCCTCCTGCCCTGTCTCTGGTACCCCTCGGACAAGCTGGCATCAGCCCAGAGAGGTTGTCCTGCCACCAGGATGTGCCCAGGGTTATCCCTGGGAAGGGCTGGATGTGGCATCGGCCCTTGGGGATGGCAGGCTCGAAGGGGACGGTGGGGGGACAGGGGAAGGGACCAAGACACTGGGTGTCACCGAGGATGCACCACACCTCAGGGGGGTCAGCGAGAGCCTGGGGAGATCCTGCCACCAGCACCCTGAAACCTGCTGGTGGGTGCCAGGCTGGAGGAGATGGGTCCTTGGGGGAACCTCCTGTGCCTCCGCACCCCACGGGGCAAGGGGGTGACCCTGTGGAGCAGAGGGGTGACTCCACGGGGCAGGGGCCAGCAGTGGGGCCTTATCCAGGTGGGGGGGGCTGGGGTCAAGGCGATTAACACCCTAATTCTAAGCAGCTTCCTGTGCTGCCCTAAGCTGCTTAGGGCCCCAAAGGCATGGCCGGGCACTGCCCACGGTGTGCGGGAGGTGTGGGACCCGGGGGACCTGCACCCAGGAGGTTCCCACCACCCTGGGGGTCCCCGAGCTGTGGTCCCACACAGGGTGCAAGGGGTGATAGGAGCGTGGGGATGATGGCAATGGTCAGAAGAGGCCAGGCTGGGTGTCTAGGCAGGGGATGGGTAGGGGACAGTGGCTTTGGTCCCCATGGGGTGCCCATCACTGTGGCAACAGGCCCTGATGGGCACTGAGGTGTCCCTCCCACCCTTTTCCAGGGGCTGGAGAGTCAGGGAAGAGCACCATCGTGAAGCAGATGAAGTGAGTATGGCCTGAGCCAGACTGGGGAGGGGGAGGCCACCAGGATCAGCCACCAGCTCATGGACATGGGGTGGCTGGACCCACCTGGTGGCAGCACCTGTGATTCCCAGTGTGGGGTGGTGATTCCCACCCCAAAGGGGATGTCCTGGCTTGGGGCTGAGGCCACTGTGCCTGCCAGGATCATCCACCAGGACGGCTACACAGAGGAAGAGTGCATGGAGTTCAAGTCCATCATCTACGGGAACATCCTGCAGTCCATCCTGGCCATCATCCGCGCCATGTCCACGCTGGGCATCGACTACGCCGAGTCCTCCTGCGCGGTCAGTCAGGGCGGTGTCCCTGCCCCCCAAACCCCATGACGTCCACAGCGGCCCCATGTTGTCCCCCCAGTCCTGAGGGCACTTTGTGGGGACAGGGGCCATGGGAGGGTTGGTGACGAAGGTCCCTCTCGCAGGATGAAGGCCGGCTGCTCTTCAACCTGGCTGACTCCATCGAGGAGGGCACGATGCCCCCTGAGCTGGTCTCCTGCATCAAGAAGCTGTGGAAGGACGGGGGGGTTCAGGCGTGTTTTGACCGCGCCGCCGAGTATCAGCTCAACGACTCAGCCGCGTAGTGAGTGGGGACACGGCGGGCACAACAGGGACTGGCCTGGGGACCCCCTGGCAGCTCATGGTTCCAACCCAGCCTGGCAAAATCCATCTCCTCCCTGCTCCTGGGAATACCCCAAGTCTGCCATTCTTCATCCCACCAGCGTCATCCTCCATCTCACTGGTGTCACCATCCATCCCACCAGTACTGTTCTCCATCCCACCGGTGTCATCATCCATCCTACCAGTGCCCTTCTCCATCCCACCAGTGCTATCCCCCATCCCACTGCTGCTGTCCTCCATTCCATCAGTGCTGTCCTACATCCTCCATCCCACCAGTGTCATCTTCCATCCAGCTGGTGCCGTTCTGCATCCCAGAAGTGCCATCCTCCATCCCACTGGTGTCATTGTCCAATTATTATTATTTTTAAAACCAAAAGTGCCACTGACCTGCAGCCCCACCACCCTTGATGTCCCTCAGCTCCCCCAGGGATGTCACTGCCCTGGAGTCCCAGTGTTTGGCAGAGCTCAGCCTCACAACCATCCCCAAAAATCTGGGGGAAGGGGGAGACATGGGCAGCCCCTTGGCAGCAGGTCACATCCCTTCCTGTCCCCCCAGTTACCTGAACCAGCTGGACAGGATCACGGCCCCCAACTACCTCCCCAACGAGCAGGATGTGTTGCGATCCCGAGTGAAGACCACAGGGATCATCGAGACCAAGTTCTCTGTCAAAGACCTGAATTTCAGGTGGGTGGGAGCCTCCCCGCCTTCCATGACCGGTTCCCCATGATTCACCCCAGCCCTGATGGCGGGGAGGGATTTTGGGGTGACCCTGACAGTCGAGGGACCACCAATGCCCTCCCATGGACAGTAATTCCTGCCCCTCCGAGGATGTGGCACTGGAACCATCACATGGGGGTGTCAGGACCAGGTGTGTGTGTCCCTCATCCTTGTCCCCTCCCCAGGATGTTCGACGTGGGAGGGCAGCGCTCAGAGCGGAAGAAGTGGATCCACTGCTTTGAGGGGGTGACCTGCATCATCTTCTGCGGGGCCCTGAGCGCCTACGACATGGTGCTGGTGGAGGACGACGAAGTGGTGGGTCGGGGTCCTGGAGGCACTGGGAGCTAAGGGGGAGAGGAACAGGGAGCTCCGAGGGGGCTCTGAGGAGGGAGGAACAGCACTCTGCACTGTCAGATGCTCTGGGTGATCCAGGAAAGGTGTGGGAGATGCAGGATGGAGGTGGTTCCTCCCCAGTTGCACCCGGCAAAGGTGTTTGCACTTCTCTGGGTCATGAATCCATGGGTCTGCCTACAAGGAAGCCCCCAAGTGCTTCTGAGCAGATCCTGAGAGCCACTGGAGAACGGCCACACAGCCCAGTCAACTGGAGCAACACCAAAGGGAAGGGCAGAAAGAGCCAGGAACCCGCTGGGAGGAAGGAAAACCTGGTCCTGAGGCACCTTGTGCCTCGCTGTGCCCTCCAAGGTGAGCAGAGGGGGGAAGGAGGGGCAGCTCCCATCCTCCCACTGTGGGGGCACAAGGACGTGATCCAAGGTGTGCCCAGCGAGGGATGCACCAGCAGAGCCCTGGGAAAGCAGCTCGGAGGCACAGATCCAGACAGGAGGAACACGGAAGGTCCATAATGGGTTTTTCTTTGAAGAAATAAGAGATAAGGGGTGAAGACGAGAAGAGCAGGAGCAGCTTCTTCCCTGGCATCTCCTTCAGGTCCCATGGCTGCTCCTTGGGATCCAAATACCTTCTCCTGAAGCTGGATCAGGGTGGGGATCTGCCATCCCTGGGCCCTGCCAAGGCCAGGCAGGAGCTCGCAGCCTTTTCTCAGCCACGTGCAGGAGAGCATCCTTCCCATGGGAGCCCTTGGGAGCGGCTGGAATGCTCACCCAGCGCAGAGCAGGGCAGGACCTGGGCAGAGCCAGTGCTCTGCATACAGAAAAGCTGCTGTGATGGGAAGCTGGATGAGGGAAACCATCCCTGGAGAACCCACCCTGCTGCCCACAAAGATGGAGCATCCTGCTTATATCACGAAAACCTCCCCACTGGACTTGGCTGTGCCTAGATGGATCCTCATCCCCTCAGGATGACCCAACAGAAGAACTCAACATCTGCTCTAAAACTGGAGTTTTCCCAGCTCCTTCCTGAAGCTGTGGATAATGGCCAGGAGCCACGGTCCAACACCAGCATCCCCCTGATGATGCTCACTGAGCACCTTCCTCACAGGCTGTGAGGTTTCCGTGGAGAATTTTCCCAGTGAAATCACTCCAATCCTTCATTTCTGACAATTCCAGGAGGGACTGGAACCACTCCCTACCCTGAGCATCACCTGGATTTTTCTGTGATTTTGGGTGGGCAGGAGGGACTGGGCAGGCAGCAGGACCAGCTGCTGCTGCAGCAAACAGGGAAAAGCTCTTTTCTTGGGAACGGGGGCTCAGGGGTGGGCTGCAGTGCCCAAAGGGGGTGTCAGTCCATAACGACCCACTTCCCTGCAGAACCGGATGCATGAATCCCTGCACCTATTCAACAGTATATGCAACCACAAGTTCTTTGCCGCCACCTCCATCATCCTCTTCCTCAACAAGAAGGACCTTTTTGAGGAAAAGATCAAGAAGGTCCATCTCAGCATCTGCTTCCCGGAGTACGACGGTGAGTCTGGACCCTTCCCGGCCTTACCCCTCCTCCTCGAGGCCCCCCAAACCAGGGGCTGGGGAGCTGTGTGGTCCCAGCAAAGACGTGGCAACTCGGTTTTGGGATATGTTGTGATAGGGCTGGGGAAGGGGGGAGAGATGATGAGAATTTGCTCTAACCCAAAAAAAGACTGGGGAAGGGGATGAGGAAGATCAGAGCTGGTTTTATCCCAAAAAAAGGCTGGGGAGGGGATGAGGATGAGCAGAACCAGCTCCATCCTGCTCTGTGGGGTGGTGAGTCAAATCCTGGGAGGCTGGGGCTGAGGAGAGGATGGATGTGGCCTCAGAAAAGCATATGAAGAACAGAAATGGGGTAAAAAGGAGTTTTGTGCTAGGCACGGTCAGCACTCCACCCTTTTTCTCTTCCTCCGACACCCGCCCCCATGGGAGCAGCTTGGAAGCATTCCCTCCCTCCGCAGGTCCGAACACATTTGAGGACGCAGGGAATTACATCAAGACCCAGTTCCTGGATCTCAACATGAGGAAGGACGTGAAGGAGATCTACAGCCACATGACCTGTGCCACAGACACGCAGAACGTCAAGTTCGTCTTCGACGCCGTCACGGACGTGATCATCAAAGAGAACCTCAAGGACTGCGGCCTCTTCTGAGCACCAGCAGGTACAGGAGGGAGGCTGGAGCCAGAAAATAGGGACAGGAGAGGCAGGGAGGGTGGTCAGAGCTGGCTCCATCCTAGAGAAAGAGCTGGGGGATGAGGATGAACAGAGCCAGCTCCATCCCAAGAAGGGCTGGGAAAGGGAAGGGGGATGAAGAGGAGGATGATCAGTATCAGCTCCATCACAAAAAGGGCTGGGAAAGGGAAGGGGGATGAAGAGGAGGATGATCAGTATCAGCTCCATCCCAAGAAGGGCTGGGAAAGGGAAGGGGGATGAAGAGGAGGATGATCAGTATCAGCTCCATCACAAAAAGGGCTGGGAAAGGGAAGGGGGATGAAGAGGAGGATGATCAGTATCAGCTCCATCCCAAGAAGGGCTGGGAAAGGGAAGGGGGATGAAGAGGAGGATGATCAGTATCAGCTCCATCACAAAAAGGGCTGGGAAAGGGGAGGAGGATAAAGATGATCAGAGCTGGATCCCTCCAAAAAAAGGGCTGGGTAAGGGGACTGGGATGAGAATGATCAGAGTTGGCTCCATCCCAGAAAAGACTGGGGTAGGAGAGGGAGGTGAGGAAGAGCAGAGCCAGTTCCATCCCAGAAAAAGGGCTGGGGAAGGGGTAAGGCTGATCAGAGTTGGTTCCTTTCCAGAAAAAGCTCGGGGAGAAGGAAGAGCAGAGTTGGCTCCATCCCAAAAAAAGGGCTGGGGAAAGGGAGGGATATGAAAATGATCAAACCTGGATCCCTCCCATAAAGGGCTGGGAAAGGAGGATGGGGATGAGAAAGAGCAGAGTTGGCTCCATCCCCAAAAAAGGGCTGGGGAAGAAGGAAAAGGAGGGGGATGATCAGAACCAGCTCCATCCTCAAAAGAACGGGCTGGGGTACAGGATAAGGATGATCAGAACCAGCTCAATCCCCCCCAAAAAAGGACTGGGAAAGGGAGAAGGGGATGAAGAAAAGCAGAGCCAGCTCCATCTCCCCACAAAACAAGGCTGGGGAAGGGGCTGGAGATAACGATGAGCAGAGTCGGCATCATCCCAAAAAAGAGCTGGGGATGAGGATGAACAGAGCTGGTCCTGCTTTGTGGGGTGGTGGGATGTAGGTCCCCCTGGTTTTGCCATGAAGTCCTGGAAATCCTAGGAGTATGGGAGGGAAGGATGGACTGGGAGCAGTGGGGAGGGGGAAATCTGGGGTCCCATTAGCCCAGGGACATGGTCACATCCCTGTGCTGAGCTCCCATGGCATTCAGTCCCATCCCACAGTGGGGTGGGCTCAGACAGACAACTCCCACCCTTGCACATGGAGTGATGAAAACAGATTCCCAAATCCTCCACCTGAGCTAAAGGGAATCATTTTATTTCTCTCCTGTTGCTATTCCACCTGCCCAGCCTCAGCAGATGGGAATATCCCAAGGCACACTCTGCTGCTCCCAGCCTTTTAGCTCATCCTAAAACTTTAATTAGGGTTTATCACCCTAATTAGGGTTTATCATCCTAATTCTTGCACTAATTCTGAGCAGCAGCAGGAATTCCATCCTCTCTCCCCCCTTTCCAAGCAGTTCCCAACCACTGGCTCTGGCACTTTGCTTTTCAGGGAACCTCTGTACTTCCCTTATCCTTGAATATTAACAAAACAGCAGGGAAAAACTAAGAAAAAGAAATCAAAACAACCAAAAAACCCTCAAGCAGGTTCTCTGCAGGCAGGAGGCACCAGAAGGTGACACTTGGAAAGGGGGGCAGGGGGGTGCTCCATCCTCATCACCACAGAGGAAGGCAAAGGGATGAGGTGACACATGTCCCTGAATGTCACCTGAGTTTTTCCCCTTGTTTCCATAAAATTGCTCCTCTAAGCCCTTCCCTGGGTGTGTTTAACTGTCTGTTCTCTCTCCCTCCCTCCCAGAAGAAGAAAACATTCCCATCTCACCGTTCTGCTGAGCAGAGCCAAAGGAAGAACCAACCCCCACCACACGTCACTCGCTCCCACTTTTTCTATGACCTGCCCAAATCCACCTCCTTCCAAACCCAAACCTGGAAGGGGCTGAAGCTCAACTTCCTGCTCCCTTTCATGGCCATTTCCTCTTTTTTTCCCAAGGAAGAACCCCTGTTCTCAGCGTTTTATAGGAGGTTTGACACCAGAGAGCACAGCCAGGAATAGGAATATTGAGGGAATTTGGGAGGTAGGGTAGACATTGGCTGATCCCTCTGCAGCCCATCCTGCCCTTGGATCGAAGCTGGATTAATCCAGGATGGAATTTCTGGGGAAGGTGGAGGCTGCATTACCTCCAGTTGCTCCTGGGAACCAACCCCAGTCTTTCCTGGGATGTCAACCTCAGCCCTTGGGCAGGACAAATCAGGGATTTATGGGGTTGTTTTGGGCCCTAAATGGAGGGAATTTCTCAGGCAGGAGGGGCTGGGGAAGGGAATCCCAACTCCATCCCAGAAATGGGCTGGATAAAGAGGAAATGGTTACTTGAAAGATTTTTCATTCTGCTACTTAGAGCTGCATTTGCTCTGTCTGTTTGTAAATAATCCATAGATGAGCCCTGTATCCATCCTCTCCCTGTTTCCTGCAGAGATCTCCCATGCAGCTTCATTTAACTGTAGGAAAACACAATAAAGGAATATGCATGATGTGGATGTTCTTCCTTTCTCCCACTTCCACTTTGCTCCATTCCTGTGTCCCACAGCTTGGATCAAGGGATATTTCACCTGCTTTGCATCCATTCTGGGGGTGTATGGATCTCTGCATCTCACCTGGATCACCCCATGGCCACTGCTGGGCTCCTGGGTGGTGGGATAGGGGTCACCATCCCAAAACACTTCCTGGCTGGTGCCCCTGGATGAGATGAAGCTCCTGGATGAGTTTAAAGGATGAGTTATCCTATGTAAGGATACATAGGCTGGAAGGGAATTGTCAAGCAGACACAGCTCCAGACAGCTTGGAAAAGATTCCAGAACAGGAATCTGCCTCAGGGCTCCCCCTGCCACCACACAGGAGCCTCCCTGAGGAATTTCCCCTGGATTTCTGAGCAAGTGTTCTCAGAACAGTCCCACCTCCATCCCACAGAAGTGCCCAGAGCAGAATTCCCATGGGGGTCACAGCAGCCAGTGAGATTTGGCTATAAATTAGCAGTAATTATCCATATGTCAATAATCCCATGGGCAACAGGATTCCTGGCACATTCCAAGTGTGCCAGCACGACTCAAGTCTTTGGGAGCAGCACAACACCAACAGTGATGGGTGATAAAGCAGGAGGAACCTCCCTGTCCAGATAATTCCACCCAATTCCCATCAAAGCTCTTCCTTTCCTTCTCCAGCAAAGCACAAAAGCTGGGAACACTCCTGGAAAAAGGAAGAATAAAGTGGAGAAAAGGCTACAATCTTTACTCACCATTTTAATACTGCCAACAAGTCTAACAGATCCAACTGTACACATGACAAACTGGGAGGAGTCTGGATGCAATCATGGATCAGCAAAGGAATGTAGGGCTGCTTAGGGATGGCACTAGAGGGAAACAGGGATTTGGCACCACACAGACAAAGTAAAGGCATGCTCAGGACAGGGCTGGGCAGGGAGGGCCATGGGAAAGGCAGCACAGAATAATCCACCGTTTTCATCCCAAAAAATGCACAGGAATCAGTGGTTTGGGAGCTGGGAAGCAGCAGTTTCCCCCCAGCGAGGGCTCAGCTCCTCTCCCCACCGAGCCAGGATTATGCTGAGCACAAATCCCTTCCCATACTGGCATAAAACTGGGCTCAAACCCCCAGGGGAACCTAAACCCTCCTTGTGCTGCAGGAGCCTTTCCCAAAGCCTGGGGGGAGCAGGATGGTAACAAATCACACATGGAAAAAAAGCCAAAGCTCTAAGGATCCCTTAGTAGCTGCAGAAATATTAAATCCTGGCCATAGCAAGTGTTAAAAACAAGGAATTCCTGCTAAGAGGAATATTTTCTGCAGGATCTGCTCACATGTGCATAGTTAAGTGATTTTTTTTGTTGCTTTTTTTTAATTATTATTATTTTTAAAACAAAGTTTGCAAATAAAGAAATAAAGTTTAGTAAAGTTATAGTTTTCTTGATGGAAAAAAAAAAAATAACCTTAAAAACAGACTAGTGGTGGCTTGTTAACCAAAGGAAGAGAGAAAGCTACATATCCAAGGTCTGGAATCCAGCTGGAATCCACTGCACATCCTGGAGATCACGCTGTCCAACGATGCCAGGAGGATCTACTCCCACTACGTGGCTTCACTGTGCCCTAATTCCACATCCCACAGCAATAAAAGGTCCCTAAGACAGAAGATTGTGCTAAAGAATTCCAGGATTCCACATGTTCTTTGCTCCTGGGTCATGCTCGTCGCTGTCCCCACGAGGCAGCAGGAGCCTGGGGCTCACCAGGCAGAAACACTGGGGAGGAAACCAGGAATGTAGAAGGGAGCAGAGAGAGCCGTTCCCAGCGGGACACCCGGAGCTGGATTTACCTCTCAGTAGAGCCCACACTCCTTGAGGTTGTTTTTGATGATGACGTCGGTGACGGCGTCGAAGACGAACTGGACGTTCTTGGTGTCGGTGGCGCAGGTGAAGTGGGTGTAGATCTCCTTGGTGTCCTTCCTCCGGTTCAGGTCCTCGAACTGGCACTGGATGTAGGCGGCTGCCTCCTCGTACGTGTTGGAGCCTGGAAAGGAGAAGATCCCTGGCTTTGCCCACCGGCTCACAGGACCTTTTAAGTCCATTTTAAGCTGCTTGCAACCATCTGCCTTATCCAGCTACAAAGCCAAATCCACCATTAACTCCTTCTGGGAGACCTGAAGTCTGTTCCCTGGGCAGTAACCGTGGCCATGGGGTCCAGGGACTGCTGCGTGCTGGGACAGCCACACTCCACAAAGAGTAACAAATCATGGGAGTCATGGGCTGGAAGGAACCTTCAATCCCACCTTGTTCCACCCCCTGCCAGGAATAGGGACACCTTGCACTACACCAAGCCCTGTCCAGCCTAGCCTCGAGCACTTCCAGGGACAGGGAATCCACAGCTTCTCTGTGAATCACAGAAATCAACAGGTCTGAAGAGATTTGAAGGATTTTTTTAAACACGTAAATGCCTCGAGCAGTGCCCAGGTAAAACCTTCCACCTGTGTGGAACCACAGCAGGGATGGGCTCCGGAACCATCCGCACTGAACATGGACGCTCCAGGATTGGACAGGAGCCAGAGCAAGACGTGGTTAAGTTCCACAGACTCTAAAATTGAATTTAAATGGAATTATTGTCCCAGTAAGGTGTGGAAACAGAGTAGTGACCTTGATTTGTTGGGCTGCACCACTTCATTCCAGGGAAGGACAAAGGCTGTTCCCAACCACAGCTCTTCCAAGAAAATGAGCTACCAGCCAACTGAACAGGCCAGAGGCGCTGTCCAGGAGGCACAGGGAAGGAACTGGGGGAAAAGTTTGTAACTGATTCTGGGTTGTGCAAGGCTCTGACTCACTCATTCCTGGCCTGGTGACACAGATGATCCCATGATCCCAGCCTACCTGTGTACTCTGGGTAGCAGATCGTCAGTGGGCTCTTCTTAATCTTCTCCTCAAACAGGTCTTTCTTGTTCAGGAAGAGGATGATGGAGGTGTCTGTGAACCATTTGTTGTTACAGATGCTGTCAAAGAGTTTCATACTCTCATGCATCCGGTTCTGGAAAAGGAAATCCAACGGGAGACACGTTAGGGAAGGGTGGGATGGGGGACAGAGGCTCTGCTGCATAGGCCAGGCTCAAAATTGGGGTGTCACCACCACATCCTCACTGCCACTGCCCCAGGAGGAGCACAGGGGGACAGGTCACCTCCTCCTGTTCCTTTCTGGAGTGACTCACACGCAGGGAACAAGCCATGAGAACAACTCCAGGCACCTCCCAGCAACCAGGAAGGTGGAAAACCTCACGGATGGGTTGTATTTATCACTTTGTGGGGCAAGATTCCACCAGCTGATCCAAGGAGTGCTTGTCCTTGCAGCTCTCAGACAATTTAATGGGAGGAGTACACCAGGAACGTTCCAGCCTGGTGCAGGATGGAGCCAGGATGCTCCCAGCTCCCTTCCATGCAGCCACCAATGCCACGACACGCACCATCTCCTCGTCCTCAGCCAACACCAGGTCGTAGTCGCTCAGGGCCACGCAGAAGATGATGGCTGTCACTCCCTCGAAGCAGTGGATCCACTTCTTCCGCTCCGAGCGCTGTCCTCCCACGTCGAACATCCTGGGACAGGCAGGAGAAGTGGCTCAGGAGCTGTGCACACCCCTCCTGCCTGGCCCCCCGGCGTCCCAGGGATGGGGGAGGCTGAGCAGCAGGTTGGGAACACGCAGGGTACTGGGAGCTTCCCTCGGGAGAGAGGGTTTTAAAATTCCCTTCTTGGGAGAGGGGATTTTAAATCACTATTCTCTATTTTCTTCCAAGCCAGGGTGGATAGAGCTTGCAGCAGCCTGGGCTAGTGGAAGATGTCCCTGCCTGTCTGGTTCCAGGTGTCCCTGGGTGAGATTTAATATCCCTTCCAAGCCAAACCATTCCATGATTCTGGTTTTCAGCAGGAAGAACTGGAAGTCACCATCTAGAGTTCTGCTGATTTTGTTCTCTCTCCTATTTCCTTAGCAACAACCCATTTGCTTGACTGGACTCCAAACACTTTCTCACAGCACCTCCAGGGAAATGGATTATTGGGAACACACTACCTGCAAGCTCCTGCTGGGACCCAGGAGGAGATTAAGGGGGTTAAGAAATAATTCCATGTATTAAAAAATAATCTGAGGTATTGGAGGTTAAAGGCTGAGCAGTCGCTTATGGAATTTCTGTATAAATTGAATTCGTTTCTAATTAAATAGGAATTTGTGTCACAGGTAGTTCCACCCCCCTCACTCATCCAAATATTTTTATGAGATCCCAGGATTGGGATTTAATTAAAACAAGTTAATATCTGAGTTATTAAGTCATAGATTTTGATTTGTTCCCAGAGCAGACAAGGAGCTGTCCAGAGGGGGATTTAATGATCCCAAACTAACTCCCATCTTCTATTTAACCATCTGCTCTAGAAGGAAAGATGGAAATCTCTGTGAGAATCCAGGATATTTACATGGCTTGAATCATTTGCCATTACCACAGAAAGATCCATGAAGGAAGAGCATCCCTAACAGCTCATCCCAAATTCCAGTCACCACGGCTTCCCCATCCCATTATTAATGTATGAGATGGAATATCACAGCAGAGCTGGCAGCACCAGGGTTTGATGGATTAATGCTTCCCTTTGTGGAGCAAATCCCTCTGGGACAGCACCTCGTGTGTCTGGGGCCCTGCACATGATCAACGGCTCCAGGTGAGATCAGGAAGGAGGGTGGAGATGATGAAAGGAACACACTGGAGATGCTAATCCTGATCCATCACCACAGGAAGACAAGTTATTCCCTGGATGGACCAGAAGCTGCATAAATAAATCGATGATACTGAATATTTTGGCACTTTTGTTAAAAATGTTCTTAAATTGCACACTTCGGAAGCCAAAATGCTGTTTTCCCAAAATCTGTGCAAAAGTTTCCTTCTCCAGAGGAGATAACACAGATGCTCCAAGGACTGGAGCCCCTCTGCTCTGGAGCCAGGAGAGCTGGGAAGAAGAAGGCTCCAGAGAGACCTGAGAGTCCTTTCCAGTGCCTAAAGGGACTCCATGAGAGCTGGAGAGGGACTTGGGACAAGGGCCTGGAGGGACAGAACAAGTTGAATGGCTTCCCACTGCCAGAGGGCAGGGTTAGTCAGGATATTGGGAAGGAATCCTTCCCTGTGAGGGTGGGCAGGCCCTGGCACAGGGTGCCCAGAGCAGCTGTGGCTGCCCCATCCCTGGAAGTGTCCAAGGCCAGGTTGGATGGGGCTTGGAGCAACCTGGGACACTGGAAGGTGTCCCTGCCCATGGCAGGGGGTGGGACTGAATGGGATTTAAGGTCTATCCAATCCAAACCAGTCTGGGATCCTGTTAAAACCCTTGGATTTTAGAAGCACCACTTGGATTTTGCTGCAACTCCATCAAAGTGTTTCACAGCCCATTTATAAATAAGCCAACAGATGCTTTTTAGGAACGTGAGCAGGAAAGACTCCAAACCATTGGCACAGACAGAGGGAAGGGGGCTGAGCCACAGGCACTGCCCTGTCCTACACCCACCCTCCAGCTGGGGCTCCAGCTGTTTGTCAGGAGCACACGTGGGATCTGAAGCAAGGAATTCCTAAGCAGCAGGAAGGGGAGCTCCAGGGATCCAAGGTGAGGAACGAGGGATGCAGCCTCAGCGTACGGAGGCGGCGGGAGCCGCTCTGAGGTTAGAGGAAGCTCGTTAGTGACATGTAAAGGGACACTGCCAGGAGCAGGCTGGATCCACAGCCTGGCAGGGACTGGATCAGCAGAGGGGACAGCAATGTCCCAGCCCCTGCAGTGCCAGGCACAGGCTGGCAATTCCCAGAGGAACACATGGAGCACACCATGCATCCCGGAGCCACAGCCTGGCTACGGACACGGCTCGGTTCCTCTGCTCCGAGAACAGGGTTAAAGTCAAACTCAAACTCCAGTCAGTGTCCTTTTAGTATTATTTTTGGGATTGGATCCTGGAAACGAGCAGTCAGTACCTGTGTCTGCGATTCCAACATAAAAGCAGCTGAAAAGAACAGAAGGCAAATCAAAGTCAAACCGGTCTCTCCAGTGGGAGACGCCAGCAGAGAGGGATAACGGAGGGAAGGAGGACAGTTAAACCAGGAGCAAGTGTGGGATGTGCCCCCAGTGCAGGGCATGGGCACAGCCCTTCACTCACTTGAAATACAGGTCCTTGAAGGTGAAGTGAGTCTCCACGATTCCTGTAGTTTTCACTCTGGTCCGCAGCACATCCTGCTGAGTTGGAATGTAGGTCGGCTGGGATATTCTATCCAAGTCATTTAGGTAACTAAACCAGAAGAGACAACACAAGAGGCTTTTTTTAGTCGGCTGCCTCACCATGAATCTTTTATAAACTGCAGAACAAAGCGCAGAATTTATTTATCTCCCTCACACAGCACAGCCCTTGAAGCAAACAACCCCCTGGGGCTGTCGTGAGAGATGTTTTGGGAGTCTGGGGATTTTAACCCCTCCCTGGATGACCTTGGAGGTGGTGCTGGTGGAGCTGAGCTGGCTGGGGAGGGTAGGGAGGGAATGCAGAGCTGTGCCAGGGCTGATCTCCCAGGGCAATCCACAGTCAAGGTCTCTCGCTTCAAAGCACCAGGGTTTGCTGTTAAAGGGCAGGGATGCATCAAAAGAGCCAGGAGGGAGGGATGAAGCCTTAAAAACCATCCCAAACCAGGCAGATCCAGTCACCTCCTTCCCCAACAAGCTGACACAGCACTCTCTGAGGATACAGCTCTGGAAGAAGCCACATCCTTGTAGAACTTTTCCCATCAAGAGCTCAGCTAATTCCAGCCCCAGCACATTCCTTTTGCAGTTCACCTCTCAGGCACACCAGCACGAGGTATAGATGATTCCCAGCAGGATCAGAAATCCCACTCCAGCCAGCAACACCTCTGAGCTCGTCTTCCCTCCAGGCTCAGCCTCCTGCTTTCACAAAGATGACACGGATCCCACAGCTCAGGGGTGGCACAGGCCGTGTTCTCTCTCAGGAGCAGGTTTTAATCACCCCAGCCCTGAGTCACTGGGAGGGTTCAGGGGCTCAAGGGCTCTGATGGGTGTAATAAACCCTCCCAAATCACACATTAGTATCACAGATCCATTGTCAGCCAGGAATTGCTTCTTCCCATGTGCCTGGAAGCTGTGCTAGGAACCCCAGCAACACATCCCTCCTCCAACAGCTCCAGCATCCCCCTGGCCAGGACTTGCAGAGCCCTGCCCTGTTTCCAAACCCCAGATCCCAGTGATCTGCCAGGACCTGCCCAGTGCCACGGGGCTTTTCCCACAGAGCTGGGATCTGAGAGTGGGTTTAGTCCAGGAGGAGCCAGTCCTCCTCTCATCCCTCTCTCGACTCCAGAAGGATGGCAGATTTGTGAGCTGCTGTGTGACCAGGGCTGGGCCTGGCTTTAGTTTCAGTTTAGTAAAACATAATTTGGAAGGTATTTACCTTCCTCAGCTTCTATCAAGTATTATTTCTGCTGAGGCAGTAACATGCCCACATTTTTTTCTCCCCTCTCTCTCCTGCCAGTGTAAGTTTAGCTGAGACACAATGTATCAAAAGCCAGTGGGAATGCTAAGAACTGACCCAGCAGCTCCTCAAAGCCTGGCTTTGATACAGGTCACACCACTGATGTGATAATTCATGGAATTGTTTGGGCTGAAAAGTCCTGTAAGATAGAGTCCCACTCTTATCCCAGCACTGCCAAGCCCAAGCTGAAGCTGTAAAGCACCTGCTCCCAACAGCCAGCTGGAAGTTTGGGCACTGAGAGTGGTATAATTCCTAATTAAGGCTTTGGGAGCAGCCAGGGAGGAGGGAATGGAGATGGCAAACTCCCCTCAAACAGACTCAGTCAGGGAATAAGGCATACCAGAGTCAGTGGTGCTGCCTGAAACAATAAACTTTGCCAGACTCATTCCAGGGAGACCTAAAGGGCAAATCCCACGGAAATACAAGAGGTTGGAAAACCCAGCAAAGGGGATTTCTGGGAAAGCCTGCAAGTCCTGCCAAGTGTGGGCAGAGGAAGCAGCTGTGCCCTCCCAAAAATCCAGGCTGCAGAGCCCAGCTAGTGCCACTTGTATTTCAGATTAAGTGGAACTTGAAAAAGATACCCCAAAAAGCTGGAAAAGCACAGTCTGAATCTCCTTGTTCCCAGGGGCTCCTGGCCCCCAGCTGCCAGTCTGGCTCCCAGTCAGAGACACCCCTCACAAGCAGCTCTGAGGACAAACACAGACCTTGCTGTGTCTCCCCCCATCCCATGCACCTCCAATCCCTTCCCACCACCTCCTTCACCTCCATTAGGCTGAGGCTGCATCCCTCCTTCCCCACCTTGGATCCCTGTGTTTACAGAGCCAGCTATTCCTCATCCTTCAACACCACAAGCTTCCAAAAAGCCAATTTAGGTTTGTTTTCCTTCTTTTTTCATGCTTAAAATGAGGCCCTAAGTACAAAAAAAAAAGTGCTGATCAAACCTACAGTGTCACTCGTTTGTCCTGCCTGACTCTCCAAGCATTCCTGGGACATCCTGTGCCAGGCTGGCACAAGGTCAGTGTGTGCAGAGAATCCCAGAATTTCAGGATGGTTGGGGTGGGAAGAGACCTTAAATCCCATCCTGTTCCACGACCTGCCATGGGCAGGGACACCTTCCACTAGCCCAGGGTGCTCCAAGCTCCATCCAGCCTGGCCTTGGACACTGCCAGGGATCCAGGGGCAGCCACAGCTGCTCTGGGCCCCCTGTGCCAGGGCCTGCCCACCCTCACAGGGAACAATTCCTGCCCAATATCCCATCCATCCCTGCCCTCTGGCAGAGGGCAGCCATCCCCTTGCCCTGTCACTCCAGGCCCTTGTCCAAAGCCCCTTTCCAGCTCTAGGTACTGGAAGGAGCTCTAAGGTCTCCCTGGAGCCTTCTCCCAGCTCTCTGATCCCACTGTATTGGGAATTCCAGGCCAGTCCTGTCTAATCCCACACCCAGACAGCTCCAGGAAGCACAGGTGGCAGGACAGGGATGCTGGGAAACAAAAAAAAGCAACCTTGGAATGGTGATTTCCCTTACAATTCCCTCCTTTTGGTGCTGAGAAGAAGGATTTCAAAACCACAAATGGCTCTGAAAGTCCTTAAGGGGGGAGGGAGAAAGAGGAGGATGGGAAAAAGAGGAAGGGGGGAAAAGAGGGGAGGAAAAAAAGAGGGAGGGGAGAACAGGAGGAGAAGGAAAAACCCCATTTAGAAATAATCTAGGTTTTATTCAGCACCGTGTCAGGGAATTTAGGCCAGAACTGGCATTTGGGAACACGAGGAGATGTGCAGGACTAGAGAAAGGTTGATCAGGAACTGTGCTAATTGCCCATGAGACTGCAGATAATTACCTACAGCTTCCACAGGCTGGGATCTGCCTGAAATCCAGGAAAGATTTCAGAACCAGGAATGAGAACACTTTAAAGCATTATGTGCTTAGTGACATTTCCAAGTATCTTGAAAATCTGGAGACATGTGAAGTGGAAATATCCTTCACATTCACCCTGCTGCACCCCAAACAGGGGTTTAGAGTGGATATTGGGAAGGAATTCCTCCCTGTGAGTGTGGTAAAGCCCTGGAATGGAATGCCCAGAGAAGCTGAGGCTGCCCCATACCTGGAGGTGTCCAAGGCCAGGCTGGACGGGGCTTGGAGCACCCTGGGATGTCCCTGCCCATGGCAGGGTGTGGAACGAGATGAGCTTTAACATCCCTTAATCCTGGATTCCATGATTCTGGAGCCCCTCTGCTCTGCAGCCAGGAGAGAGCTGGGAATGTTCAGCCTGGAGAAGGGAAGGCTCCAGGGATGGAGAACTTAGAGTCCCTTCCAGAGCCTAAAGGACCTGCAGGAGAGCTGGAGAGGGACTTTGGACAAGAGTAAGGAGGGACAGGACAAGGGAATGGCTTCCCACTGCCAGAGGGCAGGGATGGATGGGATACTGGGAAGGAATTGTTCCCTGTGAGGGTGGGCAGGCCCTGGCACAGGGTGCCCAGAGCAGCTGTGGCTGCCCCATCCCTGGGAGTGCCCTGGCCAGGATGGACGGGGCTTGGAGCAGCCTGGGACAGTGGAAGGTGTCCCTGTCCATGGAATCAGATGGGATTTCAGTTCCCTTCCCCAGGTGTGCACAGAGGTCCCAAATGCTTCTCCACGACCCTGGGCTGGAGGCAGGAGCTGGGAGCCACAGAGCCACTGCTCACATCAGAGCAAAGACAAACGGGAAGTTGCAAAAAGCTAAGTTAAAAAAAATAAATGTTTGCAACATTCCACAAAACCCAGGGTGGCTGCAGGGGGCTTTAGCAGATGGTGCTGGGAAAGGCACTGAGCATTTCCACATCAACAGCTTGGACCAGGAGCTACTTAAGTGCTCTTTTAAAAAAAACAAAAAAAACATGGAAAACACTACAATTCCAGGAAAGATTGCTTGGATTAGTGTTATGCTCTTCCTCCTCTCCTCCCATACCATCTCCAGCCTGCCAGGGCAGTGCTCTGACAGGCAGGATCTCTGCCTGCACAAGGGAAAAGTGCCCAGTGATGCAGGAAACACAGAAAGGGAGTTTTTGGAACAATTCCACGCTGAAATGCTCGGCTCTCTGCTGCAGCAGCCTTGCTCTTGATGCTACCTGATTTTCACAAGCAGTTACTTGTCTGTTCCTCTCTTCCTCCATTCCATGTGTCTCAGCCCCAGAATCTGATGTGGAGCCAGAACTGGTGTGGAAACACAGCACAAAACTGGATTTCAGCTGGAAAACCAGCAAATGGGGCACAGGTTTAAGGGCTGCTCACCCTGAGGTTTCAGTGCTGCTTGTAGGAGGTAATGAAAGGAACAGGGAAGTGAAATTCCCAAGAGAAGTGGAACAAAGCCTGTGTCATCCCACCACAAAAAGGGGTGCAGGACATCCATCCTTGGTGGTTGGGCACTTGAACAGCTCCCCAAGGAATGGTCATGGCCCCAAGGCTGGCAGAGCTCAAGCAGCATTTGGACAATGCTCTCATCCATGGAAAAATATCCCCTCAAACACAGGGTGGGATTTTGGGGTGTCCTGTGCAAGGCCAGGAGTTGGACTTGATGATCCTTGTGGGTCCCTCCCAGCTTAGGATATTCCATGATTCTAAGCATGGAGAAGGGAATTAATTGGGGAACACCAGAGATAAGGCAGGTCAGGAGCCATGTGGGGAGGGAGAGGAAAACCCTGGGAATTCTCCAAGTGCTGTGGAAGAACCAGAAGAACTTTAAGAGCACAAATTTGCCTTGAAGAAATCAACCCACTGGCAGCGTTTCCCAACCACGGAGCTGCCGATGCATCATAACTTTGGTTTAGTGCAACTTCCTGTGGTTTTGGGACAGGAAGCTGAATTTTCTGGGGCACTTCTCAGGAAATGCCTGGGTGGCTCATCCCGGGTGTAACATCCCCATCCCAGGCTGTGCCAGCTCCTCACAGCAGCCAGACCTGCACCTGGACACGGGGGGGTGGCAAATATCCAGGATCAGGAAGAACCCTCCAAAATCCCACCTCTGGAAGGCAGTTGGGTCAAGCAGGTACCTACAAAAGCAGGGTAACACCCTCTTCTCCCAGTCTGCTCCATTTCTCCAGCTGCCTTCATCTTCCTCCTCTTCCAAAGCCATCCAGACACACACCAAGGTTCCTCCCTCAGCTCCATTCCTGCTCTCTGCCCAAGTCCTTAAGCTTTCCTCCTCTTCTTCACATCTTCCCATTGAATCATTCCTTCCTTTCCCCCCTCCTCATCAATCTCTTTCCTGCCTTGGAACCTGAATTTCCTCCTTTCCTGCTGCAAAGGCATGCACAAATCCAAGAAAACTCCTGTCAGCCCTTCCCTTGATCCAAATGCCTGCCAAGGTGCTGCAAATTAAGAAGGATTCTGCCTTATTTTCAAGCTCAAATGTGCTCTGAACAGCAAAACCCTGCAGGCAGTGAGCTGTGGTACAGCTAAGACTTCTCCACAAAGCTCTTCCCAACTCATTTTTCCAAGGTTTAAAGCTTAAACTGAGATGACTTTTCAACTGGAAATGCTGAAAATCACCTTTCAGAGTGTTAAATGTTTGTTGCAGAGTGACCAAGAATGCGAGTTTAAAAAAAAAAAAAAAAAGAGGAAAAAAACAACAACTGGTTTGCTCATCAAAGGAACAGTTTCCCCTTCCTGCACTAACCTGCCCTTGGAAAAAGATGAGGCATTTCATCAAAAATTCCATTAGCAGCCTGTTTATCTACTCAGAACCTTCCAGTTGTTCAGAGGCTGTGTTTATTTTAGGACCAAGACAAGAAGATTTCAGAATCAGAAGAGTTTAGAGGCAGCATTGCCTGTGAGGTGCCAGGCACAGGGACAGGAGGAAAGGGAAAGCTGTAAGGAGAAAAATGGGAATATTGACCTGCCAGGTGAGGGGATCTCATTTTGGAAATTGCTGAATGTCATGAAAGTGGCAGTTTAAATTTTAGGAGTGTTGCTCCCCTTTGCAGGGACAATGAGGTGACACAGCCAAGCACCTGCCACTTCAATGGAATCCCAGAGCTTGGAGAAGACCTCCAGGATCCAAGCACTGACCTTGTCACCAGAGCAGCCCAGAGCACTGAGTGCCACGTCCAGTTGTTCCATAAACACCTCCAGGGATGGGGACTCCACCACCTCGCTTGGCAGCCCCTTCCAAGGCCTGACCTCCCTTTCCATGGGGAAATTCCTCCTGATGTCCACCCTGAGCCTGCCCTGGCCCAGCCTGAGGCCGTTCCCTCTCCTCCTGTCCCTGTTCCCTGGAGCAGAGCCCGACCCCCCCGGCTGTCCCCTCCTGCCAGGGAGTTGTGCAGAGCCACAGGGGCCCCCCTGAGCCTCCTTTGCTCCAGGCTGAGCCCCTTCCCAGCTCCCTCAGCCCCTCCTGGTGCTCCAGACCCTTCCCCAGCTCCGTTCCCTTCCCTGGACACGCTCCAGCCCCTCAATGTCCTTCTTGTCACGATGAGCCCAAAACTGACCCCAGGACTGGAGGTGTGGCCTCAGCAGTGCCAAGAACAGAGGGACAGTCACTGCCCTGGGCCTGCTGGACACACTGCTCCTGATCCAAGCCAGCTGCCTTTGGCCTCTTGGCCCCCTGGGCACACCTGGGCTCGTGCTCACCTCAGCACAAGATGCCAAGTTTCTTCCATGAAACCAGCAAATTTGTCAAAAATCACATTTTTCAAAATTAGATGAAATCCCTCGCTGTGAGGGTGGGGAGGCCCTGGCACAGGCTGCCCAGAGGAGCTGTGGCTGCCCCATCCCTGGAAGTGTTTAGGGTCACATTAGATGGGGCTTGGAGCAACCTGGGACAGTGGAAGGTGTCCAGGCCCAATGAAGGGGGTGCAATGAGATCTCAGAGGTCCCTTCCAACCCAATCCACTCCAGGATTAAATTCACCAAGGCACAAAACAAGGAATGTGGGTTTTCCCCAGTGCTCCACAGAGAGAAGACAAACAGCACTCCATCCCCCAGTGTCACCCAGTCAGACCAGTGTAGACAGCACCTTCCCACCCAGTCCCGCCCCGCTCCAGCCACACAGGCCCCTCCCTGACCACTGTGGGAGCTGGGAAGAGCCCAGGAGCTGGTGTTGGTTCCTTACTAGGATGCAGAATCGTTCAGCTGGTATTCCCTGGATCTGCTGAAGCAGGCCTGCACTCCAGGGTCTCTCCAGAGCCGTTTGATGACTCCAGCCAGCTCAGCTGTCATCATGCCCTCCTCCGCGCTCCCAGCCAGCACGAAGAGCTGCCGGGCATCGTCCTGCAGGACAGGAACACATCTGTGGGATGTCCATCCACAGAGACCTTCCCCACCAACAGCAATTAATTAATCACTGCTCTAATTAATCACAGCCCAGTCCATCCAGTTTTCTCCCAGAAGTCACGGAGTTGTTTACCTCCTGCAGCCAGAAAGGGAATTTTTGGGGAAGAAGCTCCAGGCTGTGGGGTGAGATGGCCTGATCAGGGATGGCCACAGTGCTTCCATGGGGATCACAGCTCTGAAGGCACCCTTCCCATCAAAACCATGGGATTTCAGTAATTTGGTGCAATGTTTTGAGAAAAGGTGGGAATGCTGATGTGCTACTACAGTCCAATGAACTGAACTACAGGTTTTAATTGGAAAACCTCTGTTGGTGTGGCACAGCACAGGCAAAAGGGAAAAAAAAGTGAGTTCTGAGAGATGATGGGACCAAAGCTTTGAGGATTTGCCTTTGCTGCTGGAGCTGTCAGAAGTGAGGGAGACTGATTCCTTAATAAAACATTTCATCAGGAGATGGGATGGACTGATTGGGATCTGAGCATGAAAAATCCCCCTCAGAAGCCAGAGCAGGACCACGCTCTTGGCCAGTTTATCCAGTGGATTAGGACAGGGAACCCCACGCTGCCCTAGAGCCCCCTCTGCTTTTATTCCTATGCTGATCAGACCTGTCAGGTCCTTCTGGGAGCTGTGAGAGACCTTCCACTATCCCAGCATTCTCCTCCTAACACCAGCTCCTCTCCCCTGAGCCCCAAACCCCACACGTGCCAGGCTCAGGGTGCTGATCCCAAATCCACTTTATTGAGGTGTTAACAGCCAAATGCAGAGGGACCCCAGTTCTGGATCTCTGCAGGTCACTCCATGGTTTGATGCATTTGGCCTTTTCCTGGGAAAGCATGGCAAGGTTTTTGCCCTTCAGGATGGTGACAATCCATGGCATCCAGCTCTTGTGAAGCCACCTCAGCATGGGCAGGTAACTGAGAAAGGATTTGGATTCAGCATCTTCCCTGTTCCAGCTCCAAGATCCCAACTAGGCTTCAACAAGCACCAAGAAAGGTGGAAGAGAACTCCAGGAGGATTTGAAGCAGCAGCTGAACAACAGCCTGGGTGAACATGTGAGTGAAGATGTGCCCTTTGGCCAGGACTTGGAATCATAAATCCAAAATAAATACCATAAATTCAAACTATCCAGGGCTGGACCAACTGCAGCACAAGGCAGAATAGTCACAGTGCAGCCCTGTGCTGACACAATTCCTTTCTCCTGCACATTTCCAGGAGTCCCCAGTTCCCACTCTGTGCCTTTCCCACCACCACAAGGATCAAGGCTTCCTGACTTCCAGCTCAAAGTGCTGGACATAAATGCAAGAAACAGGCCAGGGAATGAGCACAGCTAGAGGGGAGGGGAAAAGCAGGGCCTCAAACCTCCCGAAATTTCAAACTCAAAATCCCCAAAAATTCAAATAATTTACAGAAAGATTTGGGGATTTTTTTTTTTGAGCATTAAAACCACTAAAAGTTTTTACCCAGAACCTCAGTAAAATATTGATGTTTTGTACTGACAATACACTAAAGTTATGAAGGTTTTTTTATCTTGTAACAAACGTATTCTGCCCCAGACTGAAATTCCAAGATTCATTAACACAGTTCAGGCTCAGGAAATAAATGCAATACTCACTGCTCTGGCAACTTCCCCAAAGTCTATCTTTAGCCTCCCCATGGCTCTGATGATGGCGATGATGGATTGGATGGTGTTGCTGTACACAACCACTTTATACTGTTTGCATTCCTCCTCTGAGTAGCCATCCTCATGGATAATCCTGGAAGGAAACCAGCTTATTACTCCCAAGCCAAACCAGAAGGGCACCACACATTTTTTTTATTCCATCTCACACAAAAACAAAGGTGCCAGCCTGCACTCACTTACTTCATCTGCTTCACAATGGTGCTTTTCCCAGACTCTCCAGCACCTGAAAAGCACAAAAACCATCCAGTTAACCATATGAAACTGAAAGGAAAAGCAGGATGTGCTTTTTCCAGTTCCCACAGAGAAGCTGATGGGGTCTGGAGTAGGATATTCCTTGTGCATTGCTGCTGGTAGTAGAGTTCCACCATACTGTCCTGGCACATCCTTCCCGGATTTCATTTACAGATGCCAACAGTCACCATGAGTTCATTGGCTAAAAAACCCTGGAATTTCTCAATGTCCAGAGGTCAGCAAGGACAGCCAACTGGGAGGCAGGTCTGAAGAACTGGGATGAGGATTTATCCAACAGAGCAGCTCCCAGACAGCCAAAGAGCATCAGCACCACCAGATGCTGCCACCGTTACGGTGCTGGGCAGGAAAGGCCTTGAACAATCAGGTGGAAGTGACCCTCTGGCACGGGGTGATTTCCAGGTGACATCTCAGAGCTGCAGGCACATCTACATCCCAACAGCCTGCCTTCAGGGAATGTCAAGAACACCTGGCTCCAAACCTCTGCAGAGCTGGGGGGGGGTAGTTATCCCCGGGGGGTGGGGGTCAGCTATCCCTGGGGGGTCAGTTATCCCTGGACAGGGGTCAGTTATCCCTGGACAGGGGTCAGTTATCCCTGAGGGAGGTTCATTATCCCCAGAAGAAGGATCAGTTATCCTGGGGAGGTCAATTACCCCATGAAGCAAGGTCAGTTATTCCTGACTGCAAAAAACCACCAAGTTCCCTGGTTTTCCTATTTTATTTTTTTTTGTCTCAGATCCCAGAGCACTCCCAAACCAAGTCCCTCCTGCATGGCTCAGGGCAGTGGACACCTGGGAGTGCAAACCATCAGTTATCCTGTCCCAGCCAGGAGTGTGCCAAAGGCAGGCACGGTGTTCCTGAAGTCAGCAGAACTCCAGGACTTCACCTCGTGTGGCAGCAGGCGCTCAGCTCAGCTGGCTCTGCCACTGCCTGAGGCCTCCTTGGCCTCAAGACTGCCCGAGCTGCAGAGCTGGGCTGGCTGTAGGCAAGGAATGATGTTGGACCTGCTTGGATTTGGGAGCCCAGATGGAATAAAACACCCATAGAATTCCAGGATGGTTTGGGTTGGGAGGGTCCTTAAATCCCATCCCGTTCCACCCCCTGCTATAGGCAGGGACACCTTCACTATCCCAGTTTTTTCCAAGCCCCATCCAACCTGGCCTTGGATGCATCCAGGGATGGGGCAGCCACAGCTTCTCTGGGCAAACTGGGCCAGGGCCTCCCCACCCCCACAGGGAAGAATCCCTTCCCAATATCCCATCTAATGCTCCCCTTTGTCAGTGGGAAGCCATTCTCCTTTGTCCTGTCACTCCAGGCCCTTGTCCAAAGTTCCTCTCCAGCTCTCCTGAAGCCCCTTTAGATCTCAGGTCTCCCTGGATCCTTCCCTTCTCCAGGGTGAACAGTCTCAGCCCTCCCAGAGCAGCTCAGTGTTTGTGGCCAGGTGTGAAAACATTAACACACTGTGGACTCAGCACTTCCACCCTGGGAGGATGCAAATCCTTATTTTTATTTCCCACATCCACCCTCCACATTGCCAGGATCCGAGTGCTGGGATTTCAGATCTCTGGTGTCCCCAAACAGCCCCGAATCCAGACTGAGAAGGGACTTTGGACATGACCTCTCTGCTTTTGCCTTCTCAGCATCACATTTACTGGTTTCCTCCTTAGATTATCCCAAAATAATCTGCCACAGCCAAGCTGTTCTACCTGTCACCAACCCCATCAGATCCAACCCTGCCAATACAGCACGAATTCCAACCAGACTCCTTTAACCCCTTCCCTTCTCCCCTCAACCCCAAACACTGCCTGGTAGAGCAGGAATTGCCCTCTCCAAGGTTACTCACACCTTACTTCAGAGGGAGAAAGTAGAAACCCACATCCTCCAAACTGTCTCCTCACCAACACACTTCCCCAAAGTGGCTCCTCAGCCACGGCCAAGCACTGAGCTGTTATTCCTAAAGAAGTTTTTCCTGTTGTTCCAGGTTCTCTCTCTCTCAGGCAAGAGCCACTCAGACAATGTACCTCATTAACACTCACTGAAAAACATCTCCCCTCCAGCTCCAGCTCTGGAATGGAAGGCTGGAGCTCCTGCTGGGATGGCCCAGGAGATGGGCCATGCTGGGGGAAAAAGGGATGAACACTGCCCATGTCTAGTCTGACAAAGAGGAACAGCTTCCTACTGACAAAAGGAGGATTAGATGGGATATTGGGAAGAAATTTTGTGAGGGTGGTGAGACCCTGGCACAGGTTTCTCAGAGAAGCTGTGGTCCCCCCATCCCTGGGGGCAACCAGGTTTAATGGAAGGTGTCTCTGCCCATGGCAGGGGGTGAGACCACTCAAACAATCCTGGATTCCATGATTCTGGAGCCCCTCTACTCTGGAGCCAGCTTGGGAGAGCTGGTGGTGTCCAGCCTGGAGAGGAGAAGGCTCTGGGGAGACCTTAGAGTCTCTTCCAGGGACTAAAAGGGCTGCAGGAGAGCTGGAGAGCGACTTGGGACAAGGACCTGGAAGGACAGGATGAGGGGGGATGGCTTCCCACTGCCAGAGGGGAGGGTTAGATGGGATATTGGGAAGGAATTCTTCCCTGGGAGGGTGGCAAGCCCCTGGCACAGGTTGCCCAGAGGAGCTGTGGTTGCCCTAGCCCTGGAAGTGTCTGAGGCCAGGCTGGCCAGAGCTTGGAGCACCCTGGGATAGCAGAAGATGTCCCTGCCATGGCAGGGGGGTGGAATACGATGCCTGGAAGGTTCTCTCACTCCAGTCCAACCAATCATTCCCATTTTACTCTTCCTTTCTGGACCTAATTTCAACATCTTTAGGTCTCACTTCTGTCCTTTGATGCTTTTCTAAACACTTGCAGATGTTCACATCAGACAAGCTGCTATTCCCCCTCTTTCCAATCCACCAGAAAGGGTTTGCCTGAAGGGATCCATACTGGACCAACTCAGAAGCTTTCATCCTGCACCCTTTGTTCTCAGCTTTGGGGACTTCCATGTGAGATGTTTATACCCAGTGTGGCTGAATCCTTCAGTAGAGGAATAATAAATGGGAATTTAAATGCTACTAAAACAGCGCTTCAGCCTACAGCAAACTCATGCTCCACACTAGAAATTCACATCAGGAGTGGACAGAGTTGCACTGGAATTCTCACAGATTCCTCAGGCAAAGCCTCCAACTCTGGGATCACAGGCAGGGACTATAGGGAGCCAGGGAGACCTCAAAGATCACGAGATGTGACAGGATTCAAACTCATGGAAATCAGGGTGTTCCTGGGACATTTCTGCCTGTCAAAGGAGAAGCAAACCTTTCTCTTCTGCCCTCATGAGCACGACCAGACAGGGATCACGTTCTGCCACAAGAAACCAGGGCTGAGCTCAGCGTGAATGTCGTAACCCCATGGAAAAACTGCTTCAGAAGCCTTAACTTCTCTTTTCCCAAATAGCAGCGAGAAACCTCTTCATCCCACCCTGGACACAAAGAGCAGCTCGTCTGTTACAGAGACTGTCCCCCTCCATGGACACACTGGGCAAGAATTCCACAATGTCCCTGTCCTCAATGCATCCTTCCACAAGCACTCAACTATTCACTCTGGAAACCAGCGGAGCCAGGAGGCATCACAGCTTCTGCAAAGCCCTACACCTCACCCAGTAACACACCAGACCACGCCTGTGACATCCCAATAACACCCCAAACCATCCCAGCAACACCCCAAGTTCTTAGGGAAAAGCTCAGCACCTAAGTGCTGGAATTGTATCTCCAAGGGTAGCAATCCCTGTACACCTTCCTACAGCCAGATCCCTTCTCCCTCTGGAGCAGGAGGGAGCTGCAGCAGCTTTCCAGCTGTATCAGCACTGGCCCTGGGAAAGCAAAGGATACACGGGGGAAATTATCATCCAACCACTTCCCCCAGGAAAGAGGGAGGATTTCCTGCAGCAGCAGATGGGAAGCAACTTGGCATGGCCACACACTGGAGATCACAGGGAAGAGAGCAACAGAACACAGCTTGGAGTGGGAGTTCCAAGGGAGGAATTCCACACAGCCCTAGAGTTTTGCTTTAAAAATTCTCCAAGGAGGTAGATCAGACTCCCTACATCTTCCAGACACAAGCATCCAGTTTCCTGCTCCAGAAGGTCCTAAAAATCCTGTTTTCAGTGGTTTTTTTCCCTGAAGTTGTATCCAAACTGCAAAAACTGTACTTCAGGAAAGGAATTCTACACACATAATTAAGGGGAAAAGCCCTGGAACATCTGCAAGTTTCTGAAGAGAAACCAGGTCACTGCTGAAACAAATCCTCCCAGGGATGGAACAGGGATGCACCCGGAAAATCCATTAAAGTACAAGTGAGAAAGATAAAACTGTAGGGCCTGACATAGGTGTGTGGCACGGACCTCCAGCAACAGCCACTTCAGAAACTCTGCAGGGATTTGGCAGGAACCCCACTAGCCCACTCCTGAAGTGCTGCAGCCCTTGGTGAGCTCCCAAATCCAGGGACATTTCTCAGCAGTTCCAACATCTCCTGATAAACAGCTTGAGAACAACCCCAGGAGTTCACTTGAAGCTCCAGGGGTGAGTTACAGACCTGGGAATGGGACAGGACCCTCCATATGAGGAGCAGGCTGGAAGCAATGCTGGATTATCTGGCTGTGGCTACAGCTCCCAAACCCCAATTGGAACCAGCTCCCCTCAGACAGGCTGAAAGGGGCCCAAACAACAGCACAAGCAACTTGGGAGGAGTCCAGGTCCAAAAGCATCCAGTGGCTTGAGAGCCACTGGAAGCGTGGAGCAGGAGCTGTTCAAATCACCCTAAATCCCAATGAGTATCTCCCTGATGAGCACGTTTCCTTTATCTAACACTCCTCCCACATCCCACCCCACAAGGAATATGGACAACTCCCCTTACCCACCAACATGCTCCTTAGCTTTCCACAGCACTGCATTCCATGAGGAGTATCTCCCCAACAGCCACCAGCATCCCGTGCACCTGTGCAGCCACAGCTGGGGAAAGCTGAACTGTTAAAATCCTCATCCTCCTCACTTCCCTCCTTCCAGCCTCATCGTGTGGAATGCATATCCCAACATCCTGACCTTCCCAGCGCTGCCATCCCTCATAACATAGATCCCATATTCCCTCGTTGAGGTTTTTTATTTCAATGGACACCTAGAAAACTCTTGGATACCACAGAATCACATGCAGCAAGAGAACTGCACTGGGAATCAGGAGAAAGGGAAAAACAGTGAGAAAGGAGCAGAAATGTTGTACCACCAGGCCTGAAAAAACCAGCTATTGTTGGAAAAGTCAACAGGAACCAGGCGAGATTAGGCTGACACTTCTAGTTCCACAAGAATGATGGGGAAAACAATATATTCAAATAAAAGAGGGCACATGGGCTGGCTACAGCCTCACTGCAGAGGAACAGGAGCCAATGGCACGGGATAAAGCACTTGAGGCTGTCACTGCCTCCGGGGAAAAAACAGTGAAAGCTTGGGTAAGGAATAGCATATTGAAACCAGGACAACACTGACCCTGGGATCACGTCAGTGAAATTCCAGGTGCTGCTGGGCCTGCTGGAGCACATGGGCTGAAGCTGACGTGGCTTTTACCACCAAAAGGTACCTGGGAGATGCACAGAAAGAGCAGTAGCCCCAGTGGAAGATTTAGAATCATAGAAGGAAGGAATCCTGGAATGGTCTGGGTTGGAAAGGACCTTAAATCCCATCCTGTTCCACAAGCTGCCATGGGCAGGGACACCTTCCACTATCCCAGGCTGCTCCAAGCCCTGTCCAGCCTGGCCTCAGACACTTCCAGGGATGGAGTAACCACAGCTCCTCTGGGCAACCTGTGCCAGGGGCTTGCCACCCTCCCAGGGAAGAATCCCTTCCCAATATCCCATCTAACCCTCCCCTCTGGCAGTGGGAAGCCATCCCCCCTCATCCTGTCCTTCCATGTCCTTGTCCAAAGTTCCTCTCCAGCTCTCCTGCAGCCCTTTTAGTCCCTGGAAGAGACTCTAAGGTCTCCCCAGAGCCTTCTCCTCTCCAGGCTGAGCATTCCCAGCTCTCCCAGCCTGGCTCCAGAACAGAGGGGTTTTCCTTTTTGCCTTGAAACTATTGGAGCCTCAACCCTGCTTCAATTAAACAATTACTTCACAGCTTAGAAACATCCCATGACCACTCAGAAGGTTGAAATATTTCCAGGAATTCTGCACCATTCCTGGGAAACATCAGGCTGGAGGAACCTGCACCTGTCCCCTACACCCAGACCTGAGTGATTACTGACAGTCCTGAGAAATTCCTTAAGGAGTTGCTGGAATAGCCACAAAGCAGCAGCAAACACCCCTCTGCTGCACCCCTGAAAGTGTTTCAGGCCAGGCTGGATGGGGCTTGGAGCAAGCTGGACTAGTGGAAGGTGCCTCTGCCCATGGCAGGGGATGGAAAGGGATAAGCTTTAAAATCCCTTCCAGCCCAAATCATCCTGGGATTCTGTGAGCACAGACCTCAGATTTGTTTTCCCAGCTCTTTGATCTCCCCCAGGGGTGTTTTGAAGGAATTACGGCCGATGTTGAGCAGCGTGGCTGGAGACCCCCATGGAGAGGCCTTGTGTGGCTCTTGGCTGAACATCAAACCACCATCTCCAGCCTCCTGGGCACCCACAGCTCCTCATCCACACCCATAGAATCATGGAATGGTTTGGGTTGGGAGGGGCTGGAAAGCTCTTCCCATTCCACCCCCTGCCATGGGCAGGGACACCTTCCACTGTCCCAGGTTGCCCCAAGCCTCATTCCTGGCCTGGAACACTTCCAGGGGTGGAAACCTTAGAGCCCCTTCCAGAGCCTAAATGGGCTCCAGGAGAGCTGGAGAGGGACTCTGGACAAGGGTTGGAGAGACAGGACAAGGAGGGAATGGCTTCCCATTGCTAGAGGGCAGGGATAGATGGGATATTGGGAAGGAATTCTTCCCTGAGAGGGTGCTGAGGCCCTGGCACGGGGTGCCCAGAGAAGCTGTGGCTGCCCCGTCCCTGGGAGAGTCCAAGGCCAGGTTGGACAGGGCTTGGAGCAATCTGGGCTGGTGGAAGTGTTCCTGCCCATGGAATGAGATGAGCCTTAATGTCCATTCCAACTCAATTCCTTTCAGGATTTCATGATAAATGGATGTGCTTGGGGATCTGGGATAAAAAGGCCAAGTCTGGTGTCTTTGGATCCAAGTCTGGGTGGCAACAGTAGAGAAACAGCCAAGCAAGGCCTGTAAAACAGGAGCTGGATGATAAATCAACAGATAACTTGGAAAGAGAGGGAACAGTGGGAAAACCTGGGCTTGGAAAAGATATTCCTTAGTCTTCCTGATTATCAAGTGTCATCTTGTGCTGGGCCCGTTTTTAAAAGTCAAACATCCTCTGAATTTCCTGCAGGGACAACAATCCTGAGCTGTTCCAAACATGCAGCCGGGCTCTCCCTGCCTGGCAGCTCCTGCTGAGGGATAAGCTCATTCCCCAAACACTGGGAGCTTGCAGAGGGGTGGAGACCCCAAACCACCGAGCTCCAGGAGGCCAACCTTGTGTTCCAGCATTCCCAGTGTTTGTTTCTAAAGCTCACCCAGGCAGCACCACCCCGGTAACCAGAGAAGGTTAAAGGAAGCACTGCAGTGACCAAACACCAACTGGGAAAACATGAAACAAGAGCCAGGCATCGGATCCCCAGGAACAACAGAGACAGCACACGGATCACCACAAAGAGCGTGCTGGAAAAATAATCAGCATCTGTCCCTCATTTCAGCTCCAAACCACACTTAAGTAATGAAAAGACCATTTTTCAATCCCACTTCTGCAGGGAACAAGTGCCTGCTGTATCCCAGGAGGTGTGGGCACAGCTCTGCGCACTCCAAACTTCCAGAAGATTAGATCCATGATCTAATTAAAAAATTCCTCTTTACAGCTCCGTCTGCTCTTCCGAGAAAAGTTATTTCAATGCTCTGCCTCAGAATTTAATGAAACTTGAACAATATCCAGAGGGTTCTTGGAGCATAGATGGAATCACAGTTCCTTGACCAAGCTGTCTGCTGGAAATTGTTCATCCCCAAATGCCAGTGCTGGGCATGGACACTCACCCATGTGTCCTGCCACGAGTACATGATGTACACACGACACAGGGGACAGAGGAATTCCCATCCCACAGCTGGAAAATGGCATTGTGCAGAAAAGAGGGCATCTGACCCTGGTGGAACAAAATCTCTTTTCCAGGAGATTAAATAAATCATGGCTGATTCCTGAAAAACTCAAGGGGTTCGGGCACTCTGGAGATAAGGAGCATTTTGCCTGGCCTGCATCTGGTTTTGGTGGGAAAAGGGCAGAAAACAAGAAAATCAAGGGGAAGGTACACAGAGACCCAATGGAAGGTTGGAGAACATGGGTGGAAGCTGCAGCTCCCACACGTGAGGACAGGGAAATTCCAGCCTGCAGTGCAGCTGTGGAAAGACCTCCACAGAGCTCGAAGCCCAGGGAAGAGCTGTGTCTTCAAAGAGATCTGACCTGCTGTCAAATGAATTATAATCATGGAATTGTTAAGGTTGGAAAAGCCCTCTGAGATCAAGTCCAACCGTATCCCAGCACTGCCATGTCCACCCCTAATCCATGTCCCAGGCACCATATCCACATGTTTTTTGAGGATTTTCAAGGATGGAGACTCCACCACTGCCCTGGGCAGCCTGTGCTGGGGCTGGACAACCTTTGCCATGAAGAAATTTTCCCTGATATCCAACCTAAACCTTCCCTGGTGCAACCTAGCCTGAGCCAGGTCCTTGTGAACTCTGTGAGGAAAATCCTCCCATGGCCACAAGTCACCAGGAACCTCCAGCAGACCCAGATACCTTCAAAATCAGAGAAACAGCAGCTCCCTGCAGCTTCCCAGCAGGATTCCTACAGCAGATCCCCCAAGGAAGAACACTTGGAGCAGCAGCCACTGCTGGGACAACATCTGGAGACCAACACCCCATCACAGAGCTTCATATCACCATTCCAAGGGCATCCAGTAGCTCCAGAGCTGAGGAGCAGCCAGGTCTGACCCCCATATGGATCCTCTGGAATAGGGATCCAAGGCACAGCTGCTGTGCTCCAAGAAAAGCCACTTCAATTAACGACATCATTAATTGCAGCACCAGCTCCGCCTGGACTTGCATCCCCAGAAAATGCCTTCCTACCTTAAACCAAAACACAACCAAAACAGTGCAGAGGAAGCTTTGGGGAATTCAGGAAAGAAAAAAGGTTGGAAAAATCAGTGTTGGGAAAAAGCCGAGGGCTCCTGGAGTAGTGGAGGAGGGTGAATAATGCAAATTAAGGTTATTTTAAAACAAAGTTATGCTGTTAATTGTTTTTGCATTAATTAGCAGCACCACTTCAACGTAATTACACAGCATATCCAAACCCAGGGAAGCTGTCCAGGCTGGATAACAGGGTGTTTTGGGCAAAAACAGTCCAACGTTGGTGCATCCACAGCGCCAGAGCCACAACACCATTTACACAGGGATTTGGGAAGGGGACAGCTCTGGAATCCAGCTTTACCACTCGGGGTCACACAGACCCCAGAGACAGCCCAGAACAACATGCCAGACCTTTGAAAAGGCACTGCAGGCAGAGTGAAGGATCTGGGTTAGCTCCTACCCAACCAGGAAGAGCTCCAGCACCCTCCTCCATTTGGCTGGAAAAATCTGCCAGGTTTCCCCATCAGCAGAACCCTGTGTGTGCCTGCAGAGGAGCCTTTTCCTGGGGGCAAATGGGAGGAGAGAAATGGGAATGAGGGCTCCTGGGCCATTCCCAGCTTGTTCCCAGCCTCCCCAGCCATTCCCAGCCTCCCAGGAGCTTTGGCTGCTGTTCCAGAGAGTGAATCCACTGTTGCTGTCACTCCAGCCATGCCTGTGCCAACGCCAGCAGAGCCAGGGTCAGTCATCATCCAATACTCAGGTTTCATTTGTTTTATAAAATATCCCCAGAGCTTAGAATTGCTCAATAAACTTCAGAGTTGGGAAAGGGAAACACAACAGGGGGACTTGAAATCCCTGAGGAGAAGCTGCAAGGAACAGCTCCAGGATTAACTTTATCCCAGCAATCCTGCAGTTATCCAGGGGCTGAGGCAGCTTCCTCCAGCATCCGAACCCTCTCCCAGGTGGAAGGTGCTGAAAAAGTCAAGGCAAAGCTCCCAGAAGAAGGGAACACAACTAGAATGCTCTCTCCTTCCTCCCCTGCTCAAGAGAAGGTAAGGGTTATGGAGGAGGGAAAGGAAAACACACCCAAACCCTGATTTGGGGATTTCTGACTTCCCATCCTCTCCCAAATCTCCTGATTTTGGGGGTATTTGAATTCCTTTCCTCTCCTCTCCTCAGATCTTCCAATTCTGGCTGTATTTTTACTTCCTCTTTTGTCCCCAAATCTTCCCATTTTCAGTGTCTTTACCTTCCTCTCTCTCTTCTTTCATGTAACCTTCTGATTTCAGGTGTATTTTACTTCCTCTCCTCTCCCACATATCTCCTGATTTTTTATGTGTATTTGATTCCTCTTCCAAATCTCCTGATTTGGGCTGTATTTCACTTCTCCTCTCCCAAATTTCACTGTGTTTGCCTTCTTCTCCCTCTCCTCTTCCAACCCTCCAGATTCTGGGTCCATCCCTGCCTCCCCAGCCTCCTCACACCCCAGCTGGGAAGGATCCAGCTCCCTCTCCACAGGTACAGCCCTTTCCTTGCTCATCACAACTCTGCAGATCTCAAACTGGGACAGCTCTTTTAATGGAGCTGGGAAGGATGTGTGGACTCCAAACTTCAGGAAAAATCCATTATTTTTTCACCAACCCTCTCTGAGAGGGGCAGAAACCACCGAGGGGATGACACGAGACCCTGCAGATCCAGTTTCATGTGGGATAAAAAACCCTTCCTCAAACAATGGAAAAATTCTCATGGACTTTTCCATTGGCTTCTAGTGCCTCATTGAAGGGATGCTCCCACTGCAGATAATTTCTCCTGGGAATCACCTGTTCTGCTTTACCTGCACATCAAGAAGGATGTGTGTGGGGAGATTCCAGCATTCCCTGGTATTCCCAGGAATCACCACATTCAGTTTTAAAACCTGAGAGAGATTTGCAAGTGACAGCCAGGTGCAAACCTGACCTGGGATCAGGCAGATCAAGAGGTAGGTCCAGATCGACATTTCAATTACTCCTAAAAAGCTCCTCACCTGCAGACACACCAGGAAGTGCAGGAATTTTCCTGCCACCCAAAGCCAGCAGTGACCCAAAATCAGCTGCTGCTCTGAGTTCTCACCTGCTTTTTAACACATTCCAGCTGATGACTTTATCACCTTTGGGATACCCCCCCCTTTCCATGTTTGCTGATAAGACCAATCTCAGCCTCGAAGCCTTTGGTGCTTTGTAAAAAATGTCATACAAAAATATAATGAAAGAATTATTCCATTCCAGGGAATGTGCAAGTGTTGCTTATTAACACCAAGACAAACACCTGGAGAACAAAGGATTCTCCTGACACACAGCCAAGAGCTTTTCCATGGACACACCAAGTACAAAGCTCAGAGCAGCTCCTGCAGGGAGTGAAGAAAACGGGCTAAATGGGAAAGAAAAAGGATTCCCAGAGCAGGATGGTTCCTTCACACATCCTGCTCCAACAGGACCCACTCAGAGCTGCTGTTCAGATCCTCACAGACTCCATCTGTCTCCTCCGAGACAGAAAAATCAGGATAACCAAAAATATATACCCAGACCTTGAAAAGAGAGACCAGCATGAGCAGATGGTTCATCAGCGCCAAGTGGTGCTTATAAACTGTGAGGATTTGAACAGAATTCGAGATTCCCACACTGGTTTGGGATAGAAGCTCATCCCAGTCCCTCCCCTGCCAGGGGCAGGGACACCTTCCACTGTCCCAGGTTGCTCCAAGCCCTGTCCATCCTGGCCTTGGACACTTCCAGGTATCCAGGGGCAGCCACAGCTGCTCTGGGCACCCTGTGCCAGGGTCTCCCCACCCTCACAAGGAGGGATTTCTCCCCAATATCTCATCTCAATCTGCTCCCCCAGCCTTCAGGGAGGGCAGCTTGTGCCTCCTCTGAGCTCCCATCATCACTCCCAAGAACTCCAAAACACAGATCAAACACAGCAAAACTCCGAAAAGGGGGAATCTGCCACCCCTCCTAAATGGAGATCCTTTTTACCGGTTTACCCCTACTCCCTGACTGGGAATTTAACTCCAGCCCCAGCATTCCCTCCCTTCCCTGAGCCGTGCCTCTCCAGTCTTGGCCCAATCCCACCCGGGAGGAACCGCCCTCCCCCCGAGCAGCCTGGAGGGAGCACGGGGAATTCCATCGGGACACGGAGGAGACGTTCCATCGGGAAAAGCCCATGGGCCGCATCCCAGGACAGCTCAGAACACCCTCGCTCCCCACTAGGATGGGATAAGCCAGGCCCTCTCCCTCGGAAGGGGACCAGGGGACCCTCAGGACCCTCCTCAGCGCCCGAGGAATCCTTCGGGAACCACCTCAGCTCCCCCAGGGATCCCTCGGGAACCACCTCAGCCCTCCCAGGGATCCCTCGGGAACCACCTCAGCTCCCCCAGGGATCCCTCGGGACCTCCTCAGCTCCCCCTCGGGACCCTCCTCAGCTCCCCCTCGGGACCCCTCGGGACCTCCTCAGCCCCTCCAGGGACCCCCACTTCTCCATTCCCAAACTCCTTCCTGAGGGCGGAGGCCTCCCTTTGCGCCCCGCAAAATCCCTCCGGAGCCCGGAAACCCCCATTCCGCTCTCCCCCCGGCCCCTCCTCACCGAGCAGCAGCAGCTTCACCTCCTTGGCCGCCTTCTCGCCGTCTTCCCGCAGGTTGCGGTCGATCATTTTACTCCTCTCCACCGCCGCCTTATCCTCGGCGCTCAGCGTGCACCCCATGGCGGCGGCGGGGGCGGCCGGGCGGCCGGGGCCGGGGCAGCCGAGACCGGGATGGGGGCCGAGACCGGGATGGGGGCCGAGACCGGGATCGGGGCTGGGATCGGGATCGGGGCCGGGATCGNGGATCGGGGCCGGGATCGGGATCGGGGCCGCAGCTGCCTCGGCCCGGGCGGCTCCTGAGGCGGCGCCGGATTTCCGGTCCGGCGCCGCAGGGCACGCCGGGAAATGAAGTCCTGCGGGCTGACAGTGTGAGTACTTCCGCCCCGGTAGAGCGGGGCATGATGGGAGGAGACATCATCTTCCGCCACGTTAGAACGCAGTATGATGGGGGAAAAACGCGCTTTACTTCCGCCTCGATAGAGCGAGACATGATGGGAAATACTCTACTGTCGGCTCTGTTTGGCGAGCATGATGGGAGTTGTAGTCCTCCCGGGGGTCGGTAGAGGCCGTGGCGGCCCTAGACCCCCAGCCCCCGCCTGCCCTCCCCAGCCCGCCCTCATGAAGGGGGTCCAGGCTCCGCACCCCCAGAGGGCTGGGCCTCGGCTCTGCGGGGCGGGCTCGGGGGAATGGGAGCTGGTCTCTGCGGCTGAGGGGGGGTCTCAGGGCCATGGGGGGATGGAGCGGACCCCCTCTGCAGGCAGCCCCCCTCCCCGCCCGTCCCTGGCTGTACAGGGGCCACCCCTCCTAGGGACACCCCAAACACGAGCCCCCCACTCTTATCCCTGGCCCATCCCTGGGCTTGTGCCCCCAGCTGCTGCCCCCCACCCGCGGTGGTGCCACAGGACCCCCGATCCCCGCAGTGGCGGCAGTGCTGACCCCCCCGCATCAACCCAACGCGGGTCGTGGGACCTCCCCCAGTCACCTGCGATGGCAGCAATGAGGACCCTCCCACACCCCGATGAGCGTGGTGGGACCCACAATTCCCCATGGCAATAAGGACCCCACACACGTCAGCAAGAGTCGTAGGACCCTCAATCCCCCGCTGTGATGACAGAGACCCCCCCCCAAACCCCAACGAGCGCTGTGGGACCCCCAGTCCCACAGAGCAGTGAGAATCACTCCCACTCCAGCAAGTGCCATGGGACCCCCAACTCTCCATGGCTGCAGCAAGGAGCCCCCACCCCATCACCCCAGTGGGCCTTGTGGGGCCCCCAATTCCCTGTGGCTGCAGTGAGGACCCCCCACCCTCCATGGCAATGCGGTACCCCCAGCCCAGTAAGCACTGTGGGACCTCCAACCCTCCATGGCAGTGACAAAGCCCCTCCTCAACAAGTCACTGTGACCATCTCTCCCTCACAGCCACATTTACCCCGACCCCCCAAACGCTACATCCCCGCTTTGGCAGAGCCCGCCACGGGCACGAACACCCCACTCCCCCCACCCCACTCCATCCCCTCCGCCGCCTCCTCCTCGATCTGCCCCGGGATGCGGAAATCCACAGGGGGCAGGTCCCGCTCGGGGTTGGGGGGCTCTGGTGGGCGCCCGGTGCTCTGGAGGAACTGTAGAAAGTTCTCCTCGATGGAGCCCTCCCGGCTCGGCAGCCGCAGGTCCTCCTCGGGGGGCTGCTTGAAGAAGCAGGTGAGGAGGCGGCCGAGCTCCCCGCGGATCTGCCGGTTGAGGCAGCCGTAGAAGAAGGGGTTGGAAGTGAAGCAGCAGAAGCCCAGCCAGGTGACCACAGTCTCAGCCGCCGGCCCGGCCAAGGGCCGAGTGCTCAGCGCTGTGTACAGCTGGAAGGAGAAGTAGGGCAACCAGCAGAAGAGGAACTGGCCGCCCACAGCCAGCAGCACGGCGGCCGCCTTGCCCCCGCCAAACATCCTCTGTGGGGTGGTCCGAGGAGCCCCTGAGGTGGTGACCATGGTGGAGCGGCTGCTGAGTGACGCCGAGCGCCGGCGCGGCGTCTCCATCCAGGTGGGCGGCGGGCCGTGGTGCATGGCTGCCACCCGTGCCACCTTGAACATGCCGCAGTAGACCACGACAATGATGAGGAGGGGCAGGACGAAGTAGAAGGCGGCGAAGAAGACCACAAAGACCTTGCAGGATGGCCCACGGCTCCACTGCAAGGAGCAGCCGTGAGCGCCCGGCGCTGGTGGGCGGTCGGGGGACAACCAGCCCAGCACGGGCACCAGGGAGGTGGCCACAGCCTTGAGCCACACACCGGCCAGCACTCCGGCCACCAGCCCCGCGGTCATCCGCACCTCGTAGCGCAGCGGGTGCACCACGTAGTAGTAGCGCTCCACGTTGACAGTCGAGATGGAGAGGATGCACATGGAGGTGAGGCACACGCTGAGGAACAGGTACACGCGGCACACGGCCTCGCCCAGCCCTGGGCTCTCGAACACGGCTGAGCCCGACAGCATCTCCAGCGGCATCAGCGTGAGGGCGGCCAGGAAATCCACCAGGCACAGGTGGAACACAAAGACGAACTTGCGGAGCGCTGGCGTCTTTGCGATGACCGTCATGACGGCGGCGTTGCCCACGATGGCCGTGAGGTCCAGCAGCACCATGAAGAACAGCCCCACGGACTTGGAGGCCGCGTCCTTGGGCTTGGCCTCGGCGGTGCTGTTGGGGGGCCGGGACCCCCCTCTAGAGCCATTCCAGCCCCACGGGGAGGGCAGGAAGGGCTCCATCCTGAGCCGCCGGCCTGGCGGCGAGGACGGCGCAGCCGGGCATCGCCAGAGGGTCACATCCTTGCTGGTCCGGGGGTGGGGGGGCCGCTGTGGGGGTGGCACTCAGAGCACCCAAAGGTGCCCCCCAGCCCCACTCATGTCCCCGCTGCTCAGCGAGGGGGTACCTGGGGGAGGTGGAGCTGTCACTGGAGGGGGCAGGACCCTGGAGGACCCCTGAGCGCTGAGCTGGACCCCCAGTTGCAGCCCCCAGGTACCTGGGGGGAGGTGGAGCTGTCAGAAAAGGGGGAGAGACTCTGAAGGGACCCCTGAGAGCTGAGCAGGACCCCCAGTTGCAGCCCACCCAGTACCTGGCGTGAAGGTGGAGCTGTCATGGGGGGGAGTTCATGGGGGGAACCCTGAGAGGCCGGAGGGGCTCACAGGTCACCTGTGACAGCCATGGCAGGGGTCACAGCTGTGCTGGGGGGAATGTGGAGTTGTCATGAGGGGACACAACCCTGGGGGGACCCCTGAGAGCTGAGCTGGACTCCCACCTGCATCCCACAGGTACCTGGGGGTAGGTGGAGCTGTCAGGAGAGGGGGGACACCTTGAGGGGACCCCTCAGAGCCATGGTGGAATCACAGCCGACCTTTGAGAGACACAGGGTGGGTCTCAGCCCAGCTGTGACCCCCATCCACAGCCCCCAGGCACCTGGGGGAAGGTAGAGCTGCCAGAGGGGGCAGAGAGCTCTGGGGGACACCTGAGATCCCAGGGAGGGTTCAGCACAGCTGTGACCCCCCCACACATACTCCCCATCACCCCCCATCCATCTCCACAACCTCCTACAGCAAATCCCTTCCCCAGCCAAAAGCCTTGTTCCTCCCCAAAATGAGCAGTTCCGGGGTAAACCCCCCAAATTCCAGCGTTTCAACCCAAACCACCCCAGTGGAGCCCTTTACCCAGAGTGTGGGGACCACACGGGGGGGCCGGGATGGATGGGAGGTCCTGAGAATGAGGGGAGGGGAGCACCCAGCACCCCCAAGTCCTGGGTTCACCCCTTGTGCTTGGAGGCCTTGTGTGACCCCCCCACCCCGAGCTCACACCCCCTCCATGGCGATATGAGGGGGATGTGGGGGCTACCCCGGACCCCTCCGGGTGTTCCCCAGGGGGTCCCCACCCCTGCACCCGCTGCATCCCGAGGGAGGGATGCTGACGGAACGGGGGTGCAGCCGCGGGTCCCCCCTCCCCTTCTCACTGCCCATTTCCCTCGCCCCGAGCCCCGGAGCGATGTCAGCGGCTGGGGCCCCCCTCCCACCCGCGGGGGAGTCTTCCCCACCTGCCCAGTACCTCCCCACCTTCCCAGGCCGTGGCCCCGGCGGGGCTCGGCCGCGGCACCTACCCTGGGGGTCTGCATGGAGCCGCGGAGGGCGTGGGTCCGTGGGGATGCTCGGGGCTGGGGGTGTCCCCGGGGTGGCGGGGGATGCTCGGGGCTGGAGCCACTGCGGCGAGGGTTGCTCCGCACCGCCCGGCTGCTGGGTCCTAGTGCCGCCCGCCCCGCCTCGGTACCCCGGGAACGGCCCCTCGAGCCCCGCAGCTGCGGAGCCCGGAATGGGGTGGTCGATGCCGCCTGAAGCCTGGCTTTGCCCCCCCGGTGGAGAGCGGAGGGTGGGACGCCCCCGGGTGCTGCCCCGCGTACTGCTTCGTGCCTCAGTTTCCCCATTTGCCTCCCAAAAGCGATGGGGAGGGCATGGGGCCGTCGCTGGGGGGGAGAAGCCCCTCGGGAAGGGGAAAGGGGGAGCTCGGGGGGGAGAGGTGGGAAGGGGGGATGGGGTGCAGAGTCGCAGCGGGGGGCACAGAGTGGGGGTGCAGAGGGTGCCGGGGGGGTCGCTCAGAGGGGCCGCAGAGCCCCCCCAGCTCTGGCTACCCCCACCCCAGCGCCCTTTCCCTTGCTCCCAGTTCAGCAGTGGGGCTAATGGGATGGGGTCAGTGTCCCTCCCGCCACGCCCCGTGCCTCAGTTTTCCCAGGACGTGGCCATTCCCTTCCAGGCAGGGGTGCCCATCTTTTCCATCCCCCCAAAATCCTGCTCGGGCTGCGAACTTTCCCCCTGCAGTGCCCTGGCCGCCGTCCCAAGGGTGCCCGAGGGGGATGCGTGGCCACCAGATCCCATTCCCGGGATGGGGGGTGACAAGTGATCCGTGGGTGACGCGTGTCCCTGCGCGTCACGTGTCCATTGCCAGGCTACGGGCTCCCAAAAATAAATCCACCCAAACCAGATTAGAAACGCCCGACCTCGGATGAACCAGCCCCGGCATTCTGGGGCCCGCGGGCGGCTCCCGGCGGGACCCCGGGCGCCGGGAACACCGGGAATAGCGGCACGCGGGCTCCCGGGGAGCAGGAATGCGGCGGATCCGCGGGGATCCATCCTGCCCGGCCTCCGGCCCCTGCGGTGCGAGCAGAGCACGGGAGTGAGTCCTGGTCCACAGAGTGGGGGGATGCACGGAACCCCCCTTTTCCTGGGAACCCGGGTGGGCACCGTCCACTTGTGTGGAACACCTGAGGGCACCCCGCCATGGCGGACACCCCACTCTGGTACCCCTGGTGTCCCTGACACTGCTGGCACCCCACACCCCAGTTCTCAAGCACCCCACTATCCCAGCTCCTGGCATCCCAGTCCCCATTATTTTGGCACCCCAACACCCCAATCCCCAAGCACCCCCCTATCCCAGCACTTGGGACCCCAGTACCTCAACATGCTGGCATCCCAGTACTCGATACCTTGGTACCCCAGTACCCCAGCACACTGGCACTCCAGTACCTCAACACCTCAGCACCCTGGCATCCCAGTCCCCCACACCCCGTCACCCTGGTACCCCAGTTTCCCAGTGCCCTGGCACCCCAGTGCCTCAGCACCCTGGCACCCCAGTGCCTCAGCACCCTGGCACCCCGGCAACTGAACTTCCCAGTGCCCCTGAGCAGTGGAACCACAGTACCCCAGTGTCCTGTCACCCCGCTACCCCAGCATCCTGGCACCCCAGCACCCCAGTCCCCAAGCAACCCATTATCCCAGGAGCCTGGCACCCCAGCAAGCCAACACCCCAGCACAGTGGTACCCCAGTACCTCAGTGTCCTGGCACCCCAGTAGTCCAGTACTCTGGTCCCCACAGTCTCAACATTCTGGCACCCCAGCACCCCAATAGCCCGGGCTATCCATCCTCCAGCACTCCTGCACCCCAGCCCCTGGCACCCCAGTACCCCAATACCCTGGGATGCTCATTCCCCAGCACCCCAATGCCTCAGCAGCCAAATCCTTCGGTACCTTGGCACCCCAGCACCCAATGTTGTGAAACCCCAGCAGCAAGACACCTCAGCACCCCAACACCCTGGGATACCAGGGTCCCAGTACCCCACCCCTGGCACCCCAGTACCCCGTCCCTGTCCCATCTGCAGAGCCCCTGCCGGACACGCAGGTTAAGCATGTTCACACATGTGTCTGTGTGCGCGTGTGTGTGTGTGTGTGCTGACACACGTGTGCTCCCGTGTACCACATGCACCCGGGGCCAATCCTGCTGTCCCCTGAGACACCCGCGGCCCCCCAAGGACACCCAAAGCTCAGCACAGGGGTGGGGATGTCAGGGTCCGGGTGGGGCCAGCTGTTGGGAGGAGTGCTGGGCAGTGGGTTCTGGGCAGGGATTAACTCCCGGATTAAAACTGGGAAAATAAGGACGATCCAAGGACAAAATTCCCTGTCTGATTAAGGGGGGCATCCAGCCGGGGGGGAAGTTATGGGAACGGGGTGAGCAGCACCCTGAGGACATCGTGTTCTGTGTTCCAGGGGCTCCTTTTAATCCCTGCCCCCCTTCGCAATAAAAAGCTGCATCATCCCAGCATGGTTTGTTCCAGCTCTTTTCCCTCTAATTTTGGACCCAAAATCCGAATGTTTGGATCTAAAAATACTACCGGGAAGCAGAGCCACTAGTGAGGGGTGCGGGGCACCCTGCTGGCCGGGGCTGTGACACCCAGGAATGCCCCTCGGGGGTGCCCGGGGCAGGGGAGTCCCCTCTGTCCAAGGGGTGGTGGGTGGGGCTGTGGGATGGGGTCAGGAATTCAGGGGGGAATGGGGAGTGTGGGGCTGGAGCGGGGATGAGAGCGGGATGGGGCTGGGAGTGTAGGTGGAGCTGGGGCGGACATGGGGATGGAGATGGGGAGAGGATGGGGTGAGATGGAGGGGTTGGGGAAGAAGATGGGGATGAGGATGGGGATAGGGATGGAATAGAGATTATGGGGATGAGGACAGGGATGGGGGTGAGGATGGGGATGGGGATGGG
>VZSE01009680.1:8212-35121 GCA_013398275.1 Promerops cafer
AAAAAAAAAAAAAAAAAAAAAGTGGGCTAAGATAATTTTAGGGTTTCTCTCATATAGTAGGAAGTCATGAAGTACATTTAAATTCTTTTAATTTTGCCTGGAAATTCGAGTTTGGAAGTACATCTCCATTTGACACATCCAAGAGGGAGGGAGAGGAAAATAATCACGTAGTAAACTTAGAACTAAGCCGAACACTTAATCTCCCCTTTGTTCAACGATCCAGAACCTCGGCTGCAGAACCTCTTGCCCACGGGGCAGAATGCTCCGGATGCCTGCAAGGGCCGCGCTCGCATTTGAGCCCCAGCAACCTTCGCGAAAGCGATTGCTGCTTTAAACGTCCCGTCCGCGCTTTTCACCTCAGAAGTGACCCCGCGGACCCAGTCGAGGCGAACATGGAGTAGTTGTCCTTTCACCCGGCAATATCCGACATCCCCCCGCCCTGCCCCGCCGCCGCCCGTGCTGCCTTCACCCCGGCCCTTCCCGCAGCCGGGGCTCGGGGGCGCCGGGCTGCCCTTACCTGTGCCGCGCCCTCCCTCGCAGCCCCTTCTCCGCCTTCTTCCCCCTCCTCCGGGGGTCTCGCTGCCGGCCCGGGCAGCGCCGGGGGCAGGACCCTCCAGCTGCGGCCCCCGGGGGATGCGCCGCGGCCGCTCCAGATGTTTGCGGCGCGGCCGCCCAGATGTTCCCCTGGCGGCCCCGCGGGGGGCGGGCGTTCTCCTCCCCGCCTGGCCGGGAAGGACCCAGAGCAGAGCCAAAGGAAAGGGGCTCGGGGAAAGAGACGCTTCCGCGGGATCCGACGCTGCCCGCCCCCTCTCCTGCCCCGCTTTCCAGGAAAAGCGGCCGGGAGCGGGCAGGGCTGGCGCGGGGCTGGCGGCCGGGGACAGCGGCCCCCAGTAGCCCGGGCAGGCGAGGAAAAATAGAAAAAGTAGAGAGACTTTCAGGCATACAAACCTTCCTTTGATCGCTGCATATAACAGAGGCTTTTTTTTAAATTTACACACACACCGACAGCCGTGGTTTTCCCCACGAAAACGAGCACCCGTGGCTGCCATTCCTGTAATTTAGCGGGAATTTGTGGTACAGCCCTGAATCCAAAAGAAGAATGTCTAAAAATAAAATTTAAAGAATGAAACCATGGCTTTATTTGCAGATGTCATCCTCTAGTAAACAGCATAAGTGACATTACAGAATCATTCACAGTGTAACGAAGGGCATCTTGCACTGCACCACCTCTGTTAAAACCACCAGCAGAGAACACCAATGAAAGCCTCAAATCTTGCATTGTGGAAAAATCTTCTTTGAGGTATTTGCCAGGAAGTTGTGATAATCGGGTTTTGAAGCTCTGTTTAAACTACACCAGAAGACTCCCTTGACCCTTTTCCACCTCTGTTAGCATCAAGATCTTGTGTTGCCAGATTCCCCTGTGGCTGTAGGAATAACCAAGCTGAGGTGCAACCCTCCCTACCAGTAAGTCACAACTTAGGACTGAATTCTGAGAGACTCCCCTCAAGTCCCCTAATTTAAGATTCCTGCTTTTGATGATCCAGAAGCTTTTTTGTGGAAATTTGTGGAGGCAATCAACTCCATGTAAAGATTAAAACTTTTTCATGCTCACTTATCTTCTCAGGCAGCTGCATCCATGCCTGTTCTTTAGCACAAAGTGACACTTTCACTCTCAGATAAATAGTACTCCAGCAAATACCCCTCAGCATCTGGCAAGCAGATGCCCTTGCAGGTTGGATAATGTAATGAGTACAGAGAAAAGGGCAATAATATTTCCCAGAAGGACCACCTCTCTGTAAACAGTGCTTCAGAAATGTAGCTTCTATGAAAGCTCCTTCCTGGTCTGAGTGACTTCTTCTGCATTTTTTTTTTTTTTTCAGACAGCAGAATGCATTTTACATCACAACATTAATCCCTAACTAATGGATATCCTTCTCCTGCAGAAGAGTTTTCAGTAAGACTGAGCTATATCAGTCAATAGTACTGATAATTGTAATTACCTCATCTATTTACCACTGGTTTGATGCTTGTCTTGGCAGTGGAGCAACAATCGCTTCCTGGGATTCCTCATTTCCATCCACACTTAAAATTACTTAAAAGTCATTCTAAATGACAACCAATGTTGCCAATGTAAAAAACTCCAATTAGCATCCCCGGAGCCCTGCAGGGATTCTGCACTTCTGCAAGTCAGTGTGTGTCAAAGTAATCACAGAGAAGTGCATGCATAAAATATTCTACAAAACCGTTGGAGACTATGGAAATAACAAAACATCTTTTGTGATGTTTTTACCTAAGGTCAACAAAAGGCCAACAGTGCTGCCACATTCAGTCAAGTTCAGACCTTCCTCCATTTTGACCTTACTCTCTTTGCCTTATTCCAAAGTTAGGAAATTAATTCAACACTCCTCTTGCAAACATAGGATACATGCTTGACACACAGGCAGGCAATTGAGCTCTTCTCTTGCTGGAGGAATAGAGCATCCAAACAGAGCATTTGTTTGGCTGTTCACTGCTGATATTGAGCATTCCACCTGAAGCAAGGAACTAAAATATAATTTCATGGCAAAGCCTAAATGATGTGACATGAATTTGAAAGTAGTGCTTGAACCACTTTCCACAGGAGTTAGCTTAAGGAAACACCACGTGGTCAAATGCCTCCAAGACCCACAGGTCTGTTACATTGCATTTAATGTGGTGTCCAGTGCTTTTACTTCATCAGCGTTATCACAAATACCAGGCACTAACATCAGCCATGAAGTCACACATCTATGCCTTAACCCAAATAACTCATGAGCACATTACAGACAAGTTAGAGCTCTAGATGGTTTAGCATTATGGTAACATCTGCATTTTGGCCCAGAAGGCAAGATAGCACCTGGGGGCAGGTGAGCTGGCTTCAGCCTGGGCACTTGAGGGAACACCACTTTACATATCCATGACTTGTTTCTGGGTGAAAACTGAAGCGAGATGTTGATCTACTCCCCTGAACACCTGGAGTCCAAGGTTTGTGTTTGCTGATTGTTGGTATCTTTGTAGCACCACACATAATTTATAGCTGAGGGAGTGAAGGCCCTCCCACCATAGGTGAAGAGCAGGTTCAGGACCATCTGATGAAGGTGAACAGCCACGAGTGTCTGGGACCTGGTAAGATGCATCCCAGGGTCCTGAGGGGACTGGCTGATGTTGTTGCCAAGACAATTTCCATCAGATTTGAAAAGTCACAGTGGTCAGGCAAAGTCCCTAGTGACTGGAAAGAAAAGGGAAACATTGCTCCCGTTTTCAAAAAGGAGAGAAAGGAAGTTATGAGAAATTCTTTACTCAAAATTCTTTACTGTGAGGGTGGTGAGGCACTGGCACAGGTTGCCCAGAGAAGCTGTGGATGCCCCATCCCTGGTAGTGCTCAAAGCCAGGCTGGATGGGGCCCTGAGCAACCTGGTCTAGTGGGAAGGATCCCTGCCCAAGGCTAGGGGGTTGGAACTTGATGGTTTGTAAGGTTCCTTCCAACCTAAACCATTCTATGATTTTATGAAATGTACCATAGAAGTGTGGCTGATAAAATAATAGCTCTCTGGATAGAGTGCCCAGAAAATTAAACAAATAATTCTGGCCTTGCAGAGTTCATGCAACAATTGAATAAAGAGCAAATACATGCATTGGCTATGACTTGAGGAAAAAACAAACATTGAAATTCTGGTTTTAATACAACTTGTAACACCAAAATAAATAAAAAGTGAATTTGAATACAAAGACCATCTTACAAAAGTCCATTCTTTGGAGTGCTATTAGGGATATTTGCTCTTGCGTGGATTTTGAAGGTACAAGTTTAAATCTGTAAAGTTTAAAAATGCTTCCAGGCCTAATCCCATCCTTGGGGGGAAAGACAAGTAGTTACATTATACATGGAATTTTAAAATTTTTTAATGTTAATAGTTATTAGCTATGTTTATGTCCTCTGCTTTTTGGTTTTTTATGAGTAGCCTACAAGACCTTTGTAAGAAACTTTCAAAGGGAGTACTTTTACCAAGTTTATATCCTCTCCATGCAATTTCTCAAGCTGATTTCTAGTATATAAAAGTGTGCCCTGCCTTATGAAAGTCTTTCATCTAGAAAACATGCAAAAACAATCATGGTGATAAAAAAAGTCAGCAGAGCTCAGCTGAATGCTATCTGCATGAACAGAGGAACTGCAGTGACTGCAGGAGCATTTCCTGAAACAATCTATAATTCACAGGTAATTGGCTGTTTCAAGTCGATCAGAGTCTTTCTAACTAGTCTAGCAATTTGGCACAGAGAATCTAGTGTAATAAAGCCAGAAATGCCAGGAATAGTAACAGTAACAACTTTCTCCCCAGGCTTTCCTATCCCTGTATTATGATGATGAAGAACGCAGAAATCTGGGAAAAGCAGAAACACCAGGAGAAAGCAGTTTGCAGGTTCCAAATGTTTTTCTTCTCAGAGTTGCAGTTCTTGAAGCAAATATGTCTCAACACTGAGAGCTGTGCAGGTGAGCTTGTCTGCAGTACTGTGCTGCTTTTGTGCACGTTAAGCCATGACACAAATGCATAAAAAAAGATTGAGCCCTGTCCCCACAGTGCCAAGCAAGAATCTTTGCTTCTCCTTGTCTCATTGGGTATCAGCTGAACGAGAGGAAAGATGATTTTAAAGCTGCAAATATCAACACAGAGCTCTGAAAATCAACTCTGAGAATGTGGAATGGCATTTCTTTTTACTGTGCTCCAGCTCATGATGCAAGTTTCGTGTTAGAAAACAAGAGATTATTCATGCTGAGGAAAATGACCTGGCATTTTTTGATGAAGGACAGTCAGCAACAGAATAGTCAAACAAGTTTACAAGGTGTGACTTCTAAATAGCATCAGGCAGTGGAGAGCTCATCTGGTATGCTCACTCAGGGTCAAATATCAATCCAAGTCCTAGCTTATCTGGGACATGGAAACCTAGGGCAGAGGACTGTGGGAAAACACAGAATAATCTACCAGCAGAGGAAAGAAACAGCAGCTGAAAGAACTAGAAACTCTCCCTGCTTCTATCAAGTTCCTTAGTGACATCTAGGTGAGATATCTGCATGTCTGGCTTGTGGTTTCTTGTTTTCAGACACCTGGTAGGAGACATTTAGGTTATAGATTTATAGAAGCACCCAGCACTCAGAACAGCAAATAAAGTCTGCTGAATCAGTTAGTTAAATCATAAAGTATTCTGAACAAATGCCAGAGCCAAAGGAGTATTCAAAAAAACTTCATCAAATCATAATAAAAAGCTCCCAGTTCCCTGGAAGTAGTAGCTTCTCACCTTTAGGCACACTGTGGTGATAAATAGTCAGAGGCTGCAGGGAAGCCACCCCAGAAAACCTCATGAAGAAGCTGTCAGCTCCAAATTCAGCGCAGTGTCTGGGTTACGTGGTGATAAATGGGGCTCCTAGTGACACACTTAGTCCAGGAAATGCAGAGACCAGCTTCATTCCCAGACACTGTCCTGCATTTACACTAAATGAGGCACTAGTCCTGTGGGAAAAATAGTATGCAGCCAAACAATTAAATCATGTCATATAATACACATTGTGTGGGGGAAGGGAAAAGGGGGCCGAACAATCCCTCCAAAGGCAGCCTTATGTCTGGATTTGTCCAGCATTTGAGAGTTTAACTTTGTAAACCTATTGGTGTTCTTTCCATATTTTTTAAAAGTTGCAGTTTTATCTTCCTCATTGTTTTGTTAATTTTTGTTCTCTCAGTCTCTCTGGCTCACTTGCTGACATTCTGCACGTACCTCGGGTGAGTCAGGATAGTTAGCTGGGGAAAGACATCAGGGTGAACAACCCTCTGGACAGAGACACAAGGCAGAAAGAACAGGATGGGAAAACTGGCCAGTTAAGCAATGATGTGAAAAACATCAGCTGTAGCCCAGCCTATGGAGAAAGAGGGAAAAACGCTTTTTCAGCAGGAGAGGGAAAGTGAGAGCAGGAGCACAGCTGTGGGAGGTGAGCATGGAGTGATGAGGAGGTTGGAAATCCACTGTCACTCCATAGGCATTGCCTCCTGTGACCCTTCTCCCCTGGCTCTACTGCAGCACAGCAGGAAAATGTCCTCCTGCTTGCCACATGTGGTTGTTGTACCAGTCTTCATCCCACAGGACACGAGGGCCATAAAACCTCTGGTGCAGAAAAGCTCCCTCAATACACACATTTATCACTTACAGAGAGAGAAAGAGCCATAATAAGGAGAGAGTCCATCCAAGTCACAAAAGTCTCTGTGACCAGGTGCAATGTTCCCAGGAGACAAACACTTTCCCCTCAGTCACTGACCTCCCAGCCAGCTCCTTACAGACATGGCCATGTGTCCCACCTCACTGGGAAATTGATCCTTTGGTCTCCTGGCTGGCTGTCACTTGGGGAAAATTTGGCCTCCCAAAACACCTGAATTTACAGAGCCCCTATGAATCCAAAACACTTCTTATAAACCAGCTCCCTCCCAAAGGCAGCTCTGGGCTCTCTCCACCACACTCCTCCCAGGGATGCACTAATCAGACCACCCCAAGAAAAGGTTCAGCCTGAGCTCCTCACCCCTGGTGTCACCAGCTCTGCTCCCGAGCCAGGCACCAAGTCACAGCTGCAGAGGTGCTTCAGCATTAATTCACCAGGGTCCTCCTCCTCTTTGCTTCAATGCAGAAGTCCAGCTGGCACTGGCACTGCCACTTCCACTGTGCACACTCCCCTGTTTTCCTGCCTTTTCACGAGGTTTCCCACAGCATGGGAATGTCCATCTGCCCATGGGTTAGAATATATTGACACAGACACCTTTTCAGCACAGCACTCTTGGACATGGGTTTGAGCTTGCAGGATGATGTTGGATACAAACAGGGTGACAGGCAATCAGCTAAGCATCTCTGTGGGAAAAGGCTGCAGTAGGGAAGCTGGGGATTGACAGGGAGGTGACTGTTTCTGAGCAAGAAAGTTGAGGGAAAGCAGAGAAACCCAGGGGCAGCTTGAAAAGTAATAGTTTGTGGCCAAGCAGGAGGAGTGGTGGAGAGAAACCCACAGTACAGCACAGTTCTCCTGGGACATGCAGATATACAAATGCCCAACTGTCAGCACATGTCTCTGTGTGTGTGTGTGTGTATATATACATATATATATGCATGTTCATATGTATAGTGTATATGTTACGTAAATATACATAAAATGTTATTTTGTACCTTGGTGAACAGGCATAATAAAAAGGAAATTACCAACTAATTTAGTAAGCCAGTGGTAAGTGTAAAAGGGAAAGAAGGTCTATTCTGATTCTGTGTCTCCTGCTGAAGTTCCCAGCCAAATCATCCTTTTTCAGTTACTATCAGCTTCGTTTTGACTTTCCTGTGACTTACTTTGTTTCTTTTATGAAATACAGTTGTTTCACCTGCTTTTTGTTTCTGAGCAAATATACACATTTACTTGACAGGACGTATGAACTGATCCTGCCTGTGTGTCCATTTATGCTTCACTTCACAACCATGAATAATCCCCCTGCAATTAGCATATTTGTATGAGCTTGGAGAATGAAGTTCAGTATGGCTTTATGAGTCCAAATTTCCTCTGCAATAGCAGTGAGAGGCCAAGGACTGTAACTCACCTTACCTGTGCAAAGAAGCTGAGTGGTTTAAGACTCCTGCTGCTCCCCAGGTGTTTGTTTCTGTCCCACTGCCAGATGTACCCTCACAGCAAAGCTGCCCAACAGGATTTGTGTTTCTCAGCCCAGCAAAGCAGCACAAACCTCCCCACATCCCAGCCTCTGAACCAGATCAGCCAAAACTGGGGTGGACATGCCCCCCATCTCACTTGGCAGTTGTAGAGGAGAGGTTGGATTTGATGAACTGAGATGTTTTGAAAAGTATTTTAAAATATGGCTTATTTTCAGCTATGTTGCCTGTGAAAAGTACTTGTGCTGCTTATAAGAATAAAAATGCTATTGCTTTTTCTCACTGAGAAACTTCTGTCAGAATAAACCTGGGGCAAGAAATGTATTATCTTTCCTATAGTAAGGACTAGGAGAGAGCTGGATCAGGATTTTCTGCTGACCATGGGGTAAATACTGCAGTCTCTAATACCAGACTAAGCTCTGCCATGGGTTTCAGTGTATATTGATTTCCTTTATTTAAAAAAAGTCTTATATGAACAACACAGGGCTAAATTTGACCACTTGGACCTGTGCTGGTGATGGTGGCTGTTTCCTGCTGGCACTGTAACTATTTTAATCTCATTCTTGCACTGGACTATAGTGCATGTTCTCACTTGGTATGGACAGACTCCCTCTGCTGGAAAATGGCTATGAAGGTTTTCTAGTTGATTAATGATCGTAAGTGAAAGAACTTCAAAACAAAGTATTTTGTAGCAAATGTGCAATTTTGATTTACACTGTCCAAGGAATTGTGAAAACATTTTGACTTCTTCCCTAATCACTGTGAAGGAGCTAGGAGGTTTTATCTTCAAAGTTCATCTCTGAACTGTGTAAAAATTTACACCACTTACACTAACCTTATAATGCACTAATGCACTGAGTAAAGTTTTGATTTCTCTTTTCTTCTGTATCTAGAATCAAGCCTTGAATAGTTCCATTCTGTAATCCTAAAGGACCCTCTCTTCTTCACATCTTCATCACAGAGGACAAGAACCTGCCACTAACTTCACAGAAGCACCAGGACATGACATGTGGGACAAGTTGGTTTCTTTAGCAGCAACTTTTGCATACACTGTTAAAAGCAAGTGGAAAAGAGCACTTGCAAACAGGATTTTAATGCAAGAATTTCTGTTATTTCTCAGAAATTTTAAGAGGTTGAGCTGATATATTCCCTTCAGAAATTAAGATCCCCAGTCCAAATTATATACTGGATCATTGATCTTAAGGAAAGGAAGGTTACTATTGTTAGATTAAGTCCTCTTATCATCAGAATAACTTCAGCAGGATCCAGGTCAGATGCAGCTTTACTTTTTTCCTAGAAGAATGTGTTATCCAGTGCTTTCTATTTTTCCTTATTTGATACCAGACCAAAGAGTACTGAGATAAGATTTGTGCTTTGAAGTACCACTATAGCACAGAAGTTATGCCTTCTTCTCTCACTGTGCTCCACCCAACAGGTGTGTCTCGGATGCCACCTAAAGACAGAACCTCCAGTGAGTGGAGTACTTGGTGCTTGGTGCCTTTCCTGAGGTTATCAATATTGGCAACAACTGTACCATATAATTTATCATCATAGAATCACAGAATGGCTTGGGTTAAAAGATTGTTTGGTTCCAAGCACTGTGCCATGGGCAAGGAACATTCCAATAGACCTGGTTACTCAGGGCCTCATCCAGCCTGGCCTTGAACACTTCCAGTGATGGGGAGTCCACAACCTCCAAGCACTTGTGAAAAGTTCCAGAGTTCTTGTAGGTCTCCTTTAGGTACTGGCAGGGGCTCTGAGGTCTCCCTGGAGCCTTCTCTTCTCCAGGCTGAACAGTCCCAAAACTCTCAGGCTGTCTCCATAGGAGAGGTGCTCCAGGCCTGTGATGACTTCAGTGGCTCACCTCTGGACTCATTCCAACAGGTCAATGTCTTTCTCGTGTTGGGGGCCCCAGAGCTGGACACAGTACATCAACTAGCTGGGAATTAGGAGAACTGACTGCTCCCTCTCTGCAGTGCCAGCTCTGAACTGCAGACATTGAAGCACCCAGCTGCTTGCAACTCTTTTAGAGCACTGTGTTCCACTTTTCCACTTATACAGCTATTTAAAGAATGACAGACTCTGGCTGCAGCAGCTTCAGTGTGGCCCACCATCTTCACCTTTGGTTTTTCCATCAGTGCAAAACTTTGTTAAAAGCCATTAAAGATAATACTGAGGGTTCTCCCACCTTCTAAGTGGCATCTGGTAATAGAGGATTACTGCAGCAGCTTCAACACACAGATCTATCACCTCTCAGTCACCAGCATTCAGGGTTTAGTCAAGATCTGTCCTTCCTCTACTCTCTATATTGCAATTAACAGTAAAAAAGGCCCTGAGAGTTTGCCATAACCCCTCTTCATGAAAGCTGTGCACGCAGTGAAGTTCTGTGCTCCTGTCAGTCCCCAAGACACCATGAGAAATTGCACATGGATCCAAATCTTCCTGCTTCAACTAAAAAGAAATTTTAAGTCTTAAGCATTGTCAGCTCCGAATTGCTTTGGATTAGGAAATCACATTGCAGTGAGTACCCTGAGAGAGTGATGGACATTATGGTTGATGCCCATTGACCAGTTGAGACCTGGATTATCCTAATGTGAGAGTCCTTTTGTTCCATGCAAAAGGCATTAAAGGAATGGAAGATGAAGTAGACTCATCTGCAGCTGTGGGCATGTAGAATTTGGCACAATGGAGAAGGAATTCATGAATATATATTATATATATCTCAGATCCTGGGCTAAACTGTGGTTGCCAGACCTGCACAGATGAGAGCAGCCCAAAGTTACTTTGCTCTCCCTGAGGATCTTTTATTGCTGCTGGGACCACCAGAGCAAAGAAATGCCCTAATCATTCCTCTCTGCCAGGCATGAACTTGTGCTAATCTAAAATCACTGTAGCTGCTTTCTGACAGACAAATTTCTCTGTATAGGAGTCCCCAGGGAGTAGACCCACTGTATTTTAAAAGCTTATGAGAAACACTGAAAGTGTATTTTGTGTGTACAGGAAAAGGAGTATATCAAATGAGAGCCATTCCATAATGGTCCAGGAAGAGTTGCTTTTCAGAGGACCAAACCTTAGCATTCACCTCATATCATGGGGTATGGCTGCTGGCAGCCACGTCCATGAATCCTTCTGCTCAAGCTTTAGAGCAAAAAAAGACTTCTTTTTTGATACTTCATTATCAGGAAGAGGACTAATTCTCCATTCTGAGGACTCTCTGTAGGGGTCTCCATGGCTTTTTGATGAAAATTCATGTACAACTGTTTCAAGTTGATAGGTCTTCTCAATTCACCAAAACTTTTGTCAGTTCAAAAATTGTATGAACTGAAGCATTTTGACAAACATGTAAGAAGGACGAGAATGCATCCAGCATGACAGAATATTGATGCTCATTTTATCACTTCTTTCTCTTATTTTCTGTCTGACCTCAGGGACAAGACGCAGCTGGGAGAAATTATCCTTTTCCAAAGAACTGTAGATACTGAGCTGGGATTCAGAGGGATCCTCCTAATAGGAGCAATAGCATCTGTCAAGCCAATCTAAAACAACAGTGAAAATGAAAATCAACATGCTATGAGCAAGGTTTTCTATGATGAGTGGGTTTATTTTCACATTTGTTCTCACACAATTACCTAAAGCTCTGGCACAACAACTGCAGGCAGGGCATTCTTTATGAAGTTTGTTGTACTTCAGTGTTCAATTCTCTCATTGAATGACTAGATTTTGGCTGTAATATCTCTCTGGAAATATTTCAAAACCTGTTTGTTTACAATAGTTTTGGCAGAAAGCTGCAATAAGCTCAAAGTCCCGTGATTATGATTCATTGCTGTGTGAATAATTTCAGTTATCAAGCTTGATTATATCTCTGCGTAGTTTTACACTATTCACATGTACACTGAGTGCATTCAGAGCCAGGACTGTGCTTACCCAAATACCATTTTTTGTGCTAAAGAACAAAAACCTACCGATGAATATTTTAATATTTTTTGTATTTAATATTTTGTTTCTTTTTTTTAAAATAGGTATTATATTCTTCTTCAATTATACACTGTGGTTGTTTCATTTTTATTTTATTCATGCATTTAAATATTTTCTATTTTTTTCCCCCAGAAAGGGTTGTTGTGAGTATGTACATAAATACAGCTGTTACATCATTTTACCTGTGTGGGGTATGGCATTTCATATATCAATATATGATAAGTTAACCAGCACTCAAAATTTAGTTCATCCTCCAAACCAAGCTGCAATTAAATAATACCTGAGAAGCAAGGATAAATATTTTGCTTTGGGAATGCCCACCTGACAGATGAGGTAACCACAACTGATGTCCTCTTCTTAGCCCTCTCAGAAAACACTGGGGTATAAGTCTCTCTTGCTCTTGAAAGGTTTGTATGTATCCACATCTCCTCTTCCCACAGGAGCACTTTCCAGCCAGCCTGAATTGCTGGAAGGATTCACAGGGATAAGTGTTGCATCAGACAATGGTCTTCCACTTGTGAGACACAGCAAGTTTAATATTTCCCTCAGGGGTCCCTGAATCACACCAGTTTTCCTGCTCGTTCCCCTTTCTGTTTCATGTTTTCAATATTTCTTATTAGTGAGCATATGGATTTTTTCATCCCTTTGTCTTTGCTTCCCACTGAAGCCTGACTTCCTTCATGTCCGGGGTTTGAACTCTGATACAACTTGAAGCCATCCACTCTTGGAAAGGGCAGAAAAAGCAAACAGTGTTTGCCCAGGATTGGGTGTTTGTGCAGAAACTGCTTGCAGCCAGCCCCATTGCTCTGGGAATTCAGGATGGAGTCAAGGCAGTGACTATTTTTTATGTCAGTCACAACAGAACTAGTGACCTACTGTGAGAATGGAAACCTCTGGAGTCTTTCTGACTACTTGTACATTCCACTTCCTGTGGAAACAAATATCAGATGTGCCATTGCAATCAGATTCCTCTTGGATGGTTACCTGCCTTCCCAAATGCCCGATTTGTTACGGAATACTTGTCAATTTCTGTGGAGAATGATTTCATTCTATCATGCAAGCTTCAGTCCTTCTAAGTAATACTATTGCCTCAGACTGGGAGGGACTGGGCTGGAAAGGGCTGTTGGTTTAATCAGCCATGATACAAAGCAAGAGAGAACACTTCTGAGTAAATAGAGGGCATTATGTGAAAGCTTCTGTTTCCAGAGTCACACCATGGGGCTGATGGGCCCGTTCAAAAGCACATAAACACTTACAGACTCTCCCATCAGGGAGATGGGACTCGGTGGAACACAGGGGAGCTGTTTGCAGGCAGAGCTGCCCGGCTGCCCTGGTGGCAGTGAGGCTTCTCTGTGCTCTCAGGGAGATGGTAGCCAGCAAGTCAGAGGCAGCCACACAGGGCTCTCCTATTTTAGCTCTGTTTGGGGTTTTCCTTCCATCAGGTGTGGTGTACAACCAGCACATTGGTCTGATGAACAGATGCAAATTCTGCTGGGGCCTGTTGAGTTAACCTGTCTGTAAAACAGGAGGAGGCAGCTGATGGCCTGAAATCCAGGCAAAGCTGATGCAGCCACGGCATTCAGCTCTCCCAAGAGGTGAGGACAGGCTGCTACCTGAAAGGATGTATGTGAGAGGTTTTATCTGAGGAGCTCAGACACTGCTGGCCATGTTCTTTTCTATCCAGACCTTTTGTAATGCAGTCTTCAGATTAAGGTTGTAAAGGAAAAGGCATCTGTATTGAAGTTTTGGCTGACAGAAGAACTTTGTAAAAATTCAATCTGGATTGGGAAGGACAGGAACTATGCATAGCAACAACATTTTTCCATTATTAGATTTATTAGTTTATAATACATATTACCAGGCAAGAAGCAATTTACAAGCATCAGTAAGGGTTCAATTGCTTTCTTATATATCCCCCAAAGCCCTAAACAAAAAAACCCAAGCAACGCAATCCCTTGATGGATATAAGTGTTACAAAGTTTTAAGGATGCCCGAGGCTTTTAAAGGGCTGAATATTCAAAAGTAAGGCTCTAAGGTAAATTAGTAAGGTCTTTGTTAATTACAGAAAAATCACAGGAGGAATATCCATCAGACCTTGACTTTTGCTCATGACTTCATTAGTTTTCACTCTTCTCTAACCATATTATCCAAATCAGACTTTCTTCAAACTAGGCCTGGGGAGATTATTCCCAAAGAAAGCAGGGTTGTATCTGCAGACAACACTGGCACTTTGAAGAAAGGGGGTCATAGGGGGATTGTGGGAGTGTGTATGTGTTTGTGAGCTTGTGGAGATGAGATTTACCCCTGTGTTCAGGAGATCCTCAGCTAGAGGAACAGAGATTTCCTAGGTCCTGCTTACCATAGACAGTCAAATTGGCCCAAATTCTGGAAAAGGGAAAAAGGGTTGCAATGCCTCAGCAACCTCTTGAAGAGATTATATGGAAATATGGGAGACAGAACATCTCTGGTTTTACTGAGGAATTTTCAGCAAGGCTCAGATTAGAGCCATCTCTAAGTAGAGATGTAGCAAAAGAGGTTGGTAGCTACAAGGCAGAAAATGGAGAGAGGAAAGGCCACAAAAGCAGCAAGGTAACGAGCAGTGAAGTTGGGAGAGGAACTATTGTGTGACTGAGGAAATGGGTCTGAGGACATGGGAGAGGGCTGGGAGATGCCAGCGAAACGAGTCACACTGCACAGTGATAGGAAAAGCAGAGAGAAGTGAGACATCAGGGAGGTGTAGAGGAGAACATGGGCTTCTCTTCTCTTACTTACACAAATTTGGAGACGAAAGATTGTCAGAGCAAAAAGATACCTGTTTTCAAGACAAATCTAAGTGAATGTCAGGGCCAGGGAGCAGTTGGCTGTTTATGTGTACTTTTTTCTTCCCAAACCTAGCAAAAAGCCATTTTCAATCCAAAAAGAAACATAAGGCTTTGCATGGCTCTGTAATACATAGCTGGTGGTCTCCTCTTAAAGGAACACATCCACCACTGTCCTGCTGGAACGCTGAATATGCCTGAAATCCTCGTAAGGTGGTTAATCTCTAACTTGGATCTTTGCTACTGATACACTCCTATGACAAAGGTCACATTTCTAATGACAAAAGTAAAGAAAGGAAGGTAGTAACATGGTGCCAGTGACGCAGTTGAATTTTACTTTTATTTTACAACTTAGGGGTTATTCTAGCTAATAGGCCTCTTCTAGTCAAAATAGAATAAGAATGCTCCCTCTGCTCTTCAAGGGGAATGTTAAGATTGATTATCTCAATGCATTCTAGCTGCCTGTGCATACATAACCTTTCTGAATGCTTGCTTGTGATGGAAACTGTTCGCTGTGTTTTGCAGGTACTTCTGAACTCTCAGCTTCTTCCTGGTCTCTCCTTGCCTCTGATTTCTCTCCCATTTTCTTATGAGACTTGCTTTTTCTCAAATGCAATTTTTCTCTTTCTCGTCTCTCTTTCGCACCTTCAGGTTGCTGAAAGGCAGGGAAAAAACAGCAGGGAATTAAAAGAGACTCCTAAAAGAACTACAAAAAACCTCATTATTTTATTTCACTATGTAACAAAATATTCCAGTAACCTGCCTCACCAAGACCAGCTTTACCATGATGGGCTCAAATTCAAGGCCCAAGTCAGTCACCCTAAAGCTCAGCAAGAAGCAACACACATGCTTTGATTTTATTCTGTATATGATAGGAGGGTCACAGGCTCAGTGGAGTTGAAAAGGAGAGCAGACAGGAGGGAGAAAAGGAGGGGCTCTGAGATTTCAGCCCAGATTCCATGTTTCTATCCTTTCATGTGATCCATCTTTACATCCCTAAAGGCTGCCCAGTGCTAGCTGCAAAGACCTCACTGAAAACAAGGTCTGAAGGGTTCTCAAAGACACATTTATAGGAGAAAAGCAATATGCAGGGAAGGAGATGAATTACCTTTCCCACATTGTTCACCTGTCTGATCATGGTGGTTTGAATTGCACCCACAGAGCTCTGAATGCAAAAAAATGCTCCATTTGGAAACACAGGTTTAAGCCCGAATGTCCTTTCAGATCTCTGACCTGTTGCTCAGTTCTTTGAGATTCACAAGTCCTTCACATCTCCCAAACTACAACTGTGACTGAGGCAATGGCAACAACTTGGTCTGCTTGAAAAACAGATTAAAATACAGCTCAGCACATCCCACTGCTGATTACAGAGGGGCACTGGAATCCATGCTTTTAACTGGAACTGAAGCCATATTTAATATATTATGCTCACTGTACCTAATCGTACATCAACTACACACTCACAGACTTTCTAGCCACAGGCATTTTTGAGAAATTATAAATTATGAACCAGACAACCACTGGTGAATGTTGGCACAGGAGTCAATGTAAATTTCCAAATGAAATCAATTGAATAGTTCCTGAAGAGGAAAAAGAAGGTTAGGGAATGCATTTGAAATTTTGACAGTGGTGTAACAGTGCTGTCATCATCATAATTCTGCATATTCCTAGAGGACTGGTCATGCAAGGACTATGATTATGGGACTGATCATGTAATTATGCTGCTTATTGACAAGAGATTTTTTCCCCTCTTTTGCTATGCAAAGAGAGTTGAAAATTACTTTTCCATACCAATTGTCGGTGTCAAGAAATTGGAGGAAAAAAAGGATGCTTCCCCTTCTGTGGTTATTTGATGCTAATGTCAGGTGCTATTCAAGCACAGCCTTTTGAATGGAGTGACAATTTGATAGTGTTTTTCTGATACTTAAAAGTGAGTTAGGATTTATTACCCTTTCTTCCTTTGAATGATACAGCAGATACGACGTACCATAATAACAAAAATATATTAAAGTCTAGACAAAAAGTTGTTATGGGCTACTTCATCAGCCCACACCAAACAAAATGCTCATGGCTCTGGACAGAATGATGGGGAGAAGGATGAAATGGGGGGAGAATCCCCTGCTGCCTGCATGCCCTTTCAGTGAAAATATGTTCTGCTACTTACAGCAATAGTTGCTGCTGCAGCTGTGTGGTGACACTGCAGAAAGCAGATGGATGGAGTCCTGAGGGGTAAAGGAGAAGCCTCTCAAACACCGCAGTGTCTGGCAGTATTACAGATAACTCCACATAGGTTAAGTCAGGTCAGCAGCAGTGAAAAAGTGAGCTGGGTCTTGCAGCAGAAGTGAAGCAAACCTGGGTTTGTATTGTCATGTTTTGTGGCCACGGCCATAGAAACCTCTGAAAACATTGCCACATGAGCCAGTGAGGTGTCTCATTTCAAGGATAAACATTCCTGAATAAGCCTAGACAATAACACCATATCAAGAATCCTCACACTAATGATACAACTTTAACTTTGTTTTTGCTACTTGTAGTAATTTGAGACCACATAATATGAGAAATTCCAGTTGGAGTTTATTTCTGCACTTTCCCCAGCAAAGTCACAGCAATCACACAAAGGATGAAGCTAACTTGGTTGGTTGGGCTTTTTTTCTTTTGTAGTGATCTTATTACCTACCAAAGAAACTGAGCGTTTGCTTTTGAGATGCAATTGCTTTTCAAAAGACTCTGCAAATTCCTGAATGGAGTTTGATCTTGTCTCTGGACATGAGCTGTCTGCTGAAGGTGTTCTGCTTGCCTTCCTGTGGCAGTGGCATTTGACATCTTGGTCTTCTTGAAATTCCTTGGAGCCCCTGAGGTGGCCTGAAGATGAGCCTTTGGCAGAAGCATGGAGTCGTGTTGCATGGAAGGAGGAAAGCTTGGCCTGAAAAACAAAAGGTCTTTGTTGATATTGAATAGTAAAGCAGAACACACAAGGCAGATTTTTTTCCTGCCACAGACACTCTCCTAAACAGTGGTGCAAAGTGAAGGACCTTCCCTAGAATTCTGTATCTTTCTTTTTAAATGTAGGAGAATCACACTGCCAAGAACTTGCTTTCTGGAGGCAGCAGCTGCAGAATTTCCTATTATTCCTGGGTTTGAGGATATAAGTTTCGGCACACAATGAACATTTCAAATGTAAAGTGTGCTGGGTCCTCTTAGTGATTACTGACACTAAAAGGAACTGAGACTCTTCATAACCTCAAAAACTCAGGCCTTGCATTTGGCTGCAGTTTCTAGGCAGGACTCTCAAAAAGCATTACCCATCTTTTTGTGGCCAGATGAGTCACATAAGAGGTTTGACCCACAGTGCTCCAGGTCTTATCAGCTGTTTGAGCTTAGAGTGTGACAGCAACTATTTCTCACACAGTTCTGTCAAGTTTTCAGCACAGCCTACAGGCAGACAAGATGCTTTATTGCCCAGCTTTGAATTTTCTGCTGTTTTCTTGGGCACATTTGTCTTGAACTAATGAAGAAGCATTTTCAGGGTACTGAGGGATACATCCCTACCAAAGAAGTAGTAGGAAACAGACTTCTACAATTATATTTGTAGGACTAAAGTGGGGAATGAGTAGATAGTTGTTTAGTTTCTGTATGATTCAATTTTCCGAGGCCTGGCATGCAGATAAAAGCTATTGATCTGCATCAGCTGTGTTTAATTGAATGTCTGCAAAGGAGATTAAACTGATACAGAACTGCTGTGTCCTGTGGAGTCATGAATTGGTGGTTTTAGAAAGGGACAGACCTGCAGAAAAGAGGTGTGAGAAGGAGACCACACAGAGCCGGGGATACCCCAAACCCTGCCAGCTGTTGATGATTTTCAGGATGAGTAGCTGAACACTGGTGAGATGCAGATGGTGAAAGTGGTGAGAGATGGGAGGTACTGAAAATTACACCCTGAAGGAGTCAGATTAAAGCACTCCAGGCACCCAGCTGCTGGCATACATTTTTGAATGCATATATGTTTTGGCTATTATGAGGAATTTCTTCACAGAAAGGATGACAAGACATTGGAATGGACTGCCCAGGGAAGTGTTGGAGTCACTGTCCCTGGAGGTGTTTAAGGAAAGAGAGGACATGGCACTCAATGCCATGGTCTAGTTGACATGGTGGTGGACTGGTCAAAGGTTGGACTCAGTAATCTCAGGGGTTTTTTCCAACCTAATTGATCCTGTGATTCTCTGCTTTGTATAAGCCTGGTGCTAAGCCTTCAGCTACTAAGTAACCCCGAGAAGTTCTGCTGGCTTTAAGGGAGCTGTGATTGTTTATAACCAAGGAAGGTTTATCCCACCCGTTCTGCAATGCTTTCTAAGAAAATCCAGTAGAAAACCTTACACTCAGCATAGGGTTTGTCATGTGTGTATTGGTTTTTTTTGTTATTTTAACAATCAGGGGAAAACTAAACCAACTTGGTATAGTGTTCACATGAATCTACAAACCTTGGACTGCAAGGGACCTGAAACACATCCTGCACACAACTTCATTCACTCTGGCCCAGATGCTACTATAAATTTATTGGCATAACAGGGACCTATGCAGCCTTTCTCTGAATAGAGAGTCTGTGCATTCATATGGCTGTGGCTACATCACATTAGACAGGCTTGATGAGAGGTGCTAAAAATAATAAATCTCACACCTGACAGAAGTACCTAATATTGAAGAATGTTTACAAAATACATGGTACTGGTTCTATTTTTTTTTTCCAGGCATAAGCTTACTATATGCAGTATTATGGACTGCCTCTGAGAGTATTGTTAATGATTTCTGCCATATTATTTTTACTTCAGTTTCAAACCAGTCAATACAGCTGCGAGTTCTGTAAGGTCATATTGTATTGTTACTTTAGAAAGCATCAAAGCAATCGCATTGTGCTCGAGGGACAGGAGCATACATGCCATGCCAGGCTCAACAAGCTAAATGTCTTCTCTGCCATTTTAATGGCATCAACATATATTCTTTCCTGGAAATAAAAATTGTCTCATGATAAAAATCACTGGTATCTGTTCCTAGAGGGTTTGTGAAAAAATCCAACCCAAACAGGGGAGGACAGTTGAAATCGGGGATTGTATTCTATCAATCTTGTTTTGCAAAGACTGTACAGGTTTTCTTCTATTAAGACATTACTTTTTAATTTCCCTTCACAGATAGAATTACAATTAAGCCCTTAACAAAAAGATTGAGGTTTACCTACTGATATGGCAGCAATAGTCCAGAAAAGGGACAAGCTTTCCTCTGAAATGCCCATCTGCTTCAGTGGGCTAAGGGTAAAGCTACACAGACAGGTCTGTGCAATCACATTACTGTGACTGTGCTTTCTCTCTCAGTACCTTTGCATGATACATTAAATTCTCCACTAGAAAAATGGGGATTTTTTGCCAGTGCTGGGAAAGCCAGAAGCACCAAGGGATCTCAGGGATTGTTCCTCATTCCCATTATTTCTCCTTTTTTCTATGTTGGGTAAAGGCCACTCATGTTCAGTGTATCTATTTACAAAACAACTAATCTTCTGCTAATTACCCATCTCAAACACAACAGAGGTACACAAACAAAAATACTTCACACAACAAAAATTGTTGTCAGTATAATTTGCCTTATCTCTTTCTCAGTTTCTGTTGCAGACAAGTTAATTGTTTACGTCTTTCAGGCTCGATCTGAGAGCTTGCACAGCTGTCAGTAAGAACATTAATCTTCAGTGTGTCAGCACAAGTGTTCATTGTTTGCTGGAGTTTACACAATGACCCGAGTATTTTAGGGATATTTTGGAACATCTGACATTCAGATGCTCTCCCATGGCTTCATTTTCTTCCAAGAAGCTTACAGACAAGCATATATTTCTTAAAAATGTTTTGGTCTGGCCTTCAATTGGTCTATAGTAACAATATCGTGGTAGATGTTCAGTTTAAGTTCAGTTTAAATTAAATGTCAGTTACTTCAACAGCAGTCATTTGTTCTGCTCCCACTCTCAGCTGCTCTTTGCAATTTTCTCCTGTGAGCAACAATGTCTGTTTGAAGGTGGATACGTGTATAGGACTGTAAACTTCTTACCAGTTCTCCTCTGCCTCCAATCTTTTCCTTACAACAAAATGTCTAGGAGGTAAGATGTGCTCTGAACCTAAATGATGTAAGGTAACTAGAATGTGTCAAGGAAAGTCATAGCTGGAGGCTTCAGAAAGGGTATCACAGTTAATTTGTCTAAAGTTTGCCAGGGGAGCAAGTTAAATAAAGGAGATGGAAACAGCTGACTTAATTATCCCCAGGCAGTTTTTACATTCAGTGTTGGCCCAGAGCAACATACACAGCTCTGAGCTTTCCAGGAGAGTGGAGTTACACGTTGTTTTAGCCTGACAGATTGGAGTTACACGTTTTAGACTGACTTGGAGGTGACCCAGCGAAGGATGAATATAGTTCTGGGTTCTCCTCTGCAAAGTGTGGATGACAATAATAAAAGCATTTTACAAAGCTCATCTCAGTAGTGTTTGTGAGGTATACCAAGATACTGGGGGGAAAAAAAAAAAAAAGATGAAAACCCTTGTTAGTTTGGGAGCTATTCTTCAAAGCTTTATCCATATTTATGATGGGGGCTTACCACAATAGGATACCACAGGAGTTTGTTTTTGTCTTTGAGGTGGGAGCAGTGGCTTGAATGTCTCACTACAGCACAGGAAAAACTACAAAGACCAACACACCAGTTTAGAGCTGAAAGTGATTTTCTAGTAGAAGCATCTTTTGTGCTACCCTGAGAGCACTTTGCTATGTATTACCAATAGGCTCGTGGTGCAGAAGCAACTCCCATGGGCAGGACTGCTCTGCTTCTGATGCCCTGAATACCAGCTTTGGATATGAGACCAAGTGAGCTGGCAGTGCTCTGTTGGCAGTACCATTGTACCTGCACAAGGAGCTTTTCCCAGCAGCTGTGTCAGAACTTGCTGACTTTATTTTCATCTAGACAGTGGAATTACCTCAATTTTCAATGTTGAGACAGAGGAAAGGGTACACTGTGACCTGCTGTGCAGGTATTAGCTTTCAGAAGAGATGCACTCTAATCTCAGTTATTATTCCTCTGATAATTAGCACTGTTCTGATAAAATGAAGACAATATTTAAATAACAGTACCAGTGTTTTGAATCGTACAACAGTTATAATTTGCAGTAATGAGTCTTAGAGCAGGTATAATTTGGTGTAACTGTGCAAAAAACACACATCCAGGTGCAGTAGCTCTCAACAAGGAGATGCTCTTTCTGGAGATATTTCCAAGGCATCAGTAGTGCCCATTTGTTTAACATCTGGCTTTGGTCAGACAACACATACTAGTGCTCTTTACTACCAACTACTCAACTTCCAAATCAAGAGTTCATTTCCAAATGTATCCCCAAATCATAAAATCTCCAGACAAATCTTCCTGTCTCATTCCTTCAGTCAACATCTGGCACCGAGAAATAAAGCAGTTAAAATTTACATCTTCTATATGAAACTAGTGGAGCAAGGCAAATTTGTGTGAAGCATTAATGTAAAGGCCAGATAGAATTAATGTATGCAATATCTTTTGCTTGTTAAACAGTAACATCAAAAAATCACTTCTGTTAGCTAACTCAATCTAAATTCTAGTCATGGATTCAGGAATGCAAGTATAGCAAAGTATTTGAATAGCTATTAGCTAAATCTTTAACTAGCTTTTGAACAAACTGAATATAAGGACATGCTTCAAATGAAATGTCTGTGCACACACAAATACAGACACAAATATACAAGATGTGTTAAGCACCTTACTGAATGGAAAGAGATGTAAAGTACATTCTCACACTCCAGTTTCTCTTGAGGCCTAAAGAAATCATATATGCATGGATCTCTGAGTGAAAAAAGTAAAACAGAGCAAAATTAAGTAACCTATTTCCCCTCCCATTAATAAATGTTATGTATTCAGCATCCTGACGGAATATAGCAGCAAAGCTCTAGCTAAGAGTCTGTCTTGCAATCTGTGGTTGAGTGAAATATAAGAGTAAATAACAAATGTGGCTGATCAGACCAGAAGTTATGAATGAAGGTTACCTCTCCAGCCTGTCCATGAATTCAAAGAGGAAGGAAGCGGTTTTGCACTTGTTTTTCTTAGCCAATTTTTTTTGGAAATGAAAAATCCTACAGCTTAGAACCTGACAGCTGCAGAGGAGAAGAACTTGCAAGAAACATAGAAATGGCACAAAAAGAAGTTTGGAAAAGATTAGCTGTTCCTCCCCAATATATTAGCATTTGCTTCATTGCAGCCATAATGATCTAAGGATATAAGTAAAAAATGGTTTGTAAGGAAACATAGTATCTTTATTAAGACAAATGATGAAGCTGGAAAAAGGGAGACAGGTTTAGACCACCTAAATGTTCTTTAAAAGCTGAAATGAAAGCAACAATCTTTGAATAAAGAGAAGACTATGAACAGCTGTTTTCAGTTTGACCTAATTTTGATAATCACTTAGACAGTTCCGAGCTGCCTTCTGCACATGAACCTGCCCCTTTCCCAGCTGTTTTGTTTTAAGAATAAAGAACATACTTCTACCTTAAAATCTCACTTCACAATTTAGTAAGCTTTGTTATGACTGTTTTCAGAGTCAGAAGTTTTAAAACAGGAGGGACTGCATCCTCTAGCTTAAAATAGACATTACACTTACCTGAAAAAAGGTAAGTCCCAAGGTAAAGGGTAAAACTTCCTTGAGACAATATAGTTGCATAATTAGGTCCAAATCTTTTTAATACCTATGGAGTTATATAGTTTTTCATATGAGAACAGACTCATTACAGACAGTCTTTACGTAGGCAGATGCAAAATGTTTTGATGTCTGCCAGGTTGTGCTGAGCAGCCAGAGCAACACTGTAATACACACTTAGGCAGCTGTTACACACTTCTTACATTTCTTGTCCTATCATGACTTATCTTGGAGTTTGCCAGTTTTCTGTATTCCAAGACCCCAGAGGCTTAACCCTGTCAGACAGCTAAGTTCAAAAAGCGACTAGCAGCTGCCAGCAGGAACTGAGCTTACTTGGCAAGGTGTTCCACACTCCTCATACATCCCTGGGGCTGTGCCTCTGGGGATGGAACTTACACATACACCACGTGCACACACAGAGAAAGCTGCACACAGCTCTTACCGGTAGGGATGCTCTCCTTTCACTACAGGGTTGTGGCTGACGTTTCTTGTGGCCTCTGCCTTCTTTCTCCTCATCGATCAAGTTGTGGCCCCAGAAGCTGCTCATCCATTTTGCAAAGAAAATATCATCATCCTCATCATATTCCATGTACAGATGCTCCAAACTTGGGGGGGGGGGGGGGGGNAAGGCCAAATTCCACCACCAAGCCAGTAGCTTCACACAGTTCTGCCAACAAGAGGAAGCAGAGACAGTTTCAACCACTCTTTCTGCACTCCCTCCCCTGTCCCACTGCAGCCCCGGGCACTGTCTAAACATAAAGTCAGCCCTTTCTCATCTCTTTTCAACAAGGTTTCTTTTAACCTTTCCATTGCAGCGATGTCCAATATGACACTGCCGCAGGGGGTGGGTGGCAGGGCTGTGGCTGCTCCCTGTGTTGCTGCTGAGTGCCCCAGCTGTCAATACCAATGCAGAATTGCCCACAGTTACATGCCTGTGGGGGGCAGACCCAAAGTAGGCTTGTGATTTTTGAGAAGCAGAATTGACATATTGATGTTGGTCAGAAACTGGCACAGCTGCTTGCAGAGACCTAGCTGGCTCTGTGGGAGGGAGCACAAATGGGCCACTCTTCCCCTGTTGCTCTCTCTCTCCTGACTTCAGTTGCCTCTGCTCTTCCTTCAATATTTCAGAAACGTCATCTGTCTAGGTAGAAGCCCTCCCTGAAGCAACTGCTCATTCATTTTTGGGTTATGACAGACAGTGCAAGCTTGCAGCTGCTGCTTTTCACCTGAGTAATTTCATCTGCCATATCAGGGGTACGGGAGGCGCTGCCTCACCTGAATGCACTCAGGGTGAAAATGTGCTGGTTCTTCCTCACCAGCCCTGGGTGTAAGCCATACAGGCCTTGCCTACACCACAGAACAGAACAGGGTCAGGGAATGACTTCTGGCCCTCAGACCAAGAGTCTAAACTGAGCACATGTGCCCTACGTGGTGTTTGTGCTGAGGGTCTTCTCGAGGCTTTGTTCTGTAATTACTACACTGTGGCTGTAATACTTTGTTTTCATTTTTGTGTCTCCTTTATTTCAAAATCTCTGATATAACACAAAAAACTGTTGTGGCCCACAAAACTGTTGTCTGCATGGTATGAAACTGGAAGATGTGTTGCATGCTTTGGGACCTGACAGGAGGACAATGAGGGCTCTAAGGCTGTAGAGCCTTTTGGGATGGTGTTGGAAGACTGCATGGGAGGAAGAACCCAAATCTAACTTTTTACTGGAAGCAGTCCTTGGTGTGTGCTGGTGTTCTTCTGGTGCCCAGGCATTGCTGTGGAGATGCTGGTTGGTCTTGGCCAGAAATATGCCAAAAAGCTTGGTGGTAATTTAGCATTACAGAGAATCAGTCATCCAGCATTAAACCTGTTCTCCAATCTGTTCAGAACTACAGATGTAGCTACAAAACTCCAGTTTCACTCATGGGGGTTTAGGTGTGAGATGTAAGTACAGTGTGGGACTGTTCTTTCTGAACAATACAGGTGAAGGAAATGATTGGTCATGGATGTCTATGTGCCCAATTTTACCTTGTCCAGGGCAGGCAAGAGTGTGATTAGCAGAAGGACCTGAGTACATGGGTGTGCACAGGGCATTGCCTCAGATGTTCTGTACGAGAGCTTGGAGACACAACCATGCCTGCAGCAGCCTGGACAGGAGCAAGAGGAATACCTGCAGAACAGTACAGTAAAAAGACACCTGAAGCAATGAAAAGGATGTGTAGGCTGATTTTCTAGGTGGGGAAGGACACCCCTGGCCATATTCAAATAGCCTGAATTTGATTTACATCCTGGAGACCACCCATCTGTACAGGCAAGGCACATCTGAAGGCCTACAGGAAGCATGATGTGAATGGAACTGAGGCTGTCCCAGCAGGAAGCAATAGCTGTTGACCTGCTGGATACATATTTTCTATTGTCAGGTGACAGGGAGAACAGGGCCAGGGGTTGTCCCACAGCTTTGTCAAAATGTGCTTACATAAATAGTAATAATCCATCAATTAAAGGACATTTCTCACATTTTTTACTACCAGGCATGCAGATAGACTGACTCAGAGTGCAGCAGGGCAAATTTTAGTTGGGATCCTAAGGTGTTTGCTTTGCAATCTTATTGTTGTTTTTATTTGTAGCCCTTTTTTCTTCTGCATAATGTGTGTCTTCTTGCATTTCCCTCCTACCTACAATGAAATTTCCAGGCATGAGATGACTGGAGCTGATTGTAAAAACATATCAAAAATGACTCCTCTTCAGCTGACTGCTCCAAGGAAATAAGTGGAGACAGGAACATAAGCTTCCTCTACCTAAAGATAAGGATTTTAACTAGGCATAGACACACACATGAACAAGATTCCAGTATTACATATTAAACTATTTTTATGATGAATTCAATTAATAACTGGGAAGAAAACAGAAAGATTTCATTTATAACAAGGATTGCTCCAAAACTATTACGTACAAAGTCCTAGAAAGTTTGAATCAGCCACATTAGCTGAAACTTCACAGAATTAGAGAATCAACCAGGGAAGGCTGGAAGAAGCCACAGTGGATCATCTGCTCCAACCTTCCTGCTCAAGCAGGGTCATCCCAGAGCACATGGCACGGGGTTGTATCCAGACAGGTCTGGAATATCTCCAGTGAGGGAGGCATCGCAACCTCTCTGGACAACCTGTTCCAGTGCTCAGTCACCTGCACAGTAAAGAATTTCTTCCCCATATTCTGGTGGAGCTTCTGTGCATCAGTTTCTGCCCGTTGCCTCTTGTCCCATTGCTTGGCACCACCGAGCAGAGCCCGGATCCATCTTCTTGGTATCTCCTCTTTAGGTACTTGTAGAAATTGATGAGGGCCCCTCTCAGCCACCTCTTCTCGAGGCTGAACAGCCTCAGCTTCCTCAGCCTTTCCTCTTACGAGTCCCTTAATCACCTTCGTTGCCCTCTCCTGGACCGCTCCGGGAGCTGCACGTCTCTCTGGTACTGAGAAGCCCAGAACTGGACACAGCACTCCAGCTGTGGAGCGCACTGCTCGCGTGAGCGGCTCCCAACTCCTCCGCACGGATCACTCCGGCCCCGCGGCCGCTCCCGCGCTCTTTGCCTGGGAGCCGCCCCGAGCCCGGCCCTGAGCCCGGCCCGGCCCCGCCGGGGCTCCCTCAGAGGGGCTGCGGGTGCCCCTCCGCGCCGGCAGGGGGCGCTGCGGGTGGGCGGAAGCGGCGGC
>VZSE01009680.1:35325-177781 GCA_013398275.1 Promerops cafer
CGCCGCGTGGGGAGCCGGGGCCAGGGTCCCGCCGCCGGCCGGGCCGCCCGGAGCAGCGTGCGGATGCCCGGGCTGCGATCTGCGGGCGGCAGGGCCCGACGGGCCGCTGGTCCGGTCCGGAAAGCGGCTGTCAGGGTCCAGGAGCAGGCGTGTGATGGGATGGAGCTCGGGTGACATCCTGGTCGTGCTCTGCGTGACACGCCCGCAGGTCACAGAATCACAGACTGGGCAGGTCGGAAGGGCCCGCAGTGGGTCGTCTGGTCCAACCTCCGGGGTCGAGCAGGGTCTTCCCAGAGCACATGGCACAGAATTGTGTCCGGACGGTCTAGAAGTTCTCCAGTGAAGGAGACTTCACATCCTCTCTGAGCAACCTTTTCCAGTGCTCGGTCACTGCACAGTATAAAAGTGTGTTCAAGTGTTCAAGTGGAACTTCTGTACATCAGTTTCTACCCATTTTTTTCTTGTCCTGTTGCTTGGCACCACCGAGCAGAGCCCGGACCCATCGTCCTGACACATTTCCTCCAAATGCTGATAGATATTGATGAGGTCCCCTCTCAGCCATCTCTTCTCAAGGCTGACCAGGCCGTCCTCCTTTAGGTTTTGCTCCTATGAGAGATGCCCCAGTCCCTTAAATCACGTTTGTCACCCTTGGCTGGATGTAATCCTGGAGTTCCATGTTTCTCTGTGGTCAGCCTGTGTGACCCACAGAGCTCTCAGCCAGGCATTGTGGTTGTGGTTCTGCCCTCTCCACACAGGGATTGGGATAGTTTGTTCCAAGATCAGGCATTGCCAAATGCATCTTTTCATCAAGCGGCAGAGCATGGATCTGTCCTGCTGAGGGGGGAATGTACCTCTGCCTCTGAGGTCTAGAACAGCTGTAAGTTTCCTCCAGGAGTAGTGTTTTGAAAAGGAAATTAGTGATCTGTTGTGTGTGAGATGCTGCATATAGCAGAGTGGAAAGAAAACATGATCAAGATTGTTTTAAAGTGGAATAGTATGTTCCATGAAAATATAGAAGCCACAAAGTTTATGCATCAGAGACTTTAAATTTTAAAATTTGGCTGAGTAGGCATGCTCTCAAAACATACACATACCCTGTTGTAAATTACCATTCTGAGAACTTTCAGATAAAATGGTCTGTGCAAAAACTCAAGGACAACGTGTAAGATCGGAGTCCAGATTGGATCCATGGTTCTCTTGTATATGTGTATTTGAAAAAATGCCTCTAAGATGCACTTTCTGCACATCTGCAGTCCTAGATGTACCCTGCCAGTCATGCAGCATTACTGAGGTGAGGTTGCAGTTGACAAGCATGTTTAAAGTAATGGATCTGACAAACTGATTGGCTTTGATAAGAATATCCCATACTGCATTTTCTTCTCCCGTTCTTGTGTATCACCAAAAATGCTTTGAACTGTCAGGCAGTTTAAGCTTCTCATCTGAAATGATCAGGAGAGAAAAAAAAAAAGTCACCTCTCGGAGAGCGGAAAAAGTCAGTTTTAACCTTGGTGGTTTGAGTGATGAAGATTGACGCGCTTGGGCAGGCAGTCCAGGCACTCAGGGGAGTGGTGAGGAAGGTGGCAACTTCCCCAGCTAGTGAATCATAGCTACTGTCGGGCATTCCTGAAAGCACAGCAAGCTGTAAAACCTGTGCTGTACTTTGAGGCAGTTACTTGAATGCAGTGATTTGTTTCCTCCTGGGCACCAAGCAGTACTGAACAAGTTGTGTACGGAGGACAAATTCAGACTGTTTACTGTGGTAGCTTTGGCTCGTGGCTGCAAGCAGAATCTGGTATATTTATGGGAGTGTGCTTGCTGTGTGTAAGCTCTGGTTTGCAGGCTGCTCTGGACCTTTGTCTTCCTGCAGTGAATTCCCTGTTAGTGCATTCACTCTGGGTTCTTAATTGTGTTTCTGAATTCAAGCAATATCCAGGGGTTTGTAGTCATTCTGCAGTTGTAGGAAGAAGCATTTAAAACATTTAAAACACGTAGCATTTGATTTAAAATATTATGTGTTGCTCCACAAATTAAATTACCAGAAGGTTCTTTGCATTTTAGACTAAGTTGAGTGGTATGACCTGATGCAGAGTTTCTTGAAGAGTGTCATTGCTTACACTGTAAAGAAATGAGAGATGTTACTTAGGAAAGCTGCAGAAGTTACCAGATTTGACTGATGGTCAAAATATGGCTGCATCAGGAAAATAAATGTGGCTGCAAGTTCCCAGGACTGCTTTATGTGTGTGTGGAGGATTGTCTTTCTGTTACTCATATCCAAAGCAATGATGCCATGTAGGTTTCATGTTTCCTCTTATATTTTATTAGTTATGGATATTAGTGATAAGACCCATTATTGAAAATACAACCACTGCAGATGCTTCACTTGTAAAGCTGCCTGTATTGTTTTAATCTGCCTTTCTAACATGATGAGTTATTTTTTGAAACTCAGTTGGATTTCACATACAAGTCTGCACAGTGAATAAGAGCCAGTAATTCATTTGACAGTTGAAATACAAGAAGAAAATCTTTTAGAAAACACATAGGTTAATAATGAATCTGCTACCAACAGCTAACTATTCTTTTACTCATAAATGTAACTTAGGACTCATACTTTTTTGTGCTTTTCATTAAATCAGCCCCTGTATCCATTTGATGTTCTGGTCACTGTTTCTGAAGACACGACCTTGAATTTTTTTTTCTTTGTCCTTTAAAAATGTGTAAGGTCCAATATCTTCCCTGTTCTTTATTCAGACTTGTTATTATTTTGCATGTAGTTCAAACTTTTCATTTACCTGGTGCACAGGCCTCACATTTTTTTTCCAGGCTGTGTCTGCACCAGAGGATTCTCCTGACATTGATGCACTGGCCAGGGGTGTGATTTGTGACTGACATTGTGTTGGCAGAAGCCCCTAGCACAGGTGCTATATTGGGAAAAGCTGAACTACTTTTGAGATCCCTTCTCCTGTGAGCACAGCTCCTTAACAGCACAGTAAACTGGTATTATTGGACCAGTAAAGTGATGATGATAAAACTGCATCTGTGGATGGCTCAAAGGTCGTAAAGCCAAATTGCATCTGTAAATGACAGTTGTCATTGTTTCTTGTAATTTAGATAAAATTTGTTTTAGTCACTCAGTAGCAGTTGCTTTTTACATGCTCTCCTGGTTTGTAGGGAGTATTGCGTAATTAAAACGCGGAGTGCTTTGCGTACATTGCTTTAGTTGGTGCCCAATTGATTATTTTTTTTTTTTTAACTTATTCCATGATAAATTCTTAGCAGGTTTTATACCCTCCTTGTCTTACAGGGGTAAGCACTGGTTAGTCAGTGAGGTAATGTGATGGTTGCTTCAGTATTTTTTTCCCCTGAAGCTGGAATCAATTCCTTTTGCAGCTCTGTGATAGTCCAGATCCCACCCCTTAACTCTTTCGGCAAGTTCACAGGGTAGCCCTGTGTTTGGTGTGAGAGGAGGTCAGCTGCGTGGCCTTGTGTATTGCAGACAAAGTCACAGGAGTTCCCTGTCACCGCACACTTCCCTGTGAGCTGGGTACCGTCCTTGAGTGCAGTGTTGGGTGAACGTGACAAACTCCTCGGCCTTTGTGGTGCCACATATCGGGATCAGCAGCCAACTAGCATGGCTTCTTTCCAGTATCTGTTTTAGTAGCAATTGCTGAAAGCTGCCTCTCTCACTGCTGTGACATTAGATCAGGATATGAACGAATTGGACCCCTTAGTCTAGATACACTCACACTGGTACTTACTCTAAATTGATCTAAGCAAAGCAACTAAAAAGTCATTTCTATTGTACTGTGCACCTGTTGCTTAGTAAATCTCACTAACAACCTACTGCAAGTCTTCTGTTTCATACAGAAATGTGTAGAAAACTCCTAAATATGTGTACAATAGCAGTAAAACAATTGTTAGACTCTTGGCTTATTCATGGAAGGCGTGGATGGCAAATTCATTTACCAGGAAGGTGACTGACTGAGAACATTTGTGAATTTGTCCTATAAACTTAGTTTTGTTTTTTTCTGAGTGTAATACATCCTTGCTTGTGCTTCGAATTTACTTCTAAAGCTCATGTAAACATACTTTTTCTCATAGTGGTTTTAGTGCTAAAGAGACTTTTAAAACCATTTATGTTCAGTTAATGCCTTTGTTTGATAAAAGACTTGAGATGAACCTTAGGAAAAAAAAAAAAAAAGGAGTGTAAAGATAGGTATTCAGAAAAGAACAGGATTTTTTTTTCCTGGTACCTCATCTCGTTAAGAGGGTTCTGTCACTTGGAAAGGACAAAAAAGGGGTCTAGACCAAGGCTTTATTTTTTTGCAGGTTGAATTAAGATGGCTGAAACAGTAGTTGCCCTCCATGTCATCTGTCAGACAAGGGCTCATGCAAATCCTTTTCAACCAAAAGAAAACGCTGAAACTCTCTGCTCGTGCTTCTGTTGTGAATCACTATCATCACTGGCTGGCAGGAAATTTCTTGTTCTGCTTTGAATAACAGTCTCCCTCAAATATATAAGGTTCTGAACTGCTAGTTTAACAACAGTGCCATTGCTGGGAGTTACTAAACATTATTATTCTTGCAGCTGGCAGTCTGTTGCTGTTAAGTTGCTGTTTGCACGCAGTTTCTGAACATTTTGTGAGGAAAGCACATTTGCTGAGGCTAAAGTAGAAGTTCAGAAAATTTTGTCGGTGTTGTCTGTTCTTTGGTCAGTTAGCAGTCTGCTTGTTCAGGTACCTGGATAACTGATAACTCAGTTTCACAAGTGTCCTTTGGCTTAAGCTCTGTTCTAAGACTTGCTAATGAACAGTTGCTGAAAGCAGTCCTAAGTACTGAAAAGTTATTTTTTTGTGTAGCTGCAAATAACTTCTGAGTTATTTGTCCCGTTGAGCTGTTATGAACTTACATTCATTGTATTGAGCTGGTTTGGTTGTTGCACAGATTCTTTGACCAGAAGATGACAAACTGGAGAGTTTTTCTTGCTCTATATGGACCTTCACCTTGGGGATAAAAAATGTCCAGTGTGCCACACAGGATGGCAATGGGTCAGGTGAGGAAAAGCAGTGAAATTGGAAAATAATGTCTGGAATTATTACTTCGGTGAGAAAATGGAAGAATAAGGTTTTTGATTACGTGTGCATGAGATACATGAAGTTTGTTTGCATAATCAGTTTCTTATGTACATATCTTGTGTATGTCCAGTGTAGCAATTGAGAAGGAATTTTTAAAAATATGCTTAAAAGTTTTGTAAGGGTTAAATTTAAGGCTTGACAAACCTTCAAAAACTGACATTATGTGAAGAATTAATTTTCATATTCTTATTTGTGCTATCACAAAAAGGTATTGCAGCACATAATGTGACATGAGTTCTTCAATATCTTTTTTTTTTTTTTTTTTTTAATAAACAGCTACCAAAAAACCTCCAAACCATCAATAGCAAAAAACCCCACCAAACCAAACGAAAACATACATTGGATTTGGTGGTGTTTTGGGTGCATACTGAGGGCTACAGCAGAGTCGTTTGAGTAAGGGTGCAGAGATAAAACATCTCAGAGCAAGCAGTCTAGTTTAAGGCAGCATAAACAAACAAGTTGATTTATTCCTTGCCTTGGGCACTACTGCTGACTTTATTGAATGAGAGCATGTTGTGCTCTGACTCCTTACCCCCACATTTCTTGCCTCCTGCAGTGGCTGCAGCAGGGGGTAGCCAAGGAGTCAGCAAATGTTCCATGATTCTTTTCTGTATGACTGGTTGTGTGGTCTGTGATCCTGCAACTGTTACTAAAAGTTTACTCACATAACAGAGTTACTGATGTTAATAACTTTGGCATCATGTCTATAGTCTCTGAAGTTTCTGATCGCTGCTGTGTGCACTTTGTAGGCTTGTCTGAAGGCTTGATGATTCCCAGGATCCAGCAGAGCAGCAGTGACAGCCCCAGACCTACACGTGTCTTGTTTCCAGTTACAGCTCCCACACCTGACAGCAGAGCAGCGGGTGCACTTGGGTGTTACCGAGTCCTCATCCTTAGCTTGTGTCTTCACTCAAGGGCTGTGGGGCAGGGCTCTCAGAGCGCCTAGGATGGAGCACACGGACTGCTCAGCCTGGGGCACATACTGGGACAGGACATCCCTGGGATGAAGCAATTCACAGTGATCATGAAGTAGTAACCTAGATTAAGCAGTTAGGCTTAATCTCTGCAGTCTTAAATAATTTTCACACTGGGAACACATGTATGAATGTTACAACATGGCCCATATCATGTGTTTTTCTTTTTCAACCCAAGTTAATAGGAACAGCGCTGAATTTTGTAAGATATTACACAAAAGCATTTTTAATGTGGTTTGTTCTAGAAATGTACAAGGAAAAATTCAAGCTGACTTGCATGCATTTAAGTTTGCAGCATATGCATAACCCTTCCCTTTGTTAAAAGAAAAGCATTGTGGTATTTGGAGGTAAATTTAGGACCTACTCGAAATAAATTTTACTTTTTGAGACTTTGGTTAAGTTTTAAAGAAACAACTTATCAGATACACAGTTACTTGTCTCTCAGTAAAAATAGTTGCACTCTTAATTTTGGCTTAGAGTAGCATAGTTACACACAGTGTATGGAGTGAAGTTAATAATCTTTTATCAAATTAAATTTGAAGCTTTACAATAGAAAAACCTGAAAGCCTTGCAGATTGTCTTGTTCTGTGAACAATAAAGATGGTGCAGATTGATTTCCTGTGAGCCCAGTGATTAATGACTTGTGAGAGAAGAGCTTTGCTGGCAGTAGGGATATTTAAGAAATTCTCTCCCTTATATGGTTTCACTTGTAAGTCTCTCTTCAGGAGAATGACTCTGAGATACTTTTGTTCTGTTTGGATGCCTACTTTTAGGTAGGAACTGAGACTAGTACCCATTATCTGATTCTCTCCTGCCAGGATAGGCATCCAGGCCTTAAAAGACAGGTTGTAGAGCAAGTCCTGGCTTCCCCTCAGGTTTTCAGTTTTAGAGTAGATCACTTAGATGCAAAAAAAGATCAGGTTGGAATGAAATGAGCAGACATTAAGGGGAATGGGCAAATGAAATGCAAAGCTGCTTTCAAATTTGTGTTACAGCTGTCTGATTTTCTGTATCTGTTCAGTTTGACCCTGGCAGTGGATAAGTGGGTAGAGGAGGCAGAATTATGGTCAAAGAGCAGCAGGGACAATTCCCAACAAATCCTTAATGGTCTGAAGGTGATATGTAGTGAATCCTGCAGCCATTGTTAAAGCACTCCTGCCCCCTTCTGTAGCCTTTTCCTCCTCAGAAAGGTTGGTAGAATGGCATGTGTGCCCATACTTCGTTTGTTTTGGTCTGGCAGAGCTGCCCCAAAATGTTGTCCATGAAGAAAGGCTGTGACAGAGGAGCAGAAGTCCAGAAGATCAATGTTAGAATCTTTTGCAGTTCTTACTTCTTGAATGTGGGTCACATCCCTTTGATAGAGCATTTTTACATCCGACCTCTTACAAACCACAAGATTTGAAAACTGATTTGTAAATCCAGGGGTTTCAGGTAGGTAGCAATGTTAGTTTCTGCAGAAATACAGATCATCAACACGTGGTACAGAACATAAAGATGCATTTGGCAGGATCTCAGGCCAGTCAGCAAAGTTTCCCATCCTCTGCTAAGATGATGATGGTCCAACACTTGTCATTGCATGAAGCAGAGTGTGTGAAGCCGTAGAGGAGTCAGCTATAACGCTGATTCGACTCGTGCATGAAAGGCAAACCAGCTGTGCTCAGAATCACCTCTGGTCTTACAGACTGTATGTATTGCAAAAGGAAACTATTTTTTTGAATTGCTTTGAGGGCTTTGTTGTCTTTGCACATTTAGCCTTTGGAGAAACAACTTACCTCATTGGTTGTTCTGATCACCAGGCATGTAAAAGATTACAATCTTTTTAGCTTTCCAAACAAATCACCACAGTGTATATTACCGTTGTAGTGAATCCTGTGAAAAGGTTGTCTCCTATCTGATAGACTTGTAAAAGAAAATTCTTGTGTGTTTCCAGGAATTGAAATCAGTAAGGTTTTTCAGAAGTCTGGGCTACAGTTTACAACTCAGGTCCATTTTTATATCTTTGAAGATGAGCCCTAAAGTGCATAGCTTGTGTGCTGTGATGCCTTTTTAATTTGAACTGGTCTCTCACTTTGTTTTTCAGAGTCCTCTTGGTAGAGCCCAAGCAGCCAAGAACAAAGGAAACAAATACTTTAAAGCAGGAAAATATGAGCTAGCTATTCAGTGTTATACTGAGGCTATCAGCCTGTGTCCTCCTGAGAAAAATCTTGATCTTTCTACCTTTTATCAAAACAGAGCTGCTGCCTATGAACAACTGGTAAGAAATTAAAGATAATTATGTGTTTATTCTAAAAAGTAGCATTATCAATTTTGTATTTTGTGACTTTCATCCACTGAAATGTCCCAAGTACTAACATCTGCTGCTTTCACAACAAGATGCTGTTGCAGCTTTTTTCAGCTCCTCATACTTTTCTACATATAAATAAAATTATTTTCTGTTAACTACACTCAGTCTATCTTATGTATTCTTATGCATCCTCTTCTTCCAAGACAAAATTTTAATTTCTTATTCTCTGGAACAATTTTCTTGTATATAAGTTAATTTTACTTCTCTCTACTTGAGTGTTTAACTGTGAAGGGTGAAAGGCCAAATATTTTGGAAAGATGCTACTTGAAAATTTAAACAAAAAAATCATTGAAATCCTAGTAAGGGCTAAGACCTAAATTTTGCACAAGGGGAAGTAACATTTACTCGACAGCTGAGTATACTTGGTGTTATTTTAGAAGTCAGCCAGTGTTGCTTATTATGGTATGATGGATTTGCATATGAGATCGAGTTTGTGAGCTGTATAAAGGAGTGGAAAAGTTGGCTTTGTACAGTCTGAAGTATCAAGTGAGAGACTGTGCTTACATAAATCTGGTGTTAGATTTATTTCTTGTCTAACACAAATTCATGCCATAATGAATCCCAAATGTATATGGTTCCTCTATTAGAAAAGCCTGTTTTGATAAATTGAAGTAAGTTTTTTTTTTAAAAAAAAGTTTTAGCACTTTGGTAAACTTGTTTGCTTCCGTTATATTTCCATCTTTTTTCTTCTAGTTGTTTTACACCAGTCTTTCAGTCCCAGTGTTACCTCCTGCAAGCATCTTTGCATCAACTCATTATGTTCTCCCATGGGATTTGCTCACTGTCTGCTGTAACATGTTGTAGGGATTCTGTTTCTGTCGTGTGGCTTTTCTGGTGCAGGTGGTTTGCAGTGGTGCCCAGGCAGTTTCTCCCTGTGGGCCTTGCAGAAGCAGCGGCAAGCAGGGAGAAGCAGAACCCCGGGAGCCACAGCCACCGCTGGGTGCGCGTGACCCCGGAGCTGGCCGTGGGAAGCCAGCGCGCGGAGCTGAGTGGGGCCCCTCTCACTGTGTTGTTTTTCTGTCCACAGCAAAAATGGACAGAAGTGGCACAAGATTGTACAAAGGCTGTTGAGCTTAACCCTAAATATGTCAAAGCTCTCTTCAGACGCGCGAAGGCCCACGAGAAGCTAGACAATAAGAAGGAATGTTTAGAAGGTGAGTGGCTCATGCAGTGTATACTTAGAAGTGGAACTAGCTCTGCTGCTTTGGAGAGCTTTGGAGATGACAACTTCTGGAAATGTTTTGTTTTTACTTCTGTAGCTACAGTAATACAGAATTACGTATTTTAAACCATTCATAGCTTCTGCAAATACATATTCTTCTCTTGTCAGAAGAAACCTTTCTCCATTTCTCAAGCTCTCATCTGCTCACATCTGAAATGACTGCTGAGAAATTGATGTTACTGTAGCAACTCAAGGTATTCTTTTTCCAGGAAACTCCTTCACTTTAGAATAGAATTCATCTAACATGATGACTGGATAACCAGGACAACAGTTGTTCTATTTCCATGCAGTATAGAGACTTTCTTCTTCTCTGTTTTAGAGAAATTATACTACTACAGAAATGAGGGTGTTTTTGCAGGTAGAGATGGTCAGTATTGAAGTAATTTAAATGCATTGGACTGGCATTGGAGGGAAAAGAGCTTCAGTAGCATTTTTTTCTGGTGCATAGCTTATGAAAACCAGAACAGATTGAATTTTTTTTAATATTAATACTTTGTATTCAGAAGAAATTACTGTGTCAACTCCTTCCAATACTATTTCTAAACAGAGTACATTTTGAACTGTCAGCAAGATGTCACTGAGAAGCCATGGAAATTAAAAACTACAGGTCAGATGTGTTGTCTCACAGCACTTTTGAGCTATAGTAAATTTCATCAAGTGAAATCATTCCTGCTGATGTTAGGTTGAAAGACAAATGAAATTTTCAGCTGTGCTCATTATTGAAGAAGGACAGAAAATAAGGCAGTGCTTTGGCTGGCAAATCTAACTGTTAAATTAGTTTCGTTATATGTAACAGCTAGGAATTAGGTCTGCCAAATTAGAAGGTAAATTAGATGTGCAAATTTTATCTATCTGTTTATCTACTTTAAGACCATAGTGACTAGAAAAGGACAACTTCATCCATTTAGTGCACTCCTTTGCATCCACTGTGTATCAGCTGCACTTCCAGAGCGCTGTAATAAAATCTAAGCCTTATGTAGCTGCCAAGTGATAAAAGCCCCCAGAAAGATCAAGTGTCCCTGTGACAGTAGGACAGTTTTAAATATAACTTCTTTTTCGTGTTAATAGCAGTAATGTTAGTGACAATTATTTTTTTATTTGATTTCTATTTGATTTTTTGCTTGCAGTTTTTTCAGATCTGAAGCTTTTTTTTTGAACTACACTGTTTTTCTATAACCCTGCTTTTACCTGCCAACCACATATGGCCAGTAAAATCTCAGGAAGTAGGGTATGCCCATGTAGTGGAGGAAAGCAAAACCAAACAAACCTCAAAACCCCAGCCACTACCAGCAGAAAACTCCTCCAGTGATCCCTGGTAGTATTATTTGGGAAGATGTTGCTGCTGCAGCCACGCCTGGAGTGCAGCAGTCTTTGGGCAGAGCGTGTCTGCTGAGTTTGTATAACACATTCTTTCTGGGGGTACCATATTTTCCCAGGGATTCTGATGTGCTTCCTGACCACACTGGAGGTGCAGGGACTTTCTGTATAGGTGATGGCTTAATAGTGCCTCTAGCAGTGTACAATTAGAGAAATATACTAAAACTCAAGGGCAAGACATTTATTTTTCAAGCATATTCAGACAATACACTGCTTGAATTTCAAGTCCAGGCTCTGGTCATCTTCACTAATGTTTAAATGAAAACAAAACAGGGAAAACCCATGGTAGCACATTGCATTAAGTGGAGGATGCAGAGAAACTGTGTGTGGTAAGAGTGCATTTCACACTGGGAAGCTTCACTCGGGCAGCAGTGGGTTAACATTTGCCGAGGCTTCTCTGTGTGAGTGAAAGCCATGTGACAAGGACTGGCACTTCAAATAGGCCAGCAAGGTATTTCTCCTTGCTCCTTTCCAAAGTCAAGGAGGTGAGCAGAAAAATTTGAGATAGGATTTAGGCAGATTTCTTAAACTGAGGAGTAAGTGAGATGTGATGGGACTGAATGTGAATTTTAGAAGTAGAAAATAAAGACCAGTCCCAGAAGAGAAGCTGTGTTAGCACTTTCAATATAAACATCATATGAACATAATTACTCTCCTCAAAGTTTCAAAGTGGTGAAAGACCCTGATAGAGGTATACATTTTCACTGTTGATCTAAGTGTGTTTGTCTCTAGATAAAAACATGAACAGACAAATAAATGTAATTTCTTTTCATTCACTGTCAGGAAGTCCTTTTATCCCAGGAAGATAATTTTGGATACAAATTTGTGTCCTGAAGAATACAGCAAACTGGAAACAGAGGCTTTTGCCTGAGAACAGGACATGTATTAGTTTTGCAGTGCCTCATTGTACTCAGTGGCACATTTTATAGTGTACTTCAGTGACTATCAGAATTCCTTTGATCTCACTTTTGTATGTTGTTTCCTAGATGTCACTGCAGTCTGCATTTTAGAAGCCTTCCAAAACCAGCAAAGTATGTTATTAGCTGATAAAGTTCTTAAACTCCTTGGAAAAGAAAAGGCCAAAGAGAAGTACAAGGTAGGACTTGTGATACTGCTGACCAATTGTTATTTCACCTGACCAGTTGTTGAAAAGTTGGTTGTTGGCATTCTGTCAGTTGTTGTAAACAAGTCACTGTCTTCATCTGCTCAAGCGTAAGAAGCGACACAAACTGGTTTCTACAAAGCTGCCATTGTACCAATGTTATTTTCCTTTGGCACCTCTCCAAAGTTTCTGGAACCTCAGCAGGGAAGAGAGATCTACTTCTAGCAGTTGTTTCCCTTTAATAATGAAATTTGGTATGACATTCAGGAGACACCCTAAGTTGGTGTGCTGCCCTGCATAGGGCTTTTCTGAACTTGCAACTTCCTGGAAACTGGGTGTGTTGGAACAGACAGACATCTGTGCATGAATGTTTGGAAACTGCAGAAGAGAAAACTGCGGAAGCATAGGGGTAGCCAGGAGCAGTCACTTCAAGTGGCTGTAGGTTTACAAAAAGGTTGGGACAGATATTAACATGTTCTTGGTTGTTATTAAAGCGTTCTTGCTTGTGTTTTGGTGGTGGTTGAAGTACTGAAATCCCTTGTTGGTTTTGAGAGGCTGAATTTGTTTCCTGCAGAAATTCATGTCGATGTGTAGTGTGGAGGTAACAACAAATAGTGTTATGAGTGTCGTGGACATAGATAGGTGTGATTCAGAAGAGTGCATTCAGTGTTTTCCTGCAGGAGAGATTGAATTGTAATTCTTGTGTGCAGTTTATTTTAAACAAGAAATATTTTTTGGCTGTAGAAAAGATTTATTACCTGAGAGGTGTTACTTCTGGGACTTTAAGTAAAATGTGTTGTATCTGGGCCAAGTTCCACACAGAACTAGGGTATTACCTCATTAGTCTCCATTGTAACAATGACAGCAGCTTCCCTTGGACGAGTTGGAGAAAAGAGGAAACTGCTGTTCAGAATCTGCTTGGACTTGGGGTCATGCTTAAATCACCAGCTTGCATTTTTCACCCAGTTTATGTGCAAACCCAATGTTTTAGTACATCTACCCAATGTCTTATGATATCCTAAGAGTCCTTTTTTTTAGCCACATACGTGGAAAGATACAATCTCCCTCCCCACTTTGTTTTCACTGGTGATGGTATTGCATTGTGATCTGAAACTTAAAGAATCCTTAAGCATCAAAATGACAAATCCAAAACATCAGGCTATCAGATGAGAGAGTGAAAGTCATACAGTGGTTCTTCCATCAGTTTTTTTTTCATAATCATGTTTGCTATCCATTTCTATCTTTACCACGTAATGACTTGGAATTACCTTCCTCTGTTTCAGAATCGGGAGCCTCTGATGCCCTCACCACAGTTCATTAAATCCTACTTCAGTTCTTTCACAGATGATATAATTTCCCAACCTTTGCTTAAGGGTGAGAAATCAGATGAAGATAAGGACAAAGAGGGAGAGGCTTCTGAAGTAAAAGAAAAGTGAGTGTACAGTACAGTTGAGAATTGTTTGGTATAGAGTTAAGTTTTCAGTGATTTGGACATTCTGCTCAGTGTAATGTGCTGCTGTTTGTGTAGTACTTGGCATGGAGATTCCTTTGATATAAATGGTATCAGTATTGCAAGTGAAACCTTAGTGAAAGCTGACTGGCTAGTTCCAAACTTGCACTAAGCAGAGGAAGGACAATGAGACTGGGAAAATATGCTGAATATTTACTACAGTATCACAATAAATCTTAGGAGATGGGAGAACTGGAGAGGGCAGAATGATGGTTTGGGGGAAAGGAATATTTTATACTGAAGGAGCATTTCCAAGGAAGAGAGCAAGTTAGCCTTTGGACTGGCAGGGAGAAGATGAGCTAGGAAAAGGGGATTTAAAAATGAAAACATGCATTTACAGCAACTGAGGCTGAAAGGGTGTTTTATCTTTCTGGAATCAAATTGCCCATAAATGAAAAGTTTGTTCTGGCATAGAAAAACTTGATTTTGTAGGTTAGTTTTGTATTTTTTTAGTGGAGCTTGAGGACCACATAAATGGTTCTTTAATTTACTATGCTACTTTCCAGATTATTTTTGGAAGATAGCAGTGCTGTCAGTTTGTAAACCGTTGCAAACAGCATTATGATTTTTTTTTTTAAAGTAAGAAGGAATGTCCTGTTCTACAGGCAGATTCACTGAATCCAGGATACAGCTGAGAACAAGGCAGTGCTGTAATTTTTTGCTATTAAATTTCTTCCACATACAAGCTGCATTTTGCTAGGTTAAATATTTCACTTTCCCGTCCATGAATTCCACCCTCTTGTTTTAAACCAGAGATTATTGCTGTTCTTCATGTCAAAAAAAAGGTCAAGGGACAAATGAAGCTCACATTCAAAATCTTTAAAACATTTTTCTTCTTTATTTCCAATTTAATTTGGCCAGTTTTTGTGCAAACTGTTTTCCATCTGTGATGGCATCCAGGAATGGATGTTCCAATGGGACTATGCTGGTGTTGTAAAAGTATAGCACAAGTTAGTATTTGTAATGATTTGATGAAACATCTGAATGGAAATTGCAGTGTTCAGTGAATGTATGTATATATACAACTGTTCTTACATCATTTACAGCTCTGGCTATTTGAGAGCAAAACAATATATGGAAGAAGAGAACTATGACAAAATTATCAGTGAAAGCACAAAAGAAATTGAAGCAAAGGGAAAATACATGGCAGAAGCTTTGCTTCTGCGAGCTACTTTCTACTTACTTATTGGCAATGCAAGTGCTGCCAAACCAGACCTAGATCAGGTCATCAGCATGGAAGATGCAAATGTGAAGGTAAGAATCTGTCACAGCTGGATTGTAGTTGGGATTGAGAAGTTAGATGATAAACTTGCAATATACTTCAAGAAGTTGTTTATACTTCAAGAAGTTGTTTGTCCAAATTTTCAAACGTAATAATGGGAATATTCTGGTTTATTTACTATTTTGTTACTGACAAACTGTTTTTCTCAAGAGCTTGTTGATTTTGGAGACAGCTGTACTGAGTAGTGCAAACTAAAGGTGATAAGTAATACAAACTAAAGAATGAGGGAAGCTGAATGAATTGGAGGCTTATCCACTCTGGATAAGTGAAAAACCTTAATTGCACTTGCAAATTCAGCTGCTTCAAAAAAACACTGATGTATTTGTAAACATAGGAATTGAGAAGGATTTTGGGGGGGCTTGGAAATCCACTGAGATGGAAGCATAGGCTGATGTTTTTGAAATTAAGTAAGGGAACTCATTCATTTGGGGTCAATATGAAACTTATTCCTGCTTAGAATAACTGAAACCTGTCAGTGGGAGAAGCTAGTCAAACAAAAAATTTACTATGCTTGCAATGAGGCCTTAAATGTGGACAAACACTGGGGTGGCTGATGATTCCCTGACCATGTCTTGCAGCTGCGAGCCAACGCTCTGATCAAACGGGGCAGTATGTACATGCAGCAGCAGCAGCCTGTGCTGTCCACTCAGGACTTCAACATGGCTGCTGACATTGATCCTCAGAATGCTGATGTTTACCACCATCGAGGACAAGTAAGAAACCTTAGAGATTTGGTCCCAACACTTGGCTATTTTACTGTATACTGAAAGGAAAAACGGTGTCCTTGGAGACACTTCGTAGTGTTTGTGGCAGAAAAACATGAACTCCTAATTGGGAACTTCTGTGGGATAAACAGTCTGTTTTGGAGGTTCAGGTCAGGCAGAAGCAGTTTATTTCTGTAGCTATAGGAACGCCCTCTATAGTATGAACTGAGACTTACAAGTACTGGGGCTTGTGTACATTTACAGCAGATAAAAGCTGTTCTGTGAAGGGGCGTGGATGGCAGAGCAGCATCTGCACAGCAGGAAGCTTTGTTACAGCAGAGGTGACATGTCCCTGATAATGCCTGCAGCCCTGTGCCCTGGACTTGGGTCTCTTCAGCTCATCCCTCTCTGCCTTGTGACTCTGCTGTGTCCTTGACTAATTTCTAGCCCTAGAGAAGCCGGCTGCCACAGACCTGTAAGATGAATGGTGCTGGAAGTAAAATAGGAACACAAGCATATGCAGATAGGCTAAGTCATATTTGTAAGGAAGACTTCCGTGGATCAAGGGTTTTTCTCCATGAATTTGCTAGACCTCTTTAGTGCTCAGCAATGAAAATGGTGCTGTGTGTTGATAGAAGGGAATGAAAGTTTTCCGCAGACTGAAAATCTGTGTTTTACAGCAGCTTCACATTAAAGTCAGAGAATGATGAAGTGAACTCTGCTCCTGTGGAGGAGTAAGAATGTCAAAACAAAACAAAACCCAACAAAAGAAGTTGAAATAGAAGCTGGAAAAGCTGAAATGTTTCAATGTCCAAATAGTCCACAGATACTGGCTACAGAAAGGCAAAACAACTTGAGAAAATATAGCATAATTTTGGAGACTGGTCATAATGCTGACACAATGATGGCAGCAGTCTAAAATGCAAGCATTCTCAATCCCTACACAGGGTCATTGCCTGCCTGTGTAGGTAGCCAAAGTTTCACTGGTGGCTTTGATAATACATTACAACAGTGATTTTTAGTTATGGGTTTTGTAGATTTCTAGACAGTTCTGTATCTGAGCTGGAGATGATATGAATAACTGATGGTAATTGAATTGTCATGTAAGTGTCTGAAGCACAGATGAAATAGAGAAATAGGATTTTCTTTCATTCTGGCTAGCTGAAAATCCTGCTTGACCAAATTGAGGAGGCTGTGGAAGACTTTGATGAATGTATCCGATTGCGACCCAATTCTGCCTTGGCACAAGCACAGAAGTGTTTCGCTCTGGTAGGTAACGTGCTGGGGTTTGTCTGGGTGCTTTTGCTTTAAAGAGTTCTGGAAAACACTGTTTCTCTAGTTTATTCCAGTTTAACAGGAAAGTAGGGCAACATACATCTCTGTCTTTTAATAATAAGGTAAAGGAGTAATACAACAATTTCCTCAGTTGGAGTATGGGTTTGCTGATTTACTTCTGAAACACTCATTGTTCAAACGGTAGAACATTTTTTCTGTTCTGTAGGAGAGGAACAAAAATCTTGATTCTAATTTGAGCACATAAAATTGGTTTTAATAAAGCTTTACTATTATGGAAAACGGTCATCATCAAGAAATTGGAAACAAACTATTTCAAGCTAGTACAATGACTCAGTGTGTAAGAATCTTGTCAGGACAGCTTTGCATGGTGTGAACAAGGAGGAATGCCAAGTTTGGAATTTCTAAGCATTTGAAATAGAGAGAGGCTATCACAATTACCAGGTCTTACAACTTCCTTCTTTCATGTGTTTTCCTCTCCAAGTCCAGACACTTGGACAGGTTCCCAAAACCAGATTTGGTAGGGTGTACAGGCATGTCACCTTCTGGAACTTAGCGCAGAATCATACAATGGCCTGGGTTGGAAGCGATCTCAAAAATCATCTCGTCCCAACTTCCCTGTCATGAACAGGGACACCTTCCACTAGACCAGGTTGCTCAGAGCCCCATCCAGCCTGACCTTGAACACTGCCATCCACAACTTCAATGGGCACTGTTCCAGTGCCTCACCACCTTTACAAGAATATTTTCCTAATATCCAGTCTAAACCTGCTGTCTTTCAATTTGAATCCATTCCCCCTTGTCCTGTTTACATGTTTTTGTAAAAAACCATTTTTACATAATCTTGTAAAAAATCCCTCTCCATCTTTCTCATGGCTCCCTTCAGGTATGTGAAGACCGCAATTAGACCACCCCAAAGCCAGGCTGAACAATCTCAATTCTCTCAGCTTATGTAAAATACCTGAATTATTATGATGCAGGCAACTCTTGGGGAGGTGGGTAGAGGCCTGATCAGCCTTTTTTTTAGTCTGGTGATGGCATAATTTTTTTCATTTATTTTTTTTCCTTGGAATAGTATCGCCAAGCTTATACAGGAAGTAATGCTTTGACTGTGCAAGCAGCCATGAAAGGCTTTGAAGATGTCATTAAAAAATTTCCAAAGTGTGCTGAGGGCTATGCACTCTATGCTCAGGTAGGTTTTTCTCTGTCTTAAAGAAAATGCTGCATTCTCTTGTACTTTTTATCTTAGATGTAACATTTCTTCAAATAACAGATGAAGATTTTTGACACTAAGTTCTGAGATAAGACATGCTGCCTGGAATTAGCTACTTGCATTTATGGTTATGGGTGTTCTGGGACAGAAGAGGTACAGGGGGAACTGGTGGAGCAGGATGTGAGTAATGAGAGTAGAGGGTGATTATTAGGAGACAGAGGTTATTCCTGCATGGTTCCCTCCTTTCTGCATGTGTGTGGCATCTCAGCTGATGAATGTCAGGGATTCTGTGGGTAATTTGAGAGTCAGATGTGTGGAACTAGGGTGACATTTTTGTTCTGCTCCCATTGGCATGTAGTGGTTTAGAACAGCTGTTCAGAGTACACTTGTAACGGAGACTGTAATTTCTTCTCTAAGAACATGCTGCTGGTTTTAGTAGGAAGCATGAGGCATTCTGATTTTAAGTAGGTTGGCAGTATATATGCATTTCATTCTGAAAGAAGTATATCTGAAAAAGGAAGAGTTGAAGCTTGCAGGTACAGACTTTTAGAATGGTTTTTATTTACAGCACACAGCATGTTGCTTGTGGATCTCCCATTACAGGTGACTGTGTGGTCAGTAATTTGTGCACTTAAAGCACAGAAGCTTTCAAAAAAGCCTCCATTTTGAAACTTAACTGTGGTAACTGATGTGCCTGGCCTGCTCTACCATAAATGAACTGCATCCAATCTCACGTTGTCAATACAGTTTTAATTAGAATTAGCTAAGTGCAGAGTGCACGCTTTGGTTGCTTATTGACAAACAAGTTTCTCTTTTGATTCAGGCACTAACTGATCAACAGCAGTTTGGCAAGGCTGATGAAATGTACGATAAATGCATTGACCTTGAGCCAGACAATGCCACTACATATGTTCATAAAGGGTATGTACTGAATTTGCAGTCCTTTTGGTCGAGAGCAGTTTGCATATTCAGATGAATCAACCTGAACTGAATGTTTATGTTTAGAAGTTTAGCCAGGAAAAATAACTTTGTGGAAGCGTCTTTGTGCTCATAAATGCATGTATTTCTATATTTTGTCTTGACTAAGCTGCAAATAAGTTTCAGGAAAGTTTCATCAGCGTTTATTGCTAATTGGGTATCTGTTTGAAGTATATCTGACTTTTCCTTTAGTCCTATTAGTTTCAGCTTTGTGTTGAAGTTTTTTCTTTCATAAAATAACATGTACCAAGTTCTCTTGGGAGAAATTTGCCTTTCTTTAGAGTCATTAAAGCAGTAAAGAGGCTTATTGAAAGTGACTTTCTCATAGGTGTTTTTAAAAGTCATGAAGTTATAAAGTTACTGTGTACCTGCATTAGAAATTAAATACATTATACATTTGGGACGGTTTTGCTTACCATGATGAGGGTTTTGGGAGAAGTATGTGAAGCCTGTTTGAAATTTTCTCTCTCTTGTAGTTTACTTCAGCTCCAGTGGAAGCAAGATTTAGACAAAGGATTAGAACTCATAAGCAAGGCCATTGAAATTGATAACAAATGTGATTTTGCATATGAGACCATGGGAACGATTGAAGTGCAAAGGTAATGCTGAATTGCAGTGTTAAGAGTTCTTACTTACTTCTGAAGTTACAGTAGTTCTTTAAATTTCCTCATGGATCCTAAGTCTTGAGATCTTCTCCCTGGTGTCCTGTAAGGCCAGCTCTTACCCAAAGTCCTGATTTCTGTTCCGTAACTCTAAGGTACAGTCCTCAATTCTCTGTGGCATAATTGTGATTTATGATCTGACAGCTTCTTATCACCAATTTCATACTTAATGGACAACATGCAGATGAGTCCGTGTATGTTTAAATACATCCCTTCTGCATTTAAAGTGACTTCCTTAATCATTACCTGGCTTTGTGTGTATCTGATGTTGTCCTTGGACTTTGGACTGTCTATACTGAGGATCCTGAGCTGATTTCTCCTGCAGCCAACAGGACTCCAGTTTGAAGTTCTTGGGGGAAAGAGGAATGCCCTGCTCTGTAACATTGTATTGCAACTGTGCAAAGGTTTGGGGTGCAGCTGACAGTGCAGTCAAGTCTCTTTTTAATATGTCTAGTCCTCTAAAGGACAGACAATTAAACTATTGCCATGAGAAATTTTGCAAGCATTTCCTATTTAAATAATGAGCTTCTGTCTGTGCAAGTTTTCCTCTTTTGTATACTAAGTCCCTTCAGGGGAGATGAGACTTCATTCAGTTGCCCAGCATTATCTTTGTAGTGAACTTGGTGTCCTGTGGAGAACATTTTATCCTGCACCACCACCAGTGGGGGCTCTCAAGAGGAAGGCTGTTTAACAGCTGTCCTAGTTGCTTAGGCTTGGTAACAACTTCTCTGAGTTTACTCAGCATCACCACAAGTTCTTGTGGTGGTTCCTCCTGAAGTCCTTTTAAGTTATTAATGGTGGAGAGTGTCAGTCCTGAAAGACAAAAGATGTTTTAGAGATTACAAGATTGCTTTGGCAGTCTTAACTGGGCTAAATTTTTGTTTATTTCAGAGGTAATCTGGATAAAGCCATTGAAATGTTCAACAAAGCTATCAACCTGGCCAAATCAGAAATGGAGATGGCCCACCTCTACTCACTCTGTGATGCTGCCTATGCTCAGACAGAAGTTGCAAAGAAGTATGGATTGAAACCACCAACACTGTAAAGAAACGTGGAGGAAATGACCTTCCAAAGCGAAGTTGCCCACTTCAGCCAGCCCTAAAGACGCTGTTGCAGACCATGCTGAATGGTGGAACTTAGTTTTTTCCCGTTCGTGGTGTTGTCATTTGCTACATCTGTTAAATGTTTAGGTGTTGTGGGAGTGGTTGTTCAAGGAAGTATGCAGTGCTGCATCTTGTTCCTTCTGCAGCAAAAACCTTAGAGTGTGTTAAGGGAAATAAAGTTGCAGGGGAACCAAAGGAACATATTTTGGCCATGCAAATAAAAACTTCACACTGGTTCATTTTGGGTGATTATGTTGTGGGCGATTTTTGCTTTATCAAATAATATTACAGCATGTGGGGTTTTTTCCTGTTGATTTTAAAGGTATTACTAGTCAGTGCTGTAAAATAGGTTTCTTTTTTATATCCAATTAATCCTTGAGGGTTGATTTTAATTTTGCAAAAATTAATTTTCAAACTTTAATAATAGAGGGTTTTTTTAAGTCAGTAGATGTGGAGAGGATACCTGTAAATATATGCAAGCATGCACAATCTTCCCTTAAATCCCCTTCCACCCTCTGCATAACTTAGAAATAGTCCTGTGGCAGCTATTAGGGAATTAATCTGATAGTCCTTATTCTCACCCAGAAAGCCCTAGAGTACTGCATAGGAGAGCTAGGAAAAAGGTTGGCTGGGGAAGGAGGTCAGGTAACACTGCTTCAGTGTAGACTTTACTGGAAGAAAGAATGTATTCCTGTGCAGCACTCCATACTTGAATGTCATGGGAAATTGTTCTGGAGGGTTCAGAGGGACTTTCAAGAACAGAAAGCACTGCTGGGAGTCAAGCTCCAAAAGGTAAGGTCATGCTTGCATATAATCTTAGTAACGTCTGATGCTTTTGCATAAGTGTAGGAGCTGATAGACTGCATAAATTCTCTTCAGTCTCTAGAGACTGCTGGGTTATGATCTCCTTTTAAGAGCCCCTTGGCAGGATTAAGTGAGATAAGGAACAAAGCATAGGCTCAAATTTCCAATAATGGATTTGTAGTCTGCACTCATTTCCTTGTTCTGTAGACCCTGTCTTGTCCAAGATTACAAATACTGTAGAAAGGAAGCAATTGTGCTGCAAACAGCAGATGGGCAAATTAAGAAATAATTTTCCTCTCATTAGGAACTTCACAGAGGGCCCTCTTGCTTTGCGTTGATCTTTCTGGTGTGGAAGTCAGTCCATCTTGCCTTTCCCTGGACTGATGTGGCTAGACAAACCTCATGCAAATGATGTAGCTTTATTTCTGACACACTAGTTTGGGCTTCTTTCCATTCTGAAATCATAGATTTGTTCGTGGTGAAATGTCTAATGCATTTAACCTTTTCAAGAAATGAATGATGCTGTAGTCAGTCTTGGTCTGTAGTTGTGCCACCATACAGCAGCAGCTTGCATTTTCAACTTGACCTTCCTTTCTCCCAGCAACTACAGTTGAGTATTCAAATGGTGGAGAGTAGACATAAAGATTTAGTCATTATTTTAGTAGCTCATTAGGTGATCTGAAATAGCACTGGTGTAGAATTGAAGATATGGGAAGGTACTGGCAGCTTCTAGGGGCACTGAACATAACAAGTGTCAAATGTCTTCTCCAACTTCCAATATCTGCATCAATTACCTGAGAACAAAAATATGCCAGACTGACGAGTCCTGTTCTCTGAGGAGTTTTTATTCGCATGGCCTTATTTACATTGGCATTTTCTCCTCATCACCCCATCTGTACCCCATTCCTTACCCCACCCAATCAAGTAAGGGAAAAAAGCATGTGCTGTCAATTACTAGCATTCCAAATCATCACAGACTTTTGCCTGTTCTTCAACTAGTTGGAAACTGCACTGAAAGGATGCATTGTCTGTATTTTTTTTGTAAATGACATATCACCTGTAAACTGAAAAAATAAATACTACCTTCAAGTATCTCTCTCTGACATGTATAAGAACAGGTTTTGATGAAGGTGTTCTCTGCAGTGGTGAGCTCTGTGCTTATGTTCTAAGTCTAGGAAGAACTGATGATTGACTGACTCCTTATCATCTTCTCTCACTTCAACCTTTAAGAAAGAATGAGGAGGAGACGTGGAATCAACAAATCCAATCTCTGCTTGCTTCCATCACCCACAGAGATACCATCTTGAGAGCTGAAGATTACAGGGGAAAGGAAGTCGAGGCAGGAGGGCTGGGAATTGGAGTAGCTGAGACCCTATTAATGTGTGTATGCAGGTGCATCCCTATGATGAAAGGGACTTTTTGTAAATGGCTGATAGAGTTGAGGTTTTATTTTAAGCCAGGTGTGCATGTGAACTTTGAAGTGGGACAAGTATTACTGCTATTTAAAAAAAAAAGTTGAAATTATGGAGGAAGCTAGTACTGAAGACTTGGATAAAGCCTATGTATCCTAGAGGGATACTCTGGAAAGCTGCTTCTACATACAACTGTCTAGCAACTTAATTCTTATTATGTATGGTCCCTGTTGTTCACGGGGACAATGCTCTCGGGCACACGGTGTGATTCTTGGGATGTCCTGCACAGGGCCGAGAGTTGGACTCTGATCCTGATGGGTCCCTTCCTACTCAGCATATTCCCTGATTCTAAGCTGTGATTTGAATTACTGGGATCTAACTGCAGATGAAAAGGGAAGAGGGAACTAACATACACTGAAGAGCTGTACTGTAACTTACTCTGGAACTATCAAGAGCACCTTAGATGCAGGTTTAACCAGCCCAGCACTGCCCAATTTTCTGCCATTTCTTTAAAAATAATTTAAATTCTTGCAGGCTGAAATTCTGGAACTGTTTCAGGGTTGTTACTGATTAGTTTCCTGTACTTCCAGAACACTGGTGCATATGTGTCGTATGGATACTTAAAAGTGCCTGTTTTCTACCAACACAAAAGTTGAGTATTAGCTGCTTCTAGTACTATGGCTAAGAACTGTCAGTGTACTTCTTTTCAGTGAAAGCCTCACAAATTCACAGTGCCATTTGCATCACTTCTGAGTGCAGTGCACTGGAGACCCTACTAAATACCCTACTAAAACAAAGTGCTTAGAAGTTGTCATGATGGACTGAAAAGAACTGAGCTCATGTCAGCTCTTCAACTGAGTTCACCAAAGTAGCTTGTAATAGATTTACATCCATCCTCTCCATTTGGGATTCCAGGGGAGGAGAGTTCAGACCACAGATTCTGTGTTACCTGTTGCAAACTGCACTTCGCATTTCTCAGATTTAAGTGGTCAGCCCATGAGAGTCCTGCAGTACTTTAATCCTCCAAAGGTAGTATTTATTTACTCCTGCGTGTTGAACGAGTAGAGATGGGAGGGAAAGAGATAAAATAGTTGTTACGATTTAGAAGCTGGAGCCCAGCAATGGCCATCATGGATGTGGGAAGCACTAATCTAATGCAGGAGACTCAGCTCAAATGGTAAATTGTTAATTTTTTATTATTTATTTTTCAACAAATAAACCTTCATTTCACCTTGTGCTCTGTGGCTTGTTTCTTAAAAGTTCTAGTGCAGTATGTACACCAAAATGCAGTGGAAAGTACAGACCAAAAATACCTGCTGATACAGAATGCCACCGAGTGGAATGATGGGATCTGGCTTTTGAGGGGAAGAATGTGTCAGGGCTTGGCTGAGCATTTGTTTTGGTTTATAAAACACACACCAAGCTCATTGCAGAGAAGCCAAAAATTAAAACAAACAAACAAAAAAACCCAAAACAAAATACCCCACAAAACCAAAACCTGGGAAGAGGAGGATTGCTGAACATGAATAAAAGGTAAGATGGTTTTGCGGGAAATGTGGTTAGCTAGAGCAAGACAAAACCATTTCTCCCTCCCATTTTTGTATTTTGAAATCTGTTAGCCTTATGGCTGTTTTATGCTGCTGGAAAACCAAAAGCTTCACAGTGAAGGCTGGTAAGTTGCTTCTTTTTTTCATTCCAAGGAATAAAAAGCATAATTTGTGATTCTTTTTACATTGAAAGATGTCTTTCTTCAAAAAAAAAAAACCAAACCCAAAACCAAAAGTGCAACATGTTTGGCTGGTTTTCAGCATTTTAAAGCCATCCTTCATAATCAGTCTGTCTCCAGCAAAAGCAGCACAGTAAGGAATGTTTCCTCTGCACTGGATGGGAGCTGCCCATGGTAGCAGTAACACATTCAAACATTGAGCAGACTTCTGGCAGACTGTGGGCAGAAGGACTTAGTGCCACAGGCTTTCCAACCTGACTCCCCTCAGCCTTTTCCAGGCAGCAGAATTAAAACCCACTCAGACATTCTATTAAAGAAGCAGTATAGAGAGCAAAGGTGTGGCAACGTGTGAATTATTGTAACAACACAGTAACCCATGTCACTTCAGCAATGAACAGGATTTGCCATAAGGAGAATTTAATACACAGATCCAGACAAAACACATGAACCAAAAGCTGTTACAGATTCTTCAATAGGAGCAACTCTGTCTGGCAACTTCTTGTGGTGTCCTGAGTAGTGCAGAGCAGAATTTGGCCTGTTTTGCTCAGTGTGTTAAATTTTAAGCTTCCCAAGTTAGAAGTAGGGCATTCAAGGACCTTGGTTAAGACATGTACATCTAATAAGAATGGAGTGAGAAGAATCATGCTTCTAGATTTTCTGATAATTCACTGAAAAATTCATAATACCAAAGCTGGCTAGAGAGAGAGTTTCAGAGAACAAGATTTCCATTTCTGTGTTCTACAAAAAAGCCCTCAGAAGGCAACTAAAACATTATGATGCATAAAAATCAATGTTAATCACTGCTGTGTTGAACTGATTTAATCTCTGTCTTTATCCAAGCTGTAAAATACTGTGAAATACTTAAGAATGAGAGGAGATAGAAAAGTTATATTTCAATCATATTATAATTGCACCAAGTTTTTTGTTATGTGGTGATTTCTTAGCTGGCCCATTTGGCAGTAAATTATGGAGCAACTACTAAGGAAATCCTTCTAAACACGAAGGCAACAGCCATTGTGACAGCTGAACCTTCCCTCTTCACTCAGCTTCACATTTTCATCTCTACACCATAGAGATCACAACGCTTCTGGCTTAAAATAGGAATTTGTTGACGTATTTCTGCAAGTTTCTTTAGATCTGCAGGGAAGAAGAAAAGAGTTAAGAGAACAGCAGCCAAAAAAGAAAGCTCCTGACTTGCTCTGAGGTAAGACAGGGAAAATAGCAGCTTTGATGGAGAATTGGGTGGTAGGGCACTGCAAGTGAGCAGCCAGGGCTGAAGGAACCCTCAGCTTTGCTCTATCCTAAGGTGGCACCTTCTTCCTAAGGAAGTGAACTAGAAGGGTACAGCTATAGAGTATTGTATATAGAACAGTATAGCCAAGTGCTGCTGGTTCTTGCTTTAATCTAGCAAAGGTGGACAAGGCAGAGGAATGCTGCATCATCTGTAGTTGCACGTGTAAGGCTACAGACTTAAAAAACTGTCTCTCCTTAGTGTCATGACCTGTAATCAAGAAAAAAAGTGGGGAAAAAACCAAAACAATTTTCCCCTTACCTATATCTGTGTATATAACTGTTTCCTCAGCCCCAGCTTTGGCTATGACTTCACCCCTGCAAAATTAAGCACATTTGTTCACAGGATTAACACACTGGTCTCAAGGCATCAGTCCAGTTGCTGCTGTTTGTACAAAAAGGAGCTCCTACCCTTAATGCCTACAGCTGTAACGACAGGGCTGTCCTAAAAATAGCATCATAATCCATAACTGGCATGATCGAAATGGCTTTCAGGCTTTATATATAGCACTTTTTATACATGATATATACATACATAACATAAGTGCCTTTCAAAGATCAAGAACTGTGGTAAAAGCCACTCTGAGAACCACTGCCTGTGGTCTATGCAACATACCTGAAGGGGAAAGGAACAACCACACTGGCAAAGATGCACACTTTCTCCTTTGAATATCCTACTGGCTTTTAATAGTGTACTTTTACTCTGCATGAACAATTGAACATGATCATGTCTCCCCCAAGTGTTCTGTCACTGCTTTCTTCACATAAAGTTAAAAGCTCAAGACACAGACAAAGCTTTTCTTACTGTGCAAACAACTGGAAGCGAGCTATCAGTAGATTTATCTGAAACAAAAACAACTGCCTGAAGATTTGGTCACTTTTACCTCCTGTGCACCTGCGTGACTTCTGCTCAAGTCAGAATCTCTCTTCTCTAGCTGAAGACAATCTTCTTGTTCTTTCTTATGTCAAAGCAGTGTTGTTCTTTGAGGAAACGAGATAATTCTGTGTAAGCTGCTTAAGATGATTTGCTTCTACACAGAGAATTACCATATGCATAGCATATAATCGACTGAACTTCAGGGACAAGGTGACAAGGTCAGCAGTTCAACTAATGCTAAATCCTAGTACTAAGTAGCATCTTTACTACCAAAATGAATACATACTCAAACTAGTTCTAGTTTACTTCTTGTTTTTTTAGTTTGACTGTTTTAAATGATGATCTTCAGAATGTAGGCTCAAGTCTCATGTGCTTACCAAGAATTTGCACTTTTAACAGTAGATGGAAAAGTAGGACTGAAGTGTGACTGCCAACTAAAATATTTTTTTAACCAAATAAAAGGTGGTGTTTTTTATTTTATTGAACTCACCATGGATTTACTACAGTGCTGTGTCCCCAGGCAACATAGGATGCTTTTTCATCTCTAGCTGGAGATACAGTAGCTACATAGAGTTGATTATCAACAGCTCTGTGTTAACAGAAAAATGAAGAAAAGGAGGGAAAAAGTGAGAAGAATGTTTTTTTATAATACCATTTAATTAAGCAGAAGAGAAAGAATCCACTCTGAAGGACAAGCTATATATCCTCTAAATAACTAGGCCAAACTGTGAATGATACAAAGGTCAGAGAAAGAAGAGCCTGGAAAGAGAAGTCTCTAGCCCCTGACTCCAGAGTTAGTGCATAGAATATCATGTAATTCACAGGTTCATTCAATATGTAGCAAAATTGATTGAAGCTGACCAAATGAATAAATAATACTGCATTCGGCAATCTCAGAGTCTATTTCTACCTGTAATTAGAGCACTTCCCAAATCGTTGCTGGCTCTCCTCTCTAGAATTTGTGTGTGAAGGGTGCTTATAAAGCCATGGGAAAGGGTCGTTGAAAGGGCATAAGAGGGGCAGGCAGGAGTAAAGGCTGAGAACTTCCTGCTTTTCTCCTTGACAGTAAAATCATTTTGGTGTCCCATGCAAGGCTTGAGGGATGGTACAGCTCCAATGGCAGAGTGACGCTGCACAACCACTTCTGATGCACAAGTGTCACTTGGAACACAAGAAAGTTCAGTTCCATGCACCAAAACTACTCTAGAACAAGGGGAAAAGCTTTTACTGTGATCTTACCGTCCCCTTTGTAAGAGTTCCCAATGAGCTGGTCCTGTTGTCATGTTAAAAGCCCCTGGATATATCAGCAGCTGGCAACCTTTGTTAAGAGACAATTAGAACCCAAGCATCATTAAGGGAAAGATGGTTTACCCTAGAGTGGCCCTTCACACTGAAACCCAAAGTGAGGTTTCTTTCCATACTTCCCAGCCTCTGCCCAGAATGGAACCAAACAGAGCCTGTCCATGCGTAACAGGTAACATCATAGCCAAGAGCTGTGGTGGGGATACCCCCAACTCCATCACTCCACCACCACATGTGGATCAGGAAGTGATGGTTACTTTACTCCCTGAGAGAAGTCACTCATATGAGTAGGAGTCTTGGCCAGAGGATGCATTTTGTGTTGCTGGGCAGGGATAAGAATGCCTGATCACAGGGATCACCCAGCATGTACCACCCAAAACCAGCCCTGCCTAGCCCTGGCCTTAGGGCTGCCCATATTCCCTTAGGTGACCCAGCCTCACCTTTCTGGCCGTAGATTTGAGCCATCTCAGCAAACCTCATATCATAGCAGATGCCCAGGCCCACTTTGCAGTATGCTGTTCTCAAAACACGAGAGACAGGAGTCATATCACTAGCACAAGTACACAAAACAATGACAAGACTCCCTGTAGCCATCCTGCCAACTGTTATTTTACATGGCTCACAGCAACAGGAGGAGTTATATTTAAATGTGTCCAACAAGCACTAGCTATTGGTGGGGGAGAATTCATGCTTCAGGATGACAGATAGAGTGTGAGAAGCAGTCTTATCTACCCTTTAAGAACAGCCATTTCCACAAAATCATGTTGTATCAGGTCTTTGTGTAACATATTCCTCTCTCATTGAGCTGCAGTTTTTTCAATTATTTTCTTTTCAATACAGGAAAACGCTTCCTGCTTTTCATGGAGTAAAAATATCATTGTGTGCTTTCTTAGAGCATGCACATTGCAAGGAGGAGAAAGTGACTGTGGCAGCCTAGACTCTTTGGAGAGCTCAGTAAACAGACTGTGTCAGTTTTTGAGCAATATGGGGTGGGGAGGAGTAGGTATTTTGCTTTTTTATCTGAGGTGGTTGATCCAAGAAGGCTGGAATGGGATTCCTGATTTAGTTAATTGCCTCCATTATTGTATCATCCTCATGTGAAGCAATGTACCAGTGTAGATGTTACATACTTTCCTTTCTAGGCCTCGTTTTGTAAGAACCATTTTCAAGCTGTAACTCCTATAAAAAATACAGTCACTTCTCTCTAACAAATCAATAGGACCATTCTATAACTAAGGCAAGTGGGGTGACAAATGTTTCAACCCTTTCTACTCTGTTCTTTTGCAACCACACTTCCTTTTTAAAAGTTTCAGAAGTGACCCCAACACTTGAAGCAAGCTTAAACTATATTTGCCATGGTTATCAAATGCCCAATCTGATAGTCTAAAAATCAACTGCTGGGAAGGAAGAGGGGGAAGAGAACTCCACTGTGACTGTAGTGTTACTGTAGTAGAGCTCCTTAAAGAGAGAGCTTACTTTATACTCACGTGTGTCAAACATGGAGAAATTATTCCCTGGACTCAGTGTTTCAGACTCTTTGAACTGTATCTTCCCAGGAACATTAATGTCAAACAAATGAACCTGCAATTATACTATGATTAATAACAATTACTAACAATTTCTCTGCTTGGTATTTGAGCCCCTTTAGGCATGTGTTTTCTATGTTATCTAGACTACTCTTTTTTCAGGATCCAAAGTAAACATTGCTTCAGATTGTTAGATCTCCCAAAGATGATTTAAAGTATTTTCTTCTGTACAGAAATATACATGTCTAAAGTTGCAAATACATGCAAAACAGCTAGATGTCTTGACCTAATGTTTTGTCCCAAAAATTTGAGTCCCATTCCTGTAAAACTTCTCAAGAAAATACCTTCACCGAGCCATAAAGTTCCCATGACTTCAGCTATGCAGATGCCTCTGAGGGCTTGCAGCAGCCTTTATCCCTCCCTTGCAATGGAAGGTGGTGTTCTTGACCAGAGCTTCCTAACAACAGAGCTGGTTTTATTTTATTGTTTGTTCATACTTAGTACAGGCCTGCCCTCATTCTATGAGCAACTCCTGGGCTTGCAGACTGCTGTGCTGTGACAGGTGGAAGGCAACACAGAACTGCACAAGGTGATCTACTAAGTGATGCTAATGTAGAATCAGCAAACAGAATAAATGAATATGTGCACCACCGAGGGATTTTGCACCACCTTATTTGTTCCAAGTAACCCTGCATTATCTTTTTGGCTTATCCTTGAAAGAAACAATCTGTTGTTCACTCATGGAGTGATCCCTATGTGCACAGTCCCATGAACAGAAACTGGGGATAAGAAAGAACAGAACAGTTCCACAAAGATAAACTGATTCTCGAGTTACAAATGGGCAGCAGTTCTCCAGAAGGCACAAAGCAGTGTTGAGGTGGAAGGTGACAGCAAGCAAACATCTACAGTTTGCAAACATCTACAGCAAGCAAAAATCTACCACAAACAGCAGTGACAGCTTAACTTGGACTCTGCATGACTGCACTAATCACATGTACAGCACAAAGTATGTAAAGAACAGTATTTATTATAACAGAAGGACTAAATCCATCAGGAAGCTGAGGGAAAATCCTGATCCCACTCAAGTGGCACTGTGTTTTAGACTTAGGCCAGGGTACAGAGATATCTGAGTTGGATCAGGTTTTACTCTTTATCATGGTTTTCCCAGCATATGGGGAAAGCCAGTTACACCTTCTAGTATTTTGTCATCCATATCCAGAACTAATTTGTGACCACCTTTTGAAGTGGCGTTTACATGCCTCAAACAAAAGTTACATAAAATTTCATGGGTGATGGTACACAACTTATTATTGCAAAATCTACTTATTTATATCACCTTTAAGTACAGATGAAATAGTTTGTGCAACACTGCTGAGAAAACTTTTCATAACAATACTCTGCCATCTTACCTTCCTATGCTTTGCCAGCAGAGCACCATCAGGCCCAAAGACAGTACATGTATTATAGAGCTTTCCACCATCCTCTTCTGGAATGGATCCTTTGTAAAGGCAAGAACAGAGATTTCCCCCACTGTATTATTTATGCAAATTTGATCCAATGGCAGTAATAGACATTGCCCATTCTTCCCCCAGTGAGAAGGTCACTAAGAGTAAACTACCTCCAATGAGATATATGCTGCACTCCTTTGCAACTTCTGACAGCTTTTGTGTTGATTCCCCAGGGATCGTCTCTGCATACTCCTTAAAATATTGGGTTCCATATGGGGAATTAAAGCATTCCTAGAATTAGATGGAAAAAAAAAAAAAGCTAAAATCCAGTAACAGCACTACAATGAGATGTACCTAACTTTTCAAATTCCTCTCTAACCATGTTCTCAAACAACCTTTGATTACAGGAGTTTAGTTTATAGAAGCTCAGTAAGCAAACCAGAAAATGCCAGGAAGGCCAGAGAGACTTGAACTATTGTTGAAAATGCAACGGGTGTGTTTGTGGAGTGCATGCCAAACAGAACATGAGCTAAGACTATCATGCAAGCTGTAAGGCTAGCACATTCACTGCTCTGGGCTTAGCAAGAACACAAGGGATGCTCACATCAGAACGAGGAGCTAAGTTCCACACAGCTCATTTGACAAGTTACAAGCTCAATAGGTCTTCTCAAAACTGTGAAATGCTCATGCTCATCCACAGCCTATGATTTCTTAATTTTTAAAAGGACACTTGCAAAAGCATGCATTTCTCAAAATTACCTATTGTTTTGCTAAAACAATCCTTTAAACACCATTTCCTCACAACTGAACAGTGTCCTTCACCTTAGGCCCTAGTTAAAGATTTGCCATGCCTCAGAACGGGGCATGTAATCTTTATACAATCAGATTGACAGTGTAGTTTAGATGCCTAAGATAGGTGGGCTAGTGGTATTTGAGATGCCCAAGATAGGAGGAACTTTCACTCTGCATTACACTTGCCAGCTCTGTGAGGACTTGAGACACTCCACCCAACACCCTGTGCCCTGAAGGAGTACAGCTGGAGGCCACAGATAGGCTATCAAACTGTGGCAGCAACTTCTCTTCTGTGAGAAAGGGACTCCCATTCCAGACACCTCCATTGTTCCTTTTGCTCATCAGAAGTGACAAGCACATCCCCACCCCAACAAAGAAAAAGGCAGAAAAAAAATCAAGCTGTGACTAGCACAATAAACATTTCTGCTTTATCTGCTCAAGCAAACTTCTTAACAACTGAGGTAGGTTCTGCTGAAGTAGAATAAATGAACCCAAGCTGGAAAGGGTTTTTTTCCCCCTATACAGGCACTAGGCCAGCAGGTACCAGCTAACCCACAGCACAATCTGCAGATGGAAGAAGCAGGAAGGGAAGTCTCTGCAGGCTGTCAAAATGAGCTTCCCAGGCTTTTATAATCTGGGCTGAATTTCAAAGAAGTGAAAGCAAAGCCAGCTACCTCCATCTTCATATATTCAGTGTGAGTTACTTTCCTTTATATAAAGTTATTAAAGCAAACAACGAACCCCCAAAGAAACCAAACAGAGGGACGACAATATTTCATGCCCATGCCCTAATGTCAATATGAAATCTATCTCCCAAAAGTCTGTGAAATGCCTTGCCCGTGTTTGACAACTTGTATTCTAGAAGCATAAATCATTGTTGGCAAAGTGAGTACCTCAGCTAAACAAGTTTGTAAAATTCAATGTTTATACACATAATGAAACCAGTAAATAATAGTAATCTCTACACAGGAGACCCAGGCAGAACACTGAATGGTCACATTTGCAACACAAGAACCATGTTAGCACAGAGGAGCTGGGAAGGTTGCTCAGTGCTTCCCCAATGACAGAAAACATTCTGTGTGTAAAACTGAGACCCAAAGTTCACCTAGAGATGAACTTTGCACTCCTATGTCAGATGCTGCAGCGTACAGGAGTAACACAAGCACCCTCATGAAGAGAGGGGAAAAGCTCAAAGCTGCACTGGGAAGCCCACCCTGTTGCCAGCACACCCATTGTGTGAAAATTCAGCAAAGTAATTATGGCTGAAGTTCAAAAAATAAGTCAGAAGTGATTGATCATTTTAAGTGGCTAATTATGTTTCCACACATAGAAGTCACAAGAGAAATGTGTCAATCATAATTCAGCCACAAATGACCTGCTGGAAATACGTTTTAAGTCTATTTTGTTTCTCATGTATCTGGAATGCTTACAGCAAAGACAGTTACTGGGTACCATCTTTCACCTTCATGTCAACATTCTTGAGCTGAAAATTGTCTTTTTCAACACTTCTTCAGCAAAGATTCAAACTACAGCATCACTTACCTGAATTCAGAATATATCAATGATGGCATTGCCTAAGATTTAAACCAGCAAAAACTTTACCATAATCTTATACTACAAAAAAGATCAAACTGCTTTTTGTTTCCTTTTTCATTCCACACCTCTTAGTGTGCTGCCAGATACAATCCCTGGGATTTTTTAGTTTTATAGTTTTATCTTGAAGCTTCATACAGCATCTAAGCTATTCAGGGAGGAAGAGGAATATATATTGAAATAATAACACTAGAAAGAGGTTTTGTAGGCTTTGAAGCATAAGGGCTAAGTAGACCATGATCTTTACTCACAGGTAGAGCCACAAGTCTTGCTCCTTTAGCTGATGCTTCTCTCACCAGTCCACAGGCTCGTTGGAGATTATCCGATTTAACAGCAGATACATGAAGCTGGATAAGAGCGAGGCGGAAGGCTGATGGCAGAAAAGAAAAAAAATTATTCATCAGAATTCCCCCAGGAAACTCTTCCAAATTTGAATTCAGTAACAAGCATTGAAGATAACAAATGAGTTAATATAAAAATATATGCACAGACCACTACCAACTCATTCTGCAGCCTCTCTCTGACTCTGGAAACAGTCTCTATACACAGGGAGAGCACTGAAACCCAGGATTGCCAATGGCAGCCATGCATGGCCACCACCCTGCAAAGATCACAGAGCTCACGTGCCAGCAACACCCAGTCCATGTTCTAGGGGAAGGAGCCATGTTACAGAAAGGGAGAGCACAGGTCCCCACAGCCCCTCCTTCCCAGGCTGCTGTGCACTGTGGGGGCCCATCTTCTTGTTGCACACGTTGCTAAAATGCCACTAGCACACCAAAGGACTGGATAACCCCAAAAGCACCAAATAAAAGAACTGTTTGCTTTTTATCCCTCAATTCACACCTAGTCTGGGAAATTACTATAAAAAGCAAGAAAGATTAACATCTTTCCTGATCATTTCTTAGCAAACTGGTTTCTGGCCAAGTTGCAAGTGTTATAAACAGCTTCTACTCCCACTAAGCAGTACATACACCTGCAGGCTCTCCAAGTAGCCAAGGTTTGTGCACACCCCTTGGACCTCCTTCCATTTATCTCCGAGTACCGCAGGTGGTAGGGAAACACACCCTGATCAGGTAGAACTGTTTCCTTTAAAACAAACATAAACCAATCCTCTCTGGCTTTATAAAAAAAAGTATCCCAGTTTCATAGCACCTCTCCTGTCTGGAAAACTCCCCCATGATACAGTCAAAGATCACAATAAGAAAAAGACAAAGCTGGAAGCAACACAGTCCCAGTGGTCAGGGAAACTGTAAAAGCTGATTCAAGTGAAGATGAGACTGGGTCAGGAGCAGTCAAGATACATCTTTTTTCCTATTTAATTCTCACTTCAGTAGCTAAGCAGCTAATTTCTAGAGGTTAAGCAAATGATTAACTGCTCCCTTTGCCACTCTTCATGTGAGAGACTTTTACTGTTGGCTCTGTTGAGCAAACAAAGCTTATCTGGTATTCTGAACAGATGTAACCGTAGGTTCCAGATCCACTGAGATAATCATACTAGTGATCTGTCAAAAACTTCACAGTATTTGTGGAATGTGTTTTAGTTCAGACAAGTTGGCCACTTAAAGATTTACATTTCAACATAAAAGAAAAAAAAAAGAAAAATAAAAGGCACTAGGAAAAAAACCCATGTTTAAAACACCAGGAAATGTAATTAAGGTAATTAATATTATTTTCCTAGATATAAATATAATATTATACGCCTCAGGTTTGGAGTTTGATGAAGTGCAAAACTGAAGCTCAGCCACAACAGAACACATGCATTTGTGCCAGTTTCGTTTGCAAACAATCAGATGTAGAAGCAATAGAAATGCAGAGAAATGTGCAGCAGCGCTGCAGAGAGACCTCCGCTCCCACCCTTAACCAGCTGCCTCAAAGATTTCCTTAAAAGCAATTCTCAGGATAAGCCAAAAGCAATGTAGGCCACAACCAGGTAAAAGCGCCTCGGAGTAAAAGAATGGTTCATACTTGTACCACTACATTACAAAACACGCTTGTTTTTTTGTTTTAAAACACCGGTAGCGAAGCACGCCCGGTTTGTTCGCATTTCTTGAGGAGCTGACCCCTGCAGGGCGAGCGCTGTATCCCGCTCTCTGCCCCGCGGAGCGCCAGGGCAGCTCCCTTTTCCCTGCACTACGCCACAGGCTGTGCCAGCGCCGAGGACCGAGGCCTTTCCCGGTCTCACCGGGGCCGGGGGCTCCGGGGAGGCGCGGAGCACCCGGGACAGCGCCCCGCGGAGCCTGTCCCGTTCGGGCGGGGGCCGGGACCGCGCGAGGAGAGGGACGGGAAAGGCTCCCACTCACACGCCATGGCTGCGCCGGCCGCCCGCATTCCCGGCACCGCCCGGGCGGGCGCAGCCCGCGGGGGATGCCGGGACTCGCAGTGCCGGCCCCGGGCCGGGGCTCGTTCACAGCCGCCCTCACGCCGCCCTTAAGCAGGGACAGCCGTGCCGGGACCGCGTTCTGAGCGGCAAAGTGTAGGGCTGAGGCACCCCAGACCTGCCCGGCCTGCGCGGCCGGCAGCGAGCCGGCAGCGCTCCCCCGGGCCCGTTCAGCACCGGCAGCGACAGCGGAGCCCCCAGAGCTCCGGCTGTGCCGAGAGCCTCGTTGCTCTGCCCTGCGCAACAACCCCTGGCAGCCTTAAGTCTGCTGAGGGCTCATCCCAAAGGACCTGTACCAGTTTACAGGTAACTCATTCACCTGGGAAGGGACAGCCCCTTCTTTCTCCAGAAGAACAGCATCTCCCAAGGTACCAACATCTCTACAGTGCTCCAGATGTGGAGCAGTGTCCAGTTCTGGGCTCCTCAGTACCAGAAAGACAAGGAGCTACTGGAGAGGGTGCAGTGGAGGCTACAAAGATGGTTTGGGGTCTGGAGCATCTCTCTTATAAGGAGAGACTGTGGGAGCCAGGCCTGTTTAGCCCAGAGAAGGGAAGGCTGAGAGGGGATCTCATTAATGCATATAAACATCTCAAAGGCATTTGTCAAGAGGGTGGTGCCAGACTAATTTCAATGGTACCCAGTGACAGGACAAGGAGCAAATGGCCATAAACTAAAACACAGAAAGTTTCACCTCAACATGAGGAGGAACTTCCTTACGTTGAGGGTGGCAGAGCACTGAATAGGTTGCCCAGTGAAGTCTCCCTTTCTGGAGATATTCCAAACCCACCCAGACAAGTTCCTGTGTCACCTGCTCCAGGTGACCCTGCCTTTGGCAGGGAACTTGGACTGGATGAGCTCCAGAGGTCCTGTCCAACACTGCCAATTCTGTGAAACCAACACTCTAAGTACCATGCTGCTCTTTCTTGGCCAAGTGCTCCCCTTCACTCAGCACAAAACATTGCTGTCTCACATACATATTTTCCAGCCTTGGGCTTTTAAGAAGCATGTTTGTAGAACTGTAGATTTATGTCGTGTAGCAGTATTTCTCACACAAGATTATGTCTGTAAGCTGAAAGCATGTAACAGCAGAATGGGTAAAGATAAAATGGGTAACCCAGGGTGATCAATCTCTTACACACCTTCCCTTTCAGGAAACATGCAGAGAGATAAAGGATGAGAAGTGCATAACCTCTGTAAAATGCACAACCACTACTCCATGTAACAATTACAAACCCTCCTTCAACCAGAGAACTGTTCAGCCTGCCCCTAGCAGCAGTAAAGGCAACCACTCATCTAAATCTGACCAAGCCAAAGGATGGCAGAACAGACAGTGCAGCAGCCCTTAGCAGGCCTCCCTCCTTTTTATACATGCCCATGGTGGTAGAAAGAGCATATAAGATTTTTCAAATTTTTTTCTTCCCCAAACACCACACTTTGCAGAGCTCTAGGTGCCAAGAACAGCTATCTCCCAACTTCTTCCCAAATAAGGAAAAGAATAAAAAAGTAGTATCATCCCTTCAAGGTGCAAAACTCCAGGTTCCCATGGGTCAGAGAGATAAAATATATTTTTCAAGTTTCCAAACAAAAGTATCTGAAAGCACCAAGTATACCCAGTAGAACAAAGTTACATAGTACCACCCTTTTCCTTCCCTAAAGGAAAACTTTTCACATATTCAGTGGACTATGCCTATATTGAAAAAGCTTATTTGACAGTACCTGAAGTTTTGAAACTACAGCTGACATGTAGTTGGAAGGAAAAGATACAATCACAGGTGAGACCCATGTGTAGGGCTATCAGGCAATTTTAAAAATTGCAACTCTGCAATCAACAGTATTTTTGGTGGGTAATACATGTACAGCCCTTTACAAATTCTCATACAAATCAGAATCTAAAAGAATTTGTGAGACAAGTGAAGAGCCATCAGTGAACACAGAGCACCAACTCTCACTATGACACAAAGGTAAGAGCTGTCATTTGGCAGGGAGGTTTACTCCAAGACTTTCTTTCCTACTCCAGACCTCATTTCCATCACTCCTGTATCATAACAACTGTCACCTTATATTCAACAATATAGACCGTGGTGCACACAGAATAAAACAAGAGCCAACACATCTCTAGCAAATAACTTAAAAAAAAAAAATCCTTGAAGCTAAAAGGACAGGAAGTAGCATACCAACTTCTTTGATTTTTCTTTTCAAAAAATGTCACTGCAGTACTCTTATTAGAATTTCTGCTTAGTAATACAAGTTTTATAACAAAAATAGTAACTACAGGTATGTACACTGTAAGGCAAAAGTGGCCCTTAAACTGTGGGTAGAGATACACCAGCACCATTGAAATTATTCATAGTTTGGGCTGAGCTTTTTAAGATAAGAGGTCTGTTAGATAACTTGTACATTGCCTTAAAATTCACAAATAATTGGCCTCTAAATGGCTTGGATTATATGTTTTTACAGAGAAAGGGTTTAAGAACTGACTTCCTGTTGCTTTACTTGCTGTAGATCTCAAAGGTCTGCTGTATTTGCTGTCCTCACAGTCAAGCATACACAACAGCCACGTTCCACATTTAATACTCAAATACATCTGTTTAACAACTGAGTGTAATTTTCACTTTTTCCCCTCCTGACTAGGAGAAATATGTTGTATCATTCTGTCAACATTTTCATAATAAAAATATGATGCTGAGAAGTCTGGAGTTTATACAGAAACCTTTTCTATAACTTGATTGTTTGTTAATTCACTTTGACCTTTCTGTGAATGCTCACCCAAAAGTCCTTAATGAAATTAACTTAAATTCTGAAATACTTACATTAAGTAGTCATTGGCAGTAGCTCCCTGTGATCCACAATCAGCTTCTTCCACTCCAAAGATCAAATTCACTTCCATTTACAAAACACCTTTAGGAAAAACTTTTAATTGATTCAGAGGATTTACACAGTATGCAACTAAATGCCTTCTGACAGAACAAGTTATGTTCAAATTGTACTGGTTTATTTACAACTGTAGTTTATAAACAGTAGCACAAACATCTTTACATGAAAAAATCTCATTGCTGAAGTAGGCACAGAGTCAGAGACTCTTGAGGATATTTTCAGAAGGGATTAGGAAGAGGAAAATGTAATACAACAGCTGCTGGGCAAAACTATAAATACATGAGCATTGGCCCAGGTGCAATTTCATGCAAATATTTTCAACAGTTCAAGTTCTACTGGTGTTTACTCAGATATTAAGAAGAAAAAAAAAAGTAATTAGTTCCAGAATTAAGGTGCCCTAGCTTGATTCCTAGTAAAATAACTTAGAATAAATGTTTTTTATAAAGGTCAGTTTAACTTATTTTACCTTCTGATGAAGTATCAAATCATAGGCTTTGATTCAAGTACTCAGAAGATTTCATGCAGCAAAGCTAATCCCCATTATCTTTATTTCAGTTTTTGGTGATTTCCCATCAGTCTACAAAGATGCTCTGCCTTGTCCATAAGAACATTCCTGTAGTGAGCTTTGAACAAGAAAACCATTGAAAAATGGAAAACTTATGATGAACAATCATATAGTTGCCATCTCCCAAATATTCACTAATTTAGAAGCTGTTACTCAATATAATAAAATGCTTGAATCAATGAAGGCAACCAGTTAAGAATACATTTAGCACAGGTATACAGCACTGGAATTTCTTCCCTGGTTTTGTGTGCATTCATCTTCTTGCTGAACACAGCTTCGGTCAGTGTGTACTCACCTTTGTCCTGAACTGAAGGGCTTTAAACACCTAAAGTTCTTAAATATTTTGTTTCTGAGGAGCAAGGCAACTTGTTTTCAAGTGTCATATTCTGTCATGAAACATGCATTTCAATGCACACACTCATCTTTACAAGGGAAACAGCCTCAAACTATGAAATGTAAAATTTTGCAAAATTAAAAAAAATCACAACCCTGTAGTAAAAACTACAGGTAATTTCAGTGTTTAAAAATAATCCAATTCCAGTTATTTAGCCTAGTAGCTGGTAAGACTTTAAAAAACCCTTAATTTTACAAATTGCTTGTATTTTTTCCATTTATCTGCAGCCCAAACTGGACTTCACAATTTTTAATGAGGAAACAATGTTTTTAAGATTTGTATCTGCTCTGCTCAAAAACCTATATTTTTAATTAGCCTTTGATACTACCTGGTAGGCAAAATCAAATTTCTAGACTGTAGGCAATGGAGACATTTTATTAGCAAGGAATAATAATTTAAAAATCATTGTGTTTTCAACTGCTTCTCTGTATCTCACAGTCCTTCATTCCTTTAACACACTTAACATCAACCCAGCTGCATCTGCTCTTGCAAAGATGCAGATCACTTCCATTAAGGCTGCATTAAAATGAAACAAACTGACCTTTATAATAAACACTTCTTCAAAACAAAAAAAATACAATTAAAATAAACCAAACAAAAATCCTGTTCAGAAATGGATAATAATTTACCCTATCTTAAGCCTGCTATTCAGGCACTTCCACCAGCAAACAGAAAAATTCTCTTAAGTTAGTATTCAGTTGGGAAACAGTCAGCTTGTGTCCACATACAGTATCTTGGTTGCTTCTTCTTTATAAACAGGTCTCTACAAAGTCTTTAGTTATTAACTCTCCAAGGCATCCAATACTTTCATGATCTGTTGTTTTATGGCTTTGGTAGCATCACCTGCATTTGGAATCAAATACCTTAAAAAAAATTAGAAAAAGCCATAATTAATTCACTATAAAATTTTTGAGAATAAATTCCATAATTCTTTTCATTCTTCCTCTGTCTAGTAGGAAGGGAAGAGGGGAATATATTACAATTTAAAAAATACTAAGTCAATAACATTTTATTCCTGATTATACTATGAAACTTCCTCTTTGTGAACTTAGAACTGTTGAGGAGTACTTCACAGTCCATCTTGGAAAGAAAAATTGTCAGTGGGACAGGCCAGGCCATTCAAGATCTCTACAGATAGCACTGTCTGACTGAAGCATGGAAGTCCTTGCTTGGTTTTTGTTTTGTGGTATTTTGGTTTTTGTGGTTTGTGGATTTTAATTCCTATAGATAGCTCTAGATCAATCTGCTCCCAGTCTACAAGGTGGTGATGAAGTAATTTAACAAGCAGTAAAGGTCTCTGCAAAATTTTAGTTTGTTGATCTACTACAAAGCTAAGGAGCCAACAGGCATAGAATGCCCCTAGTTAGGTAGGAAACTCATCTCCCCTCTCCTGTGAAAACAGAGCATCCACTGCACACAGTTCTCTCCAAGGAAGAGGATGAGAGAAGATCCAGCTGCTATTAGCAACCTTCTGAAAACAGTGACAAGAAACAGCAGCCTACACCAGTGGAAAAAAGCCTGACACACCACTCCATCTGACCCCTTCCACCTCTTAAGCATGCAAATACTGAGCATGGCAACATGTAACTTCCAGGAATCAGGTTTCAGGGAATCAGAGTTTGGCGTTTAGGCTTCTGAACTCCTTGCACAATGCACAGAGAATATGAGTCAGATGTAAAAAAAAAAAAAAAAATTCCACAGAAGAATGACCATACTCTTAAACCCCACTCTTCACAAATCCATATTTTTGCTGCAGAGAACTGTCCACTTCATTTTTATTTAAGACCTATTACAAAAAGAAAACACCTGCACACATCCCATCCTCAACAGCTGTAGTTGTAGCTCCTCCCTTCTGGGTCTCATAATTCTGCTGGCAAATCTTTTTTCCTTGTTCATATCTGAATTGTGTATTCCTAAATAAAAACTATTATTTTTTAACTCAATTCTGGGAATTACAGCATACCCCTGATTTCCAGTGTACAGCACCCTGGATATCATAACCACTTACACCTCTGCTACGGAGATGGCTTACCTTTCAACTGCCAGAATTTCTATGCCTGAAGTATTGCTATTTCCATACTTAAAGGTGATCAGTTCTGGGTGTTTCTTCTTGGATGTGATTTTGACTACAGAGTTGAGTGCCTGTCGAGACTGTATGTAAGCCAGACCCTTTCGTGATGGAATCTCCCTCAAACAGTACATGTGAGTTGCTGTTACTAGGAGATGACTAAAAGGAAAAAAAAATACAAATTAGTTTTGTTAATGAATTAAATATCAGCTATTTAGAAAGTTAAATTCTATGACTAAACTACATGGAGAGAGCTAGATAATACAGCTACGAAATCAAAGAAACAGTTTTAATACTTTCATAGTATCAAATTAAGAAAGCCCTACAAAAGACTTCAGAATTCCCTTGAGTGCTGTAGGCCATTTCTGAAAACAAGCACGGCATGGCCCCCAGCATTACTGGTGCACAGAGCATGGCAAGTACCTCCACCCAGTCCCTCTCTCCCCCTTCAATTTTTCTTACTATCTTGTTCTTCAAAGCAAAACTTCACACCAGAATTTATACATAATTATATATACACTGCCATTCTATAGCAGTGCAAATACAAGAACAGAAATACAGTAACACTTTATTCTAGATTGTTTCACACTTTCATTTCCTACTTTAATATAAAGGATAAGTTAAGTGACCAACACTTTTTTTAGAATGTATACCAAGATGGATGTTTTCATTGAACTTAGGATTAATTTTAGTACCTGGGGAACATATGTCCATTTTCTTTTACTTCATTACATGGAAAGTTATACTTCACATCAGGTTTGTTTATCCACGTTTGGACATTGACGACCTCTTTTCGATCATCGTCTGACATTGAGGAGCTATCAATTTCATCTGTTTTGAATGGAGGGGGTAAAAAGGTTAAAAAAAAAAAAAGAGAAAGTATTTTCACACCCATCAGCCAACTTTTTGACTCGCTTAAACCCACTGTAGCTACATTGGTTCAAAGCATGTGTACCTAAGCATACAGAATTATTGAGAGGGAAGAAAGAAAAAGGCATATCTGATATTTCTCTTAATTTTCTCTCAACAAACAAGTATTTTTGGGTCAGGGGCTATCTTAGGCTAGTCCAATTTGTCCATGCGGTAAAGTTTCACAGATTTCTTTCACATGGACTTGTCCAGACCTTCCATGAAGCCATACAAACCCTTTGCATTTAAACCACCAATATCTTTGGCAAGGAGTACCAAAACCAAGTCAACCACAGTCCAGGAGAGTCTCTTCTTGTGGCTTATAGTTTCTTTTACAAGAAGAAATGAACACCTGTTGATCCCTTTCAAGGCCAGGCATTATTTTTATGGATCACTTTTGCTCCCTTAATATGCCTCTTTCACATAACAAAACATCTAACATTCAGCTGTGCCTTTTGTGAAAGTAATATCACTTCTTTCCTCACCCTTCCTATTCCTCTCTGAACCTTGTCCTGTTCAAACATTGTTTCTGACACCAAGGGCAGAAGACACACAATATTTAATGTGTGCATGAATCATAGATTTCTGAGCATTTGATTTGCTTTTCTGACTGCTAATGACTGCTCACTTATTACAAATTCATTGCTGCATGACACAGCCAAATCATTCTACCACCACTGGATCTGAAACTAGAAGTGGTTGGGGGTTTTTTAATGTCTTGCCTTAAATTCATACTGAATTTCACGTGCCATTTTATTGCCCAGTCATTCAGATTAGCAAAAGACTCAGTCTGTCCTTACTATCTCAAATAACCTTGGATCATTAGCAAAAATAGTTGTCTTTGGCTTCACATCCTTTTTTAAGGACATTTAAGAATATATTCCAACCCCAAATTTTCAGCACAGACCTCTGTAAAACACCCAAAACTCCTGCATGTGTTATTACTTACTTGCACAATACTGCTTTTATGTCTAAAGACAGTGAATATGTTTACATAGTAATTTTGGTGCTACATTAGAAGAATTTAAGCAATCTAGTTATCTAACACAATCAACTACCTTCATACAAATTACTCCCAGAAAAAATTCAGGACAGCTCTTTAAAGAGCCTTTTTCAAAGCCAGTTTCCTACACTTCGTTAAACTATTTACTTCAAAACAATTCAGAATTTGAAACACCCTTTCGAAAACATTTTCACTGAAAAATACATTATGGAATTGAAGCAAATGGAGCAATAATCCACCCTCATGTCACAGAATCACAGAATGGCTGAGGATAGAAGGGATCTCTGGAGGTCACCTGGTCCAAACCCCCTGCTCAAGCAGATCCACCTAGAGCAGGCTGCAATAATTACAGCCGACTGCAATTACTTACTACAGAAAAACCCCAAACACTAAAACTGCACAAAACCAATTATACAGAAACAGGTTCACTTTTTGCATTCTTCTGTATCAAGATTATATATATCTTTCTCTTCATATCTGTTGGCTTTGCTTACTCAAATTGCTCTGATTCTGCTTACTTACCAAGTATAATAGTGCTTTTAAAAGCAAATATTAAATAGAACTTGGCAAACAACCATTACTGAAAACATGTTCTAGACAATCTGTCTTGGAGAAGCTGGTTTTCTGAAACTACAGACTTTGTAAAACACTATTATGGATGCTCAAAGAACTGTGCAAACTTAATTACATGTCATTTGGAGAAATATCTTGTTAGCATTAAAGCTTCTGCCTGGTAATTTCACTTTGATCCTTCACAATTTTTATTGAAATTGATGATCAACTGTTTGTCTTCAACGTTATTTAAACCTGTGACTCTCATTAATCTTCCTGAACTGCTTCTTCTGCATATCAAAGATTCTCAGACTAGTTACTTGTTTCTCCAACAGAAGCCAAATACGCCTTTTGGCCACAAAAGAGTTATTTGTGAGATGACGACTGGGAGTGGGCTAAAACTACCAGAGCAAAACCAGGGCAGCAGTAGGTTGGACCATTCTAATGCTAGAACTGCTCTCAAAAAAATCTCCAAACAAATCTTTACGAAATGTGTGGTGTTCCAATTTTGCCTGTAGTTTTACAACTAGATAAAAAAATGTAAATAAAAATTGCTTTTTTTTACAGCAATCTGCATGCATATCAAGAGACAAATCAATTATTAATAGATACGGTGCTGAAAAGCAAAGTCTGAAACACTGGAGAGGTGTGCACACATTAGCCATCTAAAGTCTAGCTCCAACTGTATTTCAGAAATTCAGATCATTACACTAACTGACAGTACTAGACATTTAAACTGAGATACATCAGCCAAACTAGGTCTTTTACATTTTGCTTACTGTTGTGAGCAATAAAGGCACAACTGCCAGTTTATAAGTACAAGATCAGTGTAGAAAAAGATCTTTACTTCAGAAATAACAAGTAAGTAAATAACAAAAGATCCACTAAATCTGCTTATTTCAATTTCTTCCTGTTGGTTGTTTGGTGCCTACCACAAATTATTTTTTTATTTAATCTGCTACTATGCATTTGAAGAGGGTTGGTCCTAGGCATTACCATAACGTACATGAACAACAATAATAGACAAATATCATATTGCAAGACAAAGATGTAAGATACACTGTTTGATTTAGTTCAACTTAATAATTTTGTCTAAGTAAGCCAATCTAGGTAAGAGAAAAATCTTCTACTGTACCAGTATCATATTCTTCTTCATCTCCGATGCTGAATACTGGCTTCACACCACGGTAGGGTTTTCCCACTCTGTCACTGCTGCTGACATGTCTGTTGGCAATGAAAAGGGCAGGAGAGTGCAAGGGACAGGAAAAAAAAAGTAACTTTCAAACTGATGGTCTGAGTTCCACAGTAACATATTAGCAAAATGTAAACACAGCCGCCCAACAGAGAAGGACAAGAGAATTTCATGAAGCTGCCTTCAAGGAAGACCTGAGCGACCCATCAAGCAACTTGGTTAGTGAAAGCACATAGCTAAGTCACTTTGTGAGGCTGACTGTTGTAACAAATAAAGTGGAAAGAAATGCTGTTTTGTTTTAAAAAAAACCCAACTTCCGCTCACCTTCTCAAACGGCAACATACATTAGAGACCCGAAAACTGACAACATGCTAAGTTTTTAGCATGAGACTAAAACGTATCTGGGCAGTCAGGGCAACTTCACAAGGATGCCAAATTCAGATGAAGCCAAAACCAAAGACTATTAACTAACATGTCTGGCAGTTAATTTTTCCGGTTAATTCCTCAAAAGATAACAAAATGCCTTAAGAACTACACAGTGGGGTTATTACAAACCATCTGCAGTAGTCTAAACCCTGACTTCCTGTTCATTACCTCCAGCTTGAGTCAAACCTTGAAATATTTGCTCAAACAATTCCTACTACTAGAATCCCAGCACCATTGTGATATTCGTGTGATGTCAAAAATCACATTTAAATTGTTTTTACAGATCATATCAAATGACACAAACACACACAACTGAGTCTTAATGTGTGACAGTAAGATTGCAAATCCTGAGATATTTTAAAGCTCCAGCTCAGAATGCTGCGATTACACGGTAACAGCTGAATTAAAAGCTCTTGCCCTTAACTGTTGAGAATACTTGAAAAACATGAGAAAAATCTGAAAGTTCAGAAAGCAGCAATACAAGCAATTTCTGAAAAAACCAAACAGTTCCTAATTTTAGCCTTTAGAACTGGCAACACTTAGCTGTTTTAAAAAACGCAAAACAAAACCAAAAAACTTGCCTGTCCCTTTCTTCCAGTTCAATAACCTCCTTCCCCAAACTGTGCATTTATGTTTCCTACCAAGTGTAAGCCTTGGTTCCTGTTTTAAGTACATTCACAAACTCCAGTTTAAATGCTACTGTAGAACCAAGCTGGACAGGGAACAGGTTTAGTAACATGTAAATTAATGCTACTGCTTAGGGATACCTCAAAGTAGAATTGGATGTTAGAAAAGAAAACATTTTCTATGGGTAAAATTTACTAATATAAACAAAATAAGGAAAAGTTAAAAAAACCAAACAAACAGAAATGTGGTCTACAACGGCACAAAAATAAACATACAATAACATGCTCATTAGTGTTTAAGACAATAAGCATCAATGACACTGACAATTCAAGAGGGCAGTGCTTCCATATGGAGGCTTTTGTAAATATGCTTTAGTAATACATAACCAATTGAGTAAGAAGCAGCACATTTAAATAATGTCAAATTGAATTAGACAGAGAGGATCTAAGAGCAGATCTCACTGGTGTTTATCAACTGAAGTTAGTCAGGACAAGAGAGTAAACAAGAGAGTAAAAAGCTACTTTATAAGAGCCTGGTAACATCTTAAACTAGAAATTGATTCCTTTTAACCTGTTTACATGGAAGGCCATGATTACATAGTTACAAAGTGAATGCCATGTCCTTTGGTGGCAAACCTGCCAAATGAAATATCCTGGTGATAAACACGAAGTAGATCTAATTGAATGGATACAGAAAAAATGCCATTCTAGGTTTTTAAGAACTATAATTTTAAGAAAATACTCTAGGGATATACAGTGTGAGCTAATTTACCCAATGAAAGAAGATGTGCAATAGGAGCAAAAGGAATAAGCAAAACAACCAAAGTAAAATCTCAATATATCAAAACTTCTTGGTTACAAATACAGATTAATGAATCTCTGAGTTATCAAAGAGTCACCATATATTTAATTTGGTATTTTAACACTTTCTTACCATATTCCAGAAACAGATCAATAAAATGCGGGGTACAATCCCCATGATCTTAAATATTTCTAAATTAACAAAACATACTGTGTGCTACTGGGCCATTCCCATTGTTCTTGTTTTACAGAATACTGGTTAACATTACTACTGATTTTGCTCACACAAACAACACCTTTCTGTGATGCTTTTGGGTGAATCCCAGCTCAAATTATGTGCAAACTACTTGAAAGAAAAATTAGTCAAAAATCCTTGAGAACTCACTTTTAAAATTTTCAATAATTCATCCAGCATGCATTTCAGTGTAAGAAGGTCAAAAGCTACAGAACTCCTAAAGTATAACCAAAGTTCCAGAGTGATTACGCATGAGCTGCTCTTCAATTATCACAAGTAATTTTATAAAACCTCAATTCACAATTTTTATTTCTGAAATAATTATAGGACACTGTATGTGAGCCAAATCTGAAGGGCCTTCACATTTGCATGAAGTGCAGTAGTTATGTGAACAAGATGAGGTAGAATTGCAAAGAATATTTACTTATCATTTTTCTTTTCCCAGTAATGAGCATGTCTGTTTCTTTTAGCACATTCTATCACCATGTGATAAGATGCATAAAAATTTGAGACTTCCAGACAGAATTTCTGTATGGGCTCCCTGTCATATCTAAGTTCTGATGATATTTTACGAAAAGTTTACTTTTCATACTTATAGTCTCTCTTGTTAAAACCTTAAGCTGTAATTTGTTCAGTAATTGCTCCTGGAGTCTTCTACTAGTACAGGTTACTAATAAAAGGTATGCAGGAAATGACAGGTTAAAAAAAATTCCATAAGAAGCAATAGTAAAGAAGAGAACAGAAATAACAAAGCAGAAACTAAGAGAAGAAAGCACTGCCAATACATTCTTTTTTCTTCCTTTAGTCTCTTGACCAGTGCTTGTAAAAAGCAATAGTTTTAATATATTTCAAAAAATTAAATTAATATCAAAATATGCAAGCAATCTTGTCAGTGTAACCAATGCTTACAAACATTGTGATGCCATGCTAAATACAAGGAAGGTGGTTTTAGTCAGACTGCTTAATTATCAAGCTTACCGCTCCAGGCTTGCTCTGTCTGGCCAGGAAATATTGAAAGGTATTCTACAGTACATTGGGGCAGAGGACAGAACAAAAGAATTAAAAAAATGTAAAGGAAAAACCTAGATAAATAGCTGAAATTCTCTATATTGGCAATGTATCTTCTTCAAGGAGGATGCTTGTAAATAAAAACAAGGCTTCATGAAAGCTGGACAAGAGGTAAAGAAATATTTGCAAAAAAATCTACTAAAGGATGCATTTCCTATGCTACCTGTGGCTTATGTGTAAGCATTGCTTGATTTCACAGAATGGCTTGGGGTGGAAGGGACCCTAAGGACCACCTTGTTCCAAGCCCTGCCCTGCACAGGGACACCTCACACCAGATCACATTGCTTAAATCTCCATGCAGCCTGGCCTTGAGCATTGCCAGGGATGGGGCAGCCACAGCTTCCCTGGGCAACCTGTGCCAGTCCCTCACTGCCCTCACTGTAAAGAATTTCTTCCTAATATCTAATCTAAATCTAACCTCTTTCAGTTTAAATCCTCACATTCATTCAGTTTAATTCTTCACACAGCAAAAGCTACCAAACACTAAGAATTTTTTGCCTCTAAAAGTAATAATAGTAATTTAGAGAAACATTTTCCAACACAAAAAGAAGGAATGATCTGAGGTACAAGACTATAAAAAACTACTCTTCATTTGGCACATATTTTAAATCCTGCTATCAAACAAATACTAGGTCTCTGAGATTGCTGAATACCAGTGTCTTGGTATTCAACACACACCTTCAAAGGCTGGAAATTAAAGAACTACAACAGGTAGTTGTAAAGCTCTGACAGATGAAAGCTGTTATTCTTGTATTTAGTTACGATAATTATTTGGAATGATCACTTCCAAATTTGAAAGTGTTCTTCCATCTACTTGCACATTCTCATTCCTTGCTGTACCTGAAGACACAAAATCCAAACAAGGGTGGATTCTGAGTTAGAAAAGCAGCTTTACATAAGGACTTGAAAAAAATCAACACCTTTAAAAGAGGTAAACTCAATTTGGCAGGATGTAGCAGTGAAAAAAACCAAAACAGAACAAAACCAACCAACCAAAAGAACCTATCCAGAATCCTGCTGTCATTATCTATTTCATTACGGTCAGGATGGGGAGGAACTGAAATAAAAGTGAAATAATCGTTCGCTTATAGACTGAACACAGAATTGACACATTATAAGAAGTTAAATTAAATGACAAATTCTAGATAAACATTCAAGGCAACAGGGACCCACATTGGCCTTGCAATACTAAGGAGCACAGTAGGCTACCTGAGTCATGATAAAATTGTGAGGAGGGTAGGGGTAGAAAATTAAAAACCCTAATATGGAAGACAACTTTTTCCTAATTAGCCCAGTTTTCACACTTATAAAACAGCCACATGAAATAGGAAGTCACTTCTCCCAACTACTGCTAGTGAGATATAAATGACGCACCTGTCCACTGGAGTAGATGTATTTTCAATAAAACTGATAACTTTCTCTTTCACGTTCACAGATTTAGTCTTCAGAGCAACCGTCATTTTATTCACTAGGGATTTCACTCCTTTTCCATCACCTGAACCGTTAGGAGAATCACCCTGTAAAAGTAACTCATCTCAGGATTAATCATTTAAAAGTATGTTATTTCATCTCAATGAATTTATTAAAAAGGAAATAGACTACAAAACAGCAATTTACTTTTTGGTACTCAGTAGAACGTTAATTACACAACTATTTCTTTATAGTAACTTATTCCCAGAGTGATTAAGAGCCAGGGAAAGAGTTGTCTATTACATGTATTCTGCTGGAGAATGACTACAGCAAGTTCTTACCTACAAACTCTTCCCCTCAAGAGGATAAAAAGGTTTAGGTCACCTCTGACTAGACTGTGATCACAGTTTGAAATTAAACACAAGTGAAAACAGTCATGACCTGCAATAATGCATTTTACGGAACAGAATGAGGAATGTGAAGAAAAAATTCAGTACACCTAGGGCTCCCACCCCACTGTAACACTTATACTAAAATTTCACTTACATCAACAGAGTTTATGCTATTTCTTGAGCCTGAGGTACTAGCAATCCAGTGGCCATATCCATTTTCTGGTCCTTCCACATTGATATCTGCTAAGTGCTGTTGGAGGGCTGTTAAAAGGCCATTAAAAACATTCAGACTTACACTGGACTGTCTGTTGATGAAAATATTGTACATACCCAAGACTAATCAGTAGCAATTTTTTCCCCACAGTTCAATAAAATAGATAAATTCAGTGATCACTATAATAATCCTCAGCTTTTCTTCCAGTAGTACAAAGGCATTAAGATAATCTAATTATCTAATGCCTATTTATCTACCTAATATACTAATCATTTTAGTAAACATTTAGAATACAGCAGCAATTAAAAATAAATCACTGCTTTGATCTTGAAGACAGCTCTTACAACACCACACATATGGATTAATAATGCCTCTATTGTCATATTGTAGCACAGATCTCTCCACTGTTGTAGAGACTAATTATTTCCAGCAACATCAACTGCAGAATTATGAACTCCTGATTTAAGAAATCAAAACAGCAGTTAATAGTAATTATGAAGTTGCATCTTCATATGAATCTGCAATCTACAGTGGCTAAAACATCAAGAATGAGAAGCTGGAAGAAGGAATTTCCCCAATTCCTGCATTAATTTTTCACCACTCAGAAATCTGGGTAAGCCCTAAGAGTTAACCAGAAATGTGTAAGTGCACAGTGTTTACTTACACAAAACAAAAACCTAACGAATGAGACCTAATTGCTATTCATTTAGATGGTTTTCAGCAAAAGCCTCAAAAATATCAACAGTGTTAAGATATCAAGATTTTTCAAGTCTAAGTTCATTATTAATAAGCTTACCCATAAAGCCTCCTTTGGCAATGCTTACGTACTCCTTATTTTTCTGCAACAGAAAAGATAATTCTGATCAGAGCAAATATCTGTGGAATGAGTTTGGCAAGTATGGTAATGAGACAGGGGTTAGTTTGTTTACTAAAAACAGTAAACTTGAGGAATGTAAAAACCAGTTCAGATTTTAAGGAGAAAATGTTTTGCCATTTGCCATCAATGACACAGGCAGGCACCCTTTACTCCAGCTGCTAAATCAATGGCAATTTAATTGTACCTGTAAGAAATGTGCTAACACCATGTTCATATACATATCTTCTTCTTCCCTGCCACTTCCCATGAAGCAGAGATGTTCCCCACCAGCTATGGAGCCAGACTCAATAGATTGTTTTTGTGCTTCTAACAGGGATTTTACAGACTGTGCAAATTCTGATGGGTTTTGAAGCATCTGTGGAATGAAAAAACAAAAAATGCTGTTTGACACCAAGATAAGTAGTTAAAGGAGACAAACTTTGAGAACTGTTACAATTTGTTGAGCACAAGCAAGGCAACATCAGCACTGCGCAAGTCACGCGCACGGAACCTGACTGAGACCTCATGTTACATAAAGAACACCGTGAATGGTCCTTTACTTCCTCACCCCACTTGCTCTCCCCAGGAAAGAAATACAGCTAACATTTGTTAGTTTATTTCTGAAGGCATCAAGTAATAGTGGAACAAGTCTTTGCAACTTTCAAATTTCTAGATGCCAGTAAAGTCTTCCTCTTGTTGCCTCCCCACTAAACTTTTTCTCATTTACTTATCAAGATTTGGGAAAAGAAATTCCAATTGAGAGTACAAGGAGGTATCTGTGATTCTTTGTACTCTCAAAAAGTTAAGGCTGGGATACATGAAGGCCTACTATGCATGCAAAAACATGAGTTTTATATCAAGGAGATGGAGAACCAAGAACTTTCTCAATACAGCTGAAATTTTAACCCGTGTTTGTGGGGAAGGTACTTATTTAAACTCATAAGCGAATTTTGACCTGTAAGTGGGTTGAGGGGAGCAGGGAGGGGCCAGAAGGGATACTCATTATCTTGTCTGTACAGTGGTTTAAATAATGAAGGACAAAGTCACAAGTACACAACCTAGCCATCAGTAAGTAAGGCTGAATTTTAACTGGGGTTTTCCTAGGGATAAAGGCTGCTGCTTTATTACACAGGTCCTAAATCTCACTGCTTCCTCTAACTATAAATGAGATGGATTCCAAAGTGCTTTCTTTGCCCACTATCTCTCCTTACAATAATTTTTGTGTACTTTGCACATACAGCACTATAAAATGCACTGAAATTCCATTAATGACTTTTCATCACAAAGATTTTTCCCTGTAATATTTTCCTAGCATTGAACTTTTAAAAACAAGCATGAACCTGGTGACGTTCATCCACAATGGCTCATGAAGGACCATTAATTCCAGTATACAATTTAAATACATATGAACTGATCACATTTAATATAAGACTTGTTTTTATGGACTCCTTTTTCATATACTATTAGCTATTTTTACTACTTAATAATTTAAAATGCTTATTTCTACTACACTGAATATGACATTCAATTAAGGCTAGCAGAACACCCACACAGGACAGAGAAAGTATTTTCCTAAATGATTTTCAATCTAGGTTAAAGACCACACTATATCAAAGAGCCATTTAGGTTGGAAAATACCCTTGTCTTTTGTCGAACCACAAACCTCCCACTGACAACTCTCCATTGCTAAGCCACGTCCTCAACTGCCACGTCTACAAGTAAAAAATACCTCCAGGGATGGTGACTCAATCCCTTCCCTGGGCAGCCCATTCCAATGCTTGACAACCCTTTTGGGGAAAAATTTTCCCTAATATCCAACCTAAACTTCCCCTGGTGCAACATGAAGCCACTTCCTCTTGTCCTACTGCTTGTTACTTGGGATAAGAGACTGACATCCATCTTGCTATAACCTCCTTCAGACAGTTATAGAAAACACTAAGGTCGCCCTTCAGCCTCCTTTTGTCTCCTATGTAATTATATTTAATATTATATTTATATATGTGCACATAATACTGAATAATGCATCATTTTAATTAAAGAAGTAAAGATATTGGATGCAGGATTGAACTTAACTAACGTATAAACGTCTTTTATGGTGTATATGCAAATAAATCCTTCCATACAGCTTTCATAGACTGCTTAAAGTAAAATAGTTGAGGACTAATCTAGAAGTGATGAATACACTGCTGATATGGAAGGAGGAAAAAAGGACACAGAAAAATACAACTGAATGTTCAATTAGGATTTCATAATCAAAGAGAAAGTACAAAATCTTTATTGAAGTTATTCATCCATAGCACATCTCAGTGCCAAAATTAATGCACTTTTTCCTTCATATTGTACAGCAAAAATTTTAAAGGAGCAACCAAATCCTTTTCAAGTTATATGCCCTGTAAAAGCAGACTGTAATAAGACTGGCTGAGGCAAAAAAGGAGACAGAGAAAAAAAGTGCTCATTTTCAAAATTAATTACACCTTTCACTGGAAATTAGGACGCTAAAAAGAGATTTCTCCTCCAAGAATGTATAGTATAGTATAGCATAGTCTTTAGTCTGTATGAGTTTCCATTCCTAACCAAAAAACAGGAAGTCTGGAATCCCAAATTCTAACGTCATTAGAGACTAAATTTCTCAGTAAAATGATGGTTCTATCATCTCCTTTAGAGAACCTAATTTTTGAAATCTTATTATCACATAGCTAGACACTGCAGTCCACAGACTAAAGCCTAAATTAAGGACACTTTAGTTTTCAAGGCAGGCATTTCTCTCCCCTTCTATCTCAGTTAGGATTCAAATACCAGTAAAGAAACAAAAAGCATACAAACCAAATCTGAGTCTAAATGAAATGCTGTTGATAAATGCCCAGCATTGTACTGCTCTGCAGGACGACAATCCACTACAAAGAACCTCACTCCTTCCTGGAAGAGAAATTTTTCAATTTTAAAAGCTCATAATTATTGACAGAATTCAATTACATTCTAATACTAATTCCAATACTATAGGAACCGATTAATCTGAACTTTGTCTACAGTTACCAGACCACCAGTAGTATTCTAGTATCAGCTTTCCATTAGTACATCAGTTTGTTCATGGGAAAGGATCATCCAAGTGCAATTAGATAATTTCTACTGAGAGGAAACATAGTGGTTATGAGACAATCCAAGAGTCCACTAATAATAATCAGTACAGCACATAAGGATGGGTTTATGTCCCACCAACTTGGACAGGATATAAACAGATGCTTAACTTTATTTGGAGAAGGAAAAAACCCAAACTATGCATGACAAAACTGGGGCCTGGAAACTGCTACAAGAAGTCAGTTGTCAGTAAGAAACATTGTAATCTAACTACATTATGATCCATATATGGGTCTTAAATATTTCTAGTGAAGTCCTTGCATCTATGTCTCCAATTAACTTCTACTGAAACAGGTTTAATCAATTTTCCTTTTTTTCATTTAAACCTTTCATTGACAAAAGACAGATATTCCTTAACGGTGTTCTTCTCAAAGGTACTGAGTAGCGAGTTTTAAATTTTTCACTACAGTAGCTACATTTGGAAAGGAATTCACATTAGTGAGATAGTACTTTCAGCTCACACTCCCCAAATTCAAATCAGCTGTCTTAAGCTCCCCTATGCTCCTTGCTACAGCACAAATGCATTGAAGACAGCAGATCATTTACAAGGGAGAAAACTTGAAGACAAAAATTTTTCCTTGAAATAGCAAATACTCATTTGTGCTGTTAGCATTTAAAACTAATGGTTAGTGATTGATTCTTTTCTATAGAACTGGGGGGGAAGGTTAATTCAGTATACTAACTCCTTGTTGCTGATTTGCTTGCAGAATCTCGGACACAGAAACTGCTAGACAGAGAGCCTGGCTCAAGTCAGTGTCATCATCTTTGAGGCCCAGCAAGCTGCTGCCAAAAAGACTGTGGTTGTCCTAATAAGGCAAAGAAAAAAAAGATTAACTGAACTGAAGCCATTGTCTTTATGTGTGAAAGTTTAAAATAAAATTATATCCACTAAGTCTCAAATATTAAGTTCCACACGTGTATCCTGTCCACACAGTAATGAAACTTTTGATCAACTGAAATTCTTTCTGAAAATCATGGCAAGGTCTGCACTTCCATTACAAACACACTTGTTCACCACTTTGACCACGCCAACGTGATGCAGCGCCTCTCGTATTTGTTTTATAGTTGTTTGTTTTGTTTTTTCCCCACCAAAAATCCTCCCATACCTGTCTACACACATCAGAGAAAGTACATACAAGCTGAGGGCAATGGCTATCAAACACTTATATTTCATTCATTCACTAAGTCAGATATCACAAGTAAGGAAGAGCTGCAAAAACAGTGCAGGTGATAATAGATTTATCTATAGTAAGAGACTTTTTCCTCTTTGTTATTGCAAATACAGCCAGCACTGCTGTGCACTACATTGTGTACTACAATGCAATTGCGTCAATACGAAGTTTAGATTCATCAGTTCTTACAAGAACCTCATTTGGAAAAGGAGGGTATCAGTCATGAAGTGAGAATATTGCAAGGAAGCTTCTCTCTAATATGTTTCACTTAATCTTATCTTTCAAAGATCCTAACAGTAAATACCACCAGAGTAACAACATGAAACAATTGTTTGAAAAAAGAGTATTGCAATGAAATATTCCAAGTTACTGTCAGCAGGAGCTTAAATACTAGCCAAAAAGAAGAGAATTTCAAAGTTACTGTTATTACCTTCCTGAAAGAAGCTGGAGTTTTGCTACAGTAATATTGTGCCAAAGAGAAGAGATCTTCTATATCCTCTAAATCGAGATTGGCTGGTGATGTTTCTAAGAATTCTGAGACAGACAAACAACATAAATGCAACACTATTTCAGACACAGAAATCAAGCAACATAGATCATAAAAGAACTTATTTTTAATAAGGTGTAATAATCTAGTGTCTTGACTAAACATGACTACTGATCCACTCTCCAGATGAAAAGTGAAGAAACAGGAAATTCTCCTTATCCATAGAAAACTTATGCTTTTTGCTAGATGTTCGAACCTTCTATGCAAATTATTTTTTACCACATTCTTACTTCAGCGTAGTTTTAGCTTTCAGTTCTAAGTCAGCCACTTTTCTAAAGAGCTCTGACCATGAGAATCCTTTAAAATGAGTACTTAATCAGTAGCACTGTTCTCTGTCCAGGACAACCCAAGGGTCCAGTTCTGCAGTATATGGCAAAGACACAGAACTCCAAGCACTCTCATTTTGAACTACCACAGATTATTAACTACATTGCATTATGTTTTTAAAAAAAATTACAAAGGCAAGAGTTATTTAAATTTTCCACTGAAATTTAATGCATTTTCTATAAAAACTATGAATTAGGCTCAAATGAAGTGCGCATGAAGACAATCCAGAAAATGCAACAAGTGCAGTAGATTTAAAGAAGGATTTGACAGCTGTTGCTTTGGGCTTAGAAAGACCAATTTCTGGTGATTGTTTCCAATACTTCAAACTGAAGTATAAAACTAGGTGTGGGAGCACTAAAAGGAATAAGGAAAGAAGGTCAAGGACAGGGCAGCAAAAGAAAGGAATTAGTGTGTGAATGGATTCATTAATGAGAAAAATCACATGGAAATAAACAATCTAAGCAACAAAAAATAGTAATAAATGGGGATTACAGTATATAGTAAATATTTCACTAGCAGCTATGTAAGAGAAGTACTTACTTATCATTTCTTCTTTATCTGATTCTTGTGCTAAGATAACGTCTCTGAAAACAGTAAAGTCACAGGCATAGATTAAGTCAGTAAAAACCAAAATGAAACAAACCTGGATTAAAACAGTGTTAGCAATGAATGTCCCAAAGAATTAACTATACACTTACTTTGCATTGACAAGGATGATCAACATTAAGAAATAAATAAAGAATGGATCTGCTTGTTGTAGATATCCATCCCATATTGCCTGAGTGACTTCAGCTGAACAGTAGTATGAGAAGAGGCTTCCAAGCTAAAAAATTTGAAAAAGAATGTGAGAAAAGGCAATTACTAGGAACAATCTTATCAGGAGTACATTTTTAACAGAGATACAAGATATCTAAAAGAAAATAAACCAAACAAAATTATGACAAAACCTACATCTGCACAGTGTACTGAAGGATGGTTCTAATCTCTAAACCAATTTTTATAGAAACAGTGCACAACACTACAGATTATCTGTGAATAAATATGACTATTGTGAAGGCAAAGTTGGCTGTACACTGCCAGCCTTGCAAATTCAACCACAGATAACACAATCAAGCTGGAGTACTGTTTAGCTCACAGCCACTGCTAAATACCAATTATACCAACAAGACAATCGTAAGAGAACATATTTACTCAAATAGCATAGCTATTAGGGCTTTCAAAGGATCCTGCAAACATAATTATTTTTATTTTCCACAGTAGAATTGGGCTAATTGAACATGGTTGCACATTAGTTTGACAACATCACTTACTTAGCATTACATTATGATGCTTTATGACTGAGTAATTAAACATTTGCAAGCATCAGAAAATTTTAACTACCATTTAAGAAACTCATTGCCTGTTCCCATGCTCCCACTTGAAAATACATCCTCTCTTATATACAAAGTTCAAAGCAGATAAAAGGTAGTAACCTCTTACTATACATGCCAGATTTACAATCACACCTAACTCAAATGCATACCACCTGACTTCACTGGGGTCTTACTGAACTTGCTGATGCACACAAATTCTGTTTCAACACAGCTATAGCTTTTAAAAGCTTGGTAATGTTTTAAAACACTATCATGGAATATTTCAACACTTCCTAGTATAGTTTCATAGCAAAAGATAGAAAGATCTATTCAATTCTGACTCAAATGCAAGTGAAGACAAAACGTCCATGAACAAGATGACAATGGCAGGTCTTTGTATGTTGCTTATATATTTCTAAGTACTAGTGATACATCTGTATAGACTGAGATGTTTCATAGATGAGACAGGGAATTTTACTGTAATTTCATTATATAAAATGAAACTTAAGATTTTTTTCCTAAAATTGTACACCAGGAAGCATGATGTTGAGGACTGACAGCTACACCAGCTTACTTCACTGCCACCTTTCAGAGAGAAGATTCTTTTTCTAATTAGGTTCCAAAATTTGAATAAACAGCTTCAAAGAATTTTGTATGTACTAAGGAAAATTCTATTAAAAAATGAAAATTGAGTGGCAAAAAAAGACCCAATTTCTCTTTTGAAGGCTCATGAGACTGGCAAAAGGCAGATTTTGACAATATGAAAATTTTTCCTAGACACATGTTTATACTAAACTCGGCAGCAGCCTGAAAAGAAAACCTATAAAAACCCCCAAATACAGACCTCACAGTTTAATAATTCATTTCAGTCTTCTTAACTGAAAATACACAAAGTTGAAAAAAATTTACATAGCCAATGAGTATGAAAGAAGCAACTAAAAGACTTCATGGGTCAAAGCCTTCTCTATGAAATTACAGACTTTGCCTGTGCAAGCACAGTATCATGATTTTGTATTGCATATACTAAGTAGCATTGAAACAAAAATTTCATTGTAGTTATGCTACACAAACTTCATAAAAAATGATAGAGGTAAGCAACTTTGTAACTACCCACAATCTGAGGCAATTTTGAAGAGGAAATGACTAATGCTTTAGAAGTTGTAAAATATATGTCCCTAAATTCTAAAAGACATACATATATATGTCTTAGCAGAGAGGTTTTTAAAACAATTCATACTTCAGCTTCAAAGACCTGTTAGACTGATGTCTACTCAGATCTACAACATACAGCTGTCCACAATCCAAACTAACTTGAGGGCTTCTTGCTTTTTTGAGTAAGTCAGCTGCTCTCATTCTTCCTTACTCCAAGAAGTTCCTAATATCAGTGGTTCAATAAGGACTCATCCAGTACAATAAAAATGTGACATTACCTCATGCTAAACACTAAAGACCAAAACTGCACGCTATATTAAAACATGCTAATTATTTTAATATATGCAGTTCTAATTGCTTATACTACTCTTCTATAAACTGGCAACATGTACTTAAATTTTAACAAATTTATTTTTCATTATGTTTCCCTACTTTCACTTTATTACCCAGTTGAGTGCATATGAATCTGGAGTCATCTTCTTGGTATCAAGAAAGGAGCAGAGTTCAGGCTCATGGTACTGAAGTAACAGTCTAAATAGATGAAAGGGTCTTCCCTTCATAAAACAATCCCTAAAAATCAGCAATGAAAATAATAAACTCCCTTGTAACATTGCAGTTTTTTGACTTACAGTAGCAACTCTTTACTATCTGTGATTATGTAATTTCCTGTACATTGCTCTTTTAATTCACAAGGACTGATCATGAAGTCAACTTGCCTCAAGAGTCAAAAAAACCCCAACCAAATCAAACCAACAAAAAACCCACAAACACTGAAACCCCCACTAAATTAACAAGGCAGCAGAATGAAATATTGTCAATACTTGACAGATTCTGTAATACAAAAGGATTTAAAACAGATTTAAATCTCAAAACAAGGCAAGCATGGTACCACTAGAGCAGAGATTTGCTGATCTACTGTAAATTGCCTTTCTACATCTTTCATTCTCCCACTGAAGAGAAAACAGCCAGGAAACAGTGTACATCTCATTGAAACTCCACCTAGATTCCTACAGAGAAGCTCAAATACCAGATACTCTGCAAGCCTTCTACAGCTGAAAGCACATGGGTTATGTGACCATAATGCCACTGTCCCCAAACAGCTCACAGAGCCCAAGAGTGTTTCAGAGCAGAAAGGGACACGAGCTGAGTCAAGTGACAGGACTGATAAATGCTTCCTTCCACTACAGCAAACATGCATTTTTCATATTTTGGCATATCCATCAGCCAGGCTGGAATCTCCTCTCCAGGCAATCAGACTAAGATCTTTAACTACAGACTATCCAGCCTTGCTGAACCGTCATGGTGCTCCAACATACACAAAAACTTATTTTCGTGAGAGCACCTACATAACAGCATGAAAAGCTCAAATTTTGTATGTGTCATTAAAAATATCTAGCAACTTAAAAAAAATAATTTCAGTCCCAATTCAATAGAACATAGGGAAAATATCAACTACTTCTGAAGAGATTTTTAGACTTAATTAGTGCTTATGAATTACTGTTTCTGAAGGGGTAGACGTATTTTAGATAACAAAAATGCTAGGAAAGGGAACAAAAAACCACTTTCACATAACCCATGTGAATTAAAATGTTTTTAAACAAATGTTTTTGATATTGCATGAAAGGATAGTTCTTTAAAAGGGATATTGAGTCTAGATCAGTCACATGCTAACTCTTTGTATCTTAAACCAACCCAATCATCTCCTGGATTTCAAACCAACAGGTACTGAAATTAATGATCACATGAAAGAATCTGACAAATTGAATGGCTACAAACAGGGCTACTCTACCCAAAACCAACATGCACATCTTTCAGAGAATACTTCTACTGCCAGTAAAAATAGTACATATGAAAAAGAAAGAGTTTTACCTTGGGAAAAATTTATTCATGATAGCATAGAAGCAGTTGTACAAATCACTGCGGGGTAAATGAAGGAGCACCAGAGGTTTGAGCAGATGTATCCAGCCGAGGCAAGAACTGTATTTAACATTGCGTGATTTACAATAAAAAGTAATAACAGACTCAATATCCAAAATTAATACTGACTTCTCTTCTTCTGGCACCGACAACTGGTCTGAAATAGGCACAGTAATATAAGCTGTGTTAAAGGCTTTTCAAAGAAATTGGATGGGATTATTTCATAGCACAATTGCAATAGGGACTGATAGGGGGAAAAACCCAACAAAACAAGACAAACAAAAAGCTGGCTATTTGGATTAAATTCTTACAGAAAGGCAATAAAAAAGGTATCAAAATACAAGTGATTTTATAAACCCAGTAGGATAAGACATTTAAAGATCATTTAAATACCACAACAGGATGAAAGAAGTTTGGGGTTTCCAGGATCTGTATGAAAGAAGGAGGTAGATTCTTTCAATGCACACAATGCTCCTCTTCTACTCCTATTTGATGTGCTCAGCACACAACTTAGGCTCAACTCTACAATAAGTTCCTTTGAATTTCAACACAGATCAACCCACAATGCATACATTCAATTCCTCAAAAGCTGACTGACATGCAAATTTATCCAGATCAGGAGTTTGAGATCAGCTAAGCTTACAGACCTAAATTTTAGCACTGCTTATAAATCACATTTCTTTTATGTCCAGGATGGGGAGAAGAGATCTGTACACACTACGTTAACATAGTGGCACTAAATTTCTAGGAAACATCTTTCCCCCTCAGTTACAAGAAGACCATGAGTCTCATGACTATTAATAATTTTTTTTATTACAGAAGTCTTTAATACTTTCCAATCAAAGCCAGTCAATATTTGGCATTCCTTTTCTCTACCTCTCAGAAAAATGAAACAATACATAAAAGACACATGCCAAGTGAGGATATACTTTAAATTTGGAGACTACTTGCTTTGTTAAAACATTGAAATAGAGACATTTAATCCAACAAAAAATTGAGGTCTCCATATAACCTTCTTTCTGAAGCAAATTTACATTTGTTCCCTTTATCAGTTTAAATCCTTACATATAACAAAACATTTGCTAATAAATACAAAAAGAAAACTATCAGACACTGAAGTGCTTAATTTTGTATGTTATGAATATAATCAGAACATTTTGCATCTTCCTGAAGAGAGACTGTGATTAAATAAGGGAGTGGAAATTCCACCCCCATCTCTTTCTTTTACAGGACAGAGAGAAGGAAAGTAAGTCCTAATAGATTTTAGGGCTAGAAAGTGTAGAACTGCATTTCAGGAATAGTAGGTATGTATGCATGCACCAACTCCATCCTCTTCCTTAACTTTCAATTGCACAGGAATAAAGGAAGTGATAGATAATAAAATAGATGATTCTCTTGTTGAGGTCGTGACACGTATCCTGATTTATGAGTCAGCATTGATTCCATCAAGTGATCACTGATATCAGTGCTGTTGCACCACGTCAGGGGTTTGACCATTTCTGTGATGAGCTGCCAAGCAGATCCTGTGGCAGCTCCTTGCAGACATAACAGAGTATTATTTCCTTTGTCCTGGCAGCACCTTGCTTGCACAAACACAGCCTTTCATTTTCGCTGAAAATGCTATTAAAAAGTATCTATCTTTCTTTAAAATATTTTTTGAAGTCCAAAATGTTTAATATATTTCTTCTCTCAAATGTTATATGCATTTTTGTGCTACAGCAGGTTTCCAGATTAAGAACCAGGCCTTCCACAATAAAAAACTTGAAGGACACTATACAAAGAAGTCTGCTTTAAAAGATGGAGCTTGGAAAACAATTACAATTTTTTCATCTCACAAAGCCTTCTGACTATGCAAACTATAATTTACAAGCTAATACTTTAAACTCCCATGATGTCACCCCTCCCAGAGTCTGTGTACAGGTAAGATACGATTGTTTTCTTACACTTTCTTACTGATTTTTGTCTGCTCTTCCCTCTTCCTCCTCAAAGCTTCCTCCAAAATGTAAACATCATTCAGATCATTTAATTGAAATAAAGTCTTAAGACAACTGAGAATACAGAAGTTTTTCAAACTGATGATCTAAATGTATCAGAACTTACCAATTAGCTCTTGGCAATCCTTACGAATTATACTCTGCTCAGGTAGGTCTAAGGAGCCATCCCAGGATGCTAGGCTGTCTCCCTTTCCTACAACATTAAGTGCAATCTGAAAACAAAAACAGAAAACCCTCTAAATATTTTAGTGTCTTTTTGCAGTTGTTCAATTACTGAACTCAGTAATAAAAAAAAAAAAAAAAGAGAACTGAATCAACATAGATGTATATTAAAATTCCAGTACTACACCTCTTCTGTAGAGATGCCTGGCAATTAAATGTTTTACCTCAAATGAAACACACCTTCAAGTATTTCCTGCTCCTTGACTTAAGCTCATATTTACCTTCCAGACTTTGGCCCTTAGATCAGCAGGCAACTGCCTTCCTTGAATGATGTTTCTCACAGTTTCAAGATCACAACCTCCTTCTTCTAGAGCGTCTGCAAGATCTTTTATCCTAAAATAATGAAATGTAATTTTAAAAATAAATTATACTATTTTTCAACGTTTATGTAGACTGAAGGCTACCGTCAGGCAAATCCCACACATATGCAAAGGTATAAGACAACTTGGCAATTACTAAAAAGAAATACTTGCAAAATGTTATTTATTCGTCTACTTTAAAGCTGCTTGTTCAACTTGTAATTCCATTCAACTCACATACAAGAAAAAAGAAGTTTGCTTTTTTGTTTTCATTAAGTGACAAGGTTGTAAAATACATCATAAAAATGCAAATTCAGTTGCAGTTTACAACTTTCAGCAACTTTCAAATTCAGCAAGTTTTCACACACACACAAAGCAAACATTACACATAAATTAGATGGTGGAGTTATTTAAAATAAAATATTAGATGTCCTAGAAAACAGAAGACTTATGTCAAAGGTTTAGAACAGTCAGCTTCTAACCTCACCTTTCCCTGAAATGGGAAGAGACCTTTTAGTCAAACTCAAATTTATTTAACTATACAGTTCCAGTATTTTAAGTGTGGACATATGCACAAGTCTGAATTAAAACATACAAAAATGTTAATAACATAGAGAGTATCAAAATACACAAATTGACAAGACAAACATTAATGACGATTGCTGTAGTAAGACAACAAAATTTCATAAGCATTATCGATAAAAAGGAATTCAGCATTCAGGAATGATTACTTTACAATCTCTCTGATAGCTTCTGCAGACTGGTTCAATGTTTCCATGCTGTCAGTAATGGGAGAACCACATCTGATGATTTCAGGATTTCAATATCATGTAGCAGAGCAGTGGCAAAACAGGTTCACTGGAAAAATAGCAATGGCAGTGACACATAGGTCCTGTAGGCAAAACTTCTCCCTTGCTATATCCTCTAAATTCTTCTCTACTTGCTCTGACATCTGCCTTAAGAAAGGCTTTGCTTCAGATACCTGGTGAGTTAAACACACATCCAGGGGGTTTATAGCCAGAGCAAAACAAAATACAGGATTGTTTCTCCAGGACAGATATTCACGTGGGAAGATGCATTCCTGGTGAATAACACATCTATTTATACACATGGAGTAACAGATGTTGAAGTGTTATCAGTACAATTCTCAATTACTCCATGACTACTATGGGGTCAATTCAAATAGTAACAGAAAAAGAATGTCAGCTGTTGAACTCCTCTCTACTTTAATTTCCATATATCCACAACTAACTCCTTGATATAAAAGTTTACAAGTTTGGTCTCCTGAAAACTTCAAACACACATTTCTGATTTTCGAAATAACATCCTTTAGGACAAACATATTAAAATCTCAGACCTGGAAGAAGGTAAGCAAATATTTAGCTAGCTTTACTCAAGACTTCTCAAAGTATTTACAGGTGTGAAGAGTAAGCATTTTCATTGCATTGTATCAGCCAGTTTCTTTGTCACTACTTTTTGGTTTGCATTTTAAATCATATTTGAAATATACACTGGGGCACAACTCTATTTTTTTCAAGTAATTTCGCAAATCTGGATGAAAGAAAGCATAGATTACAAAGAGACTGACTTGCCTTATTTTTTCCCATTTTTAGTATTATAAAAAAAGAAAAAAAATTCCCAAAGTCTGTTTTGTATAGGGCTACAGGTTGCATAGGTTGGCAATCCCTTTCCCGAGACAGAAATGGAGGGGAAGCAGAATATGGAAGCACACTTGCACTTTCATCACCTATCCTGTTGCCCTGTTGACTACATAATGGTCAGTGCCTGAAAAGTTAAATGAATGGATCACTTAGCCTTGAATAAAAATCAAGTATTTCCAGGACATTTACACAGAGGCCTCCTAGCTCTCAGCAGAACTGCATGAACTCTAGGATGATCTAGCTTCAACAGAAGCCAACATCAAGCATCAACTGGAGAGAATGAGGTGCTCTTAGACACTGCACATTTCTGTGAACACTGTGTATGAAAAACACACTAGAGCGCAACAGTCAGGCCTTGAAATACAGCACACAAAATACAACTAGTTGCTACAACTATATCCAAGTATTAAACAGGTGTGTGAAAATGAATGCAACAGCTGTGTACGTGTTCCATTTCAAGTACAAAGGTCCTAAATTGCAATACTTTAACTTTGTTTCTATGTCACCCAAAGAAACTCTTTTGAGAATAAAAAAGTAATTTTTACTTGAAATAACACTTAAAACTACATCTACACTAATTACAGAATCACCTGGCAAAGAATGTTTCACAAACCCACAAGTACCAATTCTACCAGTTACTAATATCCAGCATTCAAGAAGCTGGGCATGGGTTAACACCAACTTCAACGTGTTATCTGCAAATGTGTGCTTCTGCTGCTTGACGTATTACCATTTGCAAAAACTTCTTCCAAGTGTTGTCACCCCCACTTTCTAGACTGTAAAGATGAGAGGCAAATGTCAGTTTAACTACTTCACCTCACAAAGCAAGACACTGACATGCCCATCTGCCACATGAAGAGACGTGATGCATTACCAACAAGGAGTTAAGTGAAATAACAGCAGGGGGTAAAAATGCTTTATTCTGCTGTGATTCAATTAGGTGCTCATTTCCTCCATCAACTGCAAGATTGAAAAGTCCTTACTTACAGCCTGTGAGCAAAGATTAAGTAAATTCTTTCCTAATAAACTTTCTATTCAGGCTAACTTGCAAAGTACGAAATATGAAAGTGATTTTAACATTTTAACACATGTCCACTCACTGTGTTTTACCTTATTTCTGTCAGTTGTTTTATAAATACTCCAGTAAACTGCTAGCAACCTGGATCCTTGTCTTTCATGAGTGAAGAGCAGCTAGGAAGTCTTCTGTTCACATGGACAATTTATTACACTTATTTTGAACAGAAAGCAGCACTTCTCCCTATGGGCAAACTCCTCCAGACTTGAACATCTGTACTTTCTGCTCTGCCATGGCTTCACTGCCTGTTTCTAGGTGCTACTCAAAATGTTGGCTAGATGTGTAGAATTCCAGCCTACACCTGAGCCATGGCCTGAAAGGTAAATTCCCACATGATATACTGTTCCAAATGTCATAATACAAAATGTTCCTATTAGTGTATCTGCAGTAAATTTCCATACTTACAGAAGAACCTCTTACATTCATGCGAGTCTGGTGACATATTATAATCAATAAGTAGCTATCTTCACAGATATTAAACAGGACCTTTTTTAACTTAAGATGTGTAAGCTGGCAGCAAGAAAAATTGATCAACTGTTGGGAATTCAGCTTAAGCCACTTTTTCTAAGTATTATTTATACACAACTGAGATACTTGGTAATAATCACTCATAAACACTAGTGAAGGGATTAGAAGTGTGGGAATGTGAACAGCAGGGAAAAGATAATAGTAATTGATCAACAGACTACATCAAGTGTTAAGAATACTACAATCAATTTCATACTTTTATAGAAGCTATTACTACAGTTCCTACTTTTAATGCAGGATTTTCCTGACTACCAGGAAAGAGCCTCAACAAGAGCTATATTGAATTGAAATAACTGAGTGTTTGTTCTCTACTGAAAACAAACAAAAATCAATTCCTCACATTTGCTTCAAAATATCCATTGTATCAGCACACCACTGAACCATCTTCTATTCTCCAATAGAATTTTGGGGAAAAACAATTCCCTGACATTTTTTCTTCAATTTCATGCTTAACTGGAAAGGAATTCTCTGCTCATGGGCTTTCAGAAGAAATACTATGGCTGCAAGTACTAATTAGCCAGATTGTGAGAATGGGAAAGATATATGGAAACTAGATTTGTCACCCTGTTGTCTTAGGCAGTTGCAGTGCATTTTGGGACCCATAAAATGAGTTATTCCAATGCAAAGTTAAATGCAAAGGGAACAATTCCATCTGTGGTTACAGTTATATTTAGTTACTCCAGGTCCTGGTTTGCCAAGTACAGATCATAAAAATTACTAATTTATCAAGTCTCCTGAAGCTTGAATATTAAACAAACATCTGCAAAAAGGTTTTAGAAATCAATTCATAACCATTAATCTGTTGGAAAATCTGAACAAGAAAAATAAGGTCCAAATCATCAATTTCCTTGATAAATGAGGCAAGAAAAATCTATAACTTCCAATTACAAACATTTTAACTAATAACAAGCCATCTTATTTGTGTCTATACAGTCTAGTGACTACATGTATTGCATTGACTAAAATTATGACTAAAATAAACAAATAAGCAGACAAAAAAAAATATTTTACAGCAGTTTGAAAGCAGCCTGCCGCCTTTGTGTTTCACAGCATTCTTAGCTTTGGACAGATATGTCTTCCAGAACAAAATAGTGCTGGCAATTTCTCAAATTAGCTTTTGAGTATATGCCAAATAGCTCAAAAGAAACATTTAGCAAACAAGGTCTATCTGATTTTGCTCATTTTTAAATCAAAAGTGTTGATAACAACTTCCTGTATTTCCTGAAGAAAAAAGAAATCAGACTCCCATCCTTCTCTATACATAAGTGTGGGGTGGTGGTGATGCTGGGTTTTCTTTTTAATTTTATTTTCTTGTGCAGTGGCAAAGTTCCCTGGTTTTTGTTGAGCAAAACACCAAGCAGTCAGTACAGACGTTGAGGGGTTTAATTCATAATTAGTTTGTGACACTTGCCCCCCACCCAAATCAGTTATACTAGCACCGCATGACAAGTTAACACAGGGAAAACAAACGGAATTTTTTGTTAGTGAGCACATCTCGATTCTACACACTCAAGGTGCTGCAACAGCCTCTGAATGCAAAATTCCATCTGTCTTTTAATCTTCCTAAGGAAGTGAAGAGAGGACATGGAATCAGCACTGCCAGTTTTGCTCCCAGTAGAGGTCAGGCATACATATGTATCACTATATCTTTGGGTATTTTTTAAATCTGAAATCCTATGTACTTCAAAATATGATAGTGTAGTAATTTACACCAAAAAGCTCTTTCAACAACAACGTTTCACAGCACTGAAATATAAATACAAGGCAACGCTTTAAATCCATAAATGAAAAAGCAAATACTCCACTGAAACTGGCTTTTAAACAAAAACCAAAACAGGAAAACAAACCCAAAAAGCCACATGACGTTTCTAAGCAAGCAATAAGGAATGCAACTTTGTCATTCACAGCATACAGTTCTAGTAATAGGATGCACTGTTACATATTAGTATAGCATTTAAGCATAAAACTCTTTAATAGCTACCATAAAGACTTAAACAATCTGTTTTAACAAATGCCTTCAAGTTTGGATTTTCTAGTACCATCAGCATATTAAATTTACTATAGTTTTGAAGCTGCCAGTCAGAATATCAACAATGCAGGCTGTGCCTTGAAATGTGTCTGGAAACACAGTTGTCCTCATCCTTAACAGAAATTCTAGAGAGCTTTATTGTGATATGGGAGACAGCAATATTATTCCAATATTAGTAATGGAAGTCATCTGAAGTATTTTTTTCAGAGGTATTTGAGGTATGGTTCTTATTCAATGTCCAGGGCTATATTTCAAAGTGTCAAGAGTGCACTGTCAGTGAGTCCATGCCTCGCTTTGTAATTATATGGCCCAACAGTCAGGTCTTTGTTTAGAAATAATACTTATGCAACACTGTGCTTATAGAAAGAGCTTCATAAATTTTGAGGCTGTAACTAAAAGAAAAAAAAAATAAAAAATGACACTAACTAACTTTCATTTTCTAGTTAATCATACTAAGTTGTTTTAACCAAAAGTTGTATTTGTAGAACCAACCTAGACAAAGAAGAAGTTTCACCTACACCTGTGTATGTGTTCTGCCTTCTTTACAGTGAGATAAGTAAGCACAAAGAAGGCTAGCCTCAGTTTGCAGGAAACTTTGAATCTGCTACATCAAATAGAGCCTAAAAGCAAAAACAGATTGAAAATGATTGGAACTCAGATTGGAAATGATCAAAAAAAGCAGGTCTGTAAAGCAATTGCTTGAAAAGAGTATACGTGGAAAGGACAAAGAGCAATGGTGTGGCACAGAGCCACAGAAAGAAATCACATGCAATGCAGAAGCGCAAAGACAAAACCAAAGTGAGGACGCAAATGGAGATGTTGGGTGCAGTAAGAATAGCTTCAGTGTTTAAACACAATGTTTATTTAAGCCTCGGCAATCTTGAGTGAATACGCATGCAACAAATACTAAAATCACATCACTGTTACCATCAAAATGATCCTATACACGCTCCAGAAATAGTCTCTATTCTTGTCCTAGGGGTTCAATGTAAAATCCATTATAAGTAATAGCTGTGCTAAAGGAAAGTGGTGAGCAAAATCATTCAGAAAACGAGGGAGGACCTACTACTGTCACCTATTCTTGAGAGCAGAAACGCAGCGATAGGGGAAGCTAAACTGAACAAAGCAACTCCACTCCAGACAGACTCCTGGAGCAGCTCCTACCGTATATTAAAGCTGTCATTTTAAACTGGAGCAACTGCCTGGCTCCAGGCTGGGCACGGCCCCCGTTTTGTGTCTCGCCCGTGTTTTGACGGGTCCCTTCCTCTCTGAGGACCCGGAGCCGCCGAGCGCCGGTGGCGCTTGCGGGGGGCTCCTGGCGGGCTCCCAGCGCGACCCCGCACACGCCCCGAGCGCGGCGGGTCCCGGGGACAGAGCGGCGGCGGGCCGGAGGTCCCGGCCTCTCTCCGCTCGTCTCCGCTGCGGAGGGGAGGGAGGCGAGCGTGAGGGAGGGCGCCCACACCCCCATAACTCACCAGCTGCCCGGCGGCGGCGGCGCCTCTTCTCCTTCCGCCATAGCTGTTGACGTGCCCGCTCGCCCGGCCGTAAAGCGCGCTCGGGAGGTGTTTCCTCCCCGAGGCCGCTCCTCCCGAAGCCTGTCCCCTTCCCGGCTGCGGTCCCCGCCTCCCCGCGCCGCCGGGCTGAGGGCGCGGGCCGCAAAGCGCGGAAGCCTGGCACGGGCGGAGGGCGGCGCGCCGGCAGGGGCAGCCTCTGAGGGAGCGGCCGCGCAGCGCCCTTGGAGTAAGGCAGGAGAGCCGCTCTGCCGGACATTTGAATGTTTTCCGTTCTCGTAAAGCTGAGCTGCTCTGCCAAGATGTAGGTTTTATTATCAAGTGACTTCCCCCACAGTGTTTAATGTGCCACAGGTTTAATGTGCCACAGGTTGGACGTACTCCGCGAGCCGGGGAAATTCACAAGTTTAATGCAGTTTCCAAGGGCTGAAAATCACTACGTGACGTCCATTAGCGACCCTAGGCAGAACAACACTAATGCTCTGTCGTGCACGTTCCTTACCCACCTGCATCCTCAAAGGGGGGGAAAAAAAATAGCGTACTTCAATGGAAGTTGAGAAAAAGCATTGGAGCGGGTAATACACGGAATGACAGTGCCGCCTTACGAGAAATTCCAGTCCTTACACTGGTGTGCTTCACTTCCACGGCTTGACTCGTAATGTGCTCCAGCAGGTAACGCCCAGGCTGAGAGCGGGACGGCTCCTGCGGGAAGAGACACAGGAGAGGCACGCTGGCCCTGCACGCTCCGCTGCCAGAGGGCCGGCAACACTCATCGCATGGTAACGCGCACCCTCTGCAGGCACCTATGTGTTCCTCAGAAAAGATTACGTGAATTATCTCAACCAAGCAAATAGGTATTTTACAATATGAAAACGGGTTAAGGCAATTAAGTGAATGTTGTGAAGAATGCGGCAATAGTTTAAATTCCTTTCCTCTTTTTTTCACTTCTATATTTTCCACTAAAAAAAAAAAGAAGAAAAGAAAAAATTCCCCATCATGCATTTAAAAGCCTTCTTCTCTTTCAGCAGACTATTGTGTAAGATGCAATGTCAGCTGTGGCACCAGCCGTGCCCAGGGCAGCCCCGTCTCCCGCCCGCCCGGCAGCGCGGGGCACGCCCCGCCCGGCCCCGCGGGCAGTGCGCAGGCGCGGCGGCGGTGGCGGCATGGGGGACACGCTGGAGGAGCCGTGGTGGGACACCGAGAGCGGCACCCCAGGTATTCATCTTCTGGGGCTCGCTCCTCACGCTGGGACTGAAGCATTTTCCTTAGAGCCAGCACCCCAGCCTCCTTTCCTGCCCTCCTTCCTTTTCGTTGGATTTTGGGGTTTTTTTTCACTTCCCCCCTCCGCCTTTCCCTTCTCTGCTTTTAATTTACTTCTCCAGGTTTTCCACTCTCGCTTTTTCCCCGTGCCTGCTTTTCCCTGCTTGCTACCGAGGGCGGGTTTGCTTGTAAGCAGAATCTTTGCAGCGAGGTGATGTTCAGTCTCTGATCTGAGCCCTGGGATAGGCGATGGAGCGGCGAACGAAAATACCAGTACCTAGGTAACAACAGGAACCCACTTAACAAAAATACATTTTCGCGAAGTTTGAAAAGCTGGGCGAGGGGGATAGGAAAACCTCTTGCTTCGAATTCAGAGCTCAGCACTCCCTTCAATTCATTTACCTCTCAAACTGTATTTTCTTCCCAAGAGTTTATCTGATGAAAAGTTTTTGCATAATGGATGATCCTTGTGGGTCCCTTCCACCTCAGAATATCCTGTGATTGTGTTTGCCATTACCGGGATGAACTTGCAGTTCTATAAGGCCTAGGAAACAGTAAATCCATAGTAGAGCCTTTGGAGGGAAAAGTGTCTGTGGTACTTGAAAAGCATCACCCATGTACTCACTGGGGTGTGTCGCATCACCCTTGGCATGTGTTCCTGTAAAAGGGCAGGAGGTAAAAAGTTATCTCCAGCCATTGCTCTTTGGAGTATGGTGCTATGACTGATTTGTCTTTTTTGTTCCTGATGGTTATGATACCTGCCTCATACACTTGTATTTTTTTCAATGTGTCTTGAAACCACAAGCTGTAAAATGTTTTATCTGTAATGCTTACATTTAGTGTGAAAATTTGGGTAGATCTAGGCAACTAAAATGACTTTAGACTTTACAGTGTGCTATTTTATTGTTTTTANTATATTTTCCACTAAAAAAAAAAAGAAGAAAAGAAAAAATTCCCCATCATGCATTTAAAAGCCTTCTTCTCTTTCAGCAGACTATTGTGTAAGATGCAATGTCAGCTGTGGCACCAGCCGTGCCCAGGGCAGCCCCGTCTCCCGCCCGCCCGGCAGCGCGGGGCACGCCCCGCCCGGCCCCGCGGGCAGTGCGCAGGCGCGGCGGCGGTGGCGGCATGGGGGACACGCTGGAGGAGCCGTGGTGGGACACCGAGAGCGGCACCCCAGGTATTCATCTTCTGGGGCTCGCTCCTCACGCTGGGACTGAAGCATTTTCCTTAGAGCCAGCACCCCAGCCTCCTTTCCTGCCCTCCTTCCTTTTCGTTGGATTTTGGGGTTTTTTTTCACTTCCCCCCTCCGCCTTTCCCTTCTCTGCTTTTAATTTACTTCTCCAGGTTTTCCACTCTCGCTTTTTCCCCGTGCCTGCTTTTCCCTGCTTGCTACCGAGGGCGGGTTTGCTTGTAAGCAGAATCTTTGCAGCGAGGTGATGTTCAGTCTCTGATCTGAGCCCTGGGATAGGCGATGGAGCGGCGAACGAAAATACCAGTACCTAGGTAACAACAGGAACCCACTTAACAAAAATACATTTTCGCGAAGTTTGAAAAGCTGGGCGAGGGGGATAGGAAAACCTCTTGCTTCGAATTCAGAGCTCAGCACTCCCTTCAATTCATTTACCTCTCAAACTGTATTTTCTTCCCAAGAGTTTATCTGATGAAAAGTTTTTGCATAATGGATGATCCTTGTGGGTCCCTTCCACCTCAGAATATCCTGTGATTGTGTTTGCCATTACCGGGATGAACTTGCAGTTCTATAAGGCCTAGGAAACAGTAAATCCATAGTAGAGCCTTTGGAGGGAAAAGTGTCTGTGGTACTTGAAAAGCATCACCCATGTACTCACTGGGGTGTGTCGCATCACCCTTGGCATGTGTTCCTGTAAAAGGGCAGGAGGTAAAAAGTTATCTCCAGCCATTGCTCTTTGGAGTATGGTGCTATGACTGATTTGTCTTTTTTGTTCCTGATGGTTATGATACCTGCCTCATACACTTGTATTTTTTTCAATGTGTCTTGAAACCACAAGCTGTAAAATGTTTTATCTGTAATGCTTACATTTAGTGTGAAAATTTGGGTAGATCTAGGCAACTAAAATGACTTTAGACTTTACAGTGTGCTATTTTATTGTTTTTAAAATTTCTTTTTTAATACGATATTGGCAAGAGTTGGGAATTACTGAGAAACTGCACCTCTGCAAAGACTCCAGTTTATTGAATGTCTTGATAATTGGTGCTTATTTCCTGTGAAAAGGTAGTTGGAGAATAGTTAGAGAGGAAGCAATATACAAGTTGTATGTATGTATGTAATAAAGAGGGCTCAAAAGACCTAATTAGGCTTCTGAGCATTTAATTTTTATTTTTAGTCTCTTGTGGGTTCCTTAAGCAGTCCCAGTTCTCATGGTAAATGCTCTTCATTAGGAATTTTTCTTAAAAGCCTACCTGCACATTCTGCCACCACAGGTTTTATTTGGGGTCACTGGTTAGCTGACTGTTACAATGTTGTCAGCTTTCCTTTAGAAACTGGATACAGAACAGGACTTTATTATAAACTTTTGACATGAGGGATGAACCGTCTGACTTTGAGGTGAGACTGTGAATGACAACTTTTCCACTTATGAAAAACTCCTTGGGATTTTTGCAATAGTATTTTTGAGCTACTAAAAGAATTCAGGTGGAAAATAACCTTGGGAGGTGTCTAGCCCAATCCTGTGTACTCCAAGAACATTCTTTGAGTGTGTTATGAATGGTGATTACAGGTGAGTGTTGTGCAAACCAGGTGCTCTGCTGTCTGCAGACCACCTTTGTAAACTTGTTGGCAGGTTCTTTTTATGAAGCCTGTTGTTGGATGAAGTTGACACAAGCTATCAGTAAACATAAAACATCTGTTACTTTTATTTTGTGCAGTTATTTTTCACGTAAAACAGGTAAAATCAAAGGTTAATTTGTACAGCATCTTATCGATACTGTAAAATGCTTTAAAATCTGTTGGCATAAAAGAGGAAATCAGGGTTCCCAATGTGTGATGTAGGCAGCAATACAAGAAAATAATTGCACATTAGTGAGCACCTTTGAAAGACTTGGTCAATTTTATTTCTGTGAAACATCAAGTTTTGTTAAAAAAAATACTATCCAACCTCATTTGCTGACCTGTTTAAAAATAACATCTCTGCCATAGCTGCAGGTGCTAAGCAGAATTTAAAATGTACTTTTGAAATAATGATATTTTGCCAGATCTTTCAAAATTAACCCTAGAATAAGCTCTCACCTACAGAATATTCATCAGAACTCAGCTCTCAAAAGTGTTTTAGATTTTAGCCACTTGTAGTTAGAAAAGGCTACTTTTAAAATGAGTATGAAAACACAAAATATATATAAATATATATCCTAGTGTATGGATATGTAATTCTAAATTTGCTTTTGGCCATATCATTGGAAGTCATTATTTTAGAGTCCATATTAAAAATCAAAGGTAATTACTCTCACCATAAGGCATGAATGTTTACCTTGCTGCAAGTGATTTATAGGTGTAAAAAAAGCTCATAAAACCCAAGGGAAAAAATGCTAAAGGGTTTACCCATCTTTTTACCTTGTCACATGACAAAAACTAAAGAATCTTGCCTAATAACATCTTCAGCAAACCTTTGAGATGAGATTTGTGGAGGGAGCAGTTAGGGATTATTCTCCATTTAGCAGCGTAATTTAGTGTTACACGTGTCCCACGTCATGCAACTGCAGGACTTCCTTACCTTCCTTTTTTCCAGTTCGTGGCATAACTTTGTCCAGTCTTTCATGTGATTTTTATATTGCATTCAGAATTACAAGGGAAAGGATAAGGAATTTGGAGGAGTTTATTTTGTACTGGTGAAGGACACCAACTTTCTCCTCTTCCCTCTGTGAACAGAAGAGAGCAATTCTCACAGCACTTTAAATGTCTGAATCTTGCCTGTAGCCAGTGTGCCTCATCTTCCAGTCTGTTTGAGGGAGAGGGATGGACTTCTGTTTTTCAGAAATTCTTCCAGTTTCCTTCTCTTTAGTTACCACTCCTTGTCCTTCATTCTCCATGCTTTCTGTATCGCCCTTAATCCCGTAGGAATGTAGTATCCCCATTTGTCAGTTTTAGATTATTAAGTAGGATCTACCTATGAGGGGCATGGCCCTCATAGGTAGAAATTGTGTCATTGCAAGACAGGAGCAAAACTCTTGGATGTCAGCAGCACAAGCAGATGAGAAGTATAATATGGGACCGTGGAGGATGATTTGGCAGTGCTTGTGGGGTCCTGTGTGGGCTCTAAAGCAAAGGAAGCTATTGCAGGAATTGATTTCTTTTGCCAGGGGTTCTCTTTTCTTTCTGTGTCCTGAAGGGTGCCAGTTAACATCAATTTGTAATGTGTGATTTCCAGCTATTGAGAAGCAGACTCTTCCTTGTAGTGCATTCAGTGGGAGCGCTGTTGCTTGATCAGAGCTGAGGTCTGTTGCTGGACTCTATATGAAGAGGTTTGCATCTTTTTTTTTGGCTCATCAATGATTTGCTGTTCCTTGTAATAGAACTTGGTCAGTACTTAGATAAGCAGGCCAAGTTGACAGCTGCTTTTTGAAATCTGTGTTTCTTCACATCAGTGTACATTCATTCTGCAAGTTGCAATCATGTACTTCTGTGAGCTGTGTTGGGATCGGAGCATACATGATATGGACTCTCAGAACTTGATAGCTGCAGATTTAGTGAATAAAAAGGGAAGCCTTTTCTTTTTACTGTGGAAAAGTCCTTCTTTAATGTCTGCATATTAACACAGGTGTGTCTTGTAGGACACAGCTGAAATAGTTTTTCAGTAGAGTGATCTTATAAAACTTTTTTTAAGTACTTCTAGAGAATTTCTTGTGAAGCTGTTCAGGAAGGCATAGGTTTCTTGTGGGTTTGCAAAAACAGTGGCACAGCAGTGCTAACATGTTGTACTGCTTCAGTGGTTAAGTTAAACTTCTAGCTGTGAAATGAAAGGGAAAAATCGGGTAACTGAATGCATCAAAATCTCTCCTTGCTTCAGCAAAAGGATTGCAGTTCTGGCACTGTGATCACCACCAGCTTTTGCTTTATTTAGGAATTAGGATTTGGCAGTTCTTAAAGAAACACCTATGTGTAAGGAGTTCGCCCACATATTGTCAGTTGAGCCATTTAGACTGTTGGAATGCACTCTGTTAGGGGAAGAAGAATGAGGGAGACATTAATACCAGAGAAATAAATTAATTTTTATATTTTACAGCAGTAACTAGTGTTAGTTGGTATTACAGGTTTCTTGCGTGGGGGTTCCTCGCTGTAGTAATAGTAGTAGTATTTTGTTAGTCTTTCTTAATGTTCTATAGAACGGTAAGAAATTTTCTTGCAGAGCAACAATTGCTATTTTTTAGAAAATTGGAAACAACAAGCATAGAGTCTCTTCTAATGTTTTTGTTTGTGATTTTTGTTTGAAGTTTTTTTTGTGTGTGTGTTGGCTGACGGGAAACTTTGAATTTTAAGTCTTTTAAAGAAGTTACGCTTTAAGAAAAGCAAAAGGGCAAATTCTCTCATGGATGAGCTAGAATTTCTTGTGCAAAGAGTTCAGTTAAAGAAAAACCCCTTCATTAGAAGCAATGAATCCAGTTACATATTTTAAATGAATGTGAGGAGTTGAAAGGAAGGGCAAAATTTTGGAGGAATGCAAGAATAAAGTTGCTCTTCTGTGTAAGCCACAACTTACTGTTAAGCTTGATACTAATTTTGATCAGTTTTAAATACTGTTTAAGTGAACTGAAATCTAAATACTGTAGCCCAAATGGTGAAAGTTTATATAGCTGATGCAAACAATATCCATCTTGATTCTCGCATCTGCTTTCCTAATACAACATCTGTATATATTGGAGTGGAGATAATCACACTAGTTAACTCCTTGAGGAGGGAGTTGGTTATCTTCACATCATGCTTTTAAAGTGGTGCTTGGCACAGCAAGGAGCTCTTCATTTCTCTTAATTCAATACATTGTGCAAGAGTAGATTTCTCCATGCCTTTCTTCATTCCGCCCTTAATGCTGAACTTAGGATATTCATACTGAGATGCTTCTTGGCTAGACCACCTCCTCTTCATATGATTGACCACATTTTTATAAATCTACTAAGATAACCTTACTATTGTTATTTGTAGAACATGTCAGAACTGAATTTATAGTAGAAACTTATTTGTGTCTTGTGCTTCTGTACTGTGAATCGCAAAATCTGGAATTGCACCAGAAAAAACGGAGCAGAGCGTGGTCCCTGCAGACATGCAGTTAACTTTGGCTCCTAAGAATTTGGCTGTCCTTATATCCTGTGATTGGTGACCGTTGATGTGCTGACCATGTGGATGGTTTCTGATTTTTCCCCAGTGGAAACAACTGCTGCTGAGATTCGGATGGCCTAAATCCATTTTAATGTCATAGATCATAGAAAATTATTTACCTTCTTCCTCCACTTTGAAGGCAGGTTTTAGACACAGTCCTTATAATGTGTATCTTTCCAGAAGGGCTGTCTTGGAGTGGTTTGTTGAGATGTGCAGCAGGAATTTTGACAGGTTCTTTGGTTGTGCTTGCAGGCTTTGGTTTGGGGATCCGAGTTGGAATTGAACGACGGAAGGTATTGGTAATCTGGAAATAAACCGAGAAAATAAATCATGCGTTAGGGAGGAGAAACAAGCGGTGTTTTTAGTTTGGTAGTGCTTTTTCCACTTTGTAAACCTGAACGCACTGCTTTTAGAACTGTTTGTTTCAACTTCCTTTATCTTGTTGGTAATGAGACAGAAGCTTTGTATTTAACTTACCTACTTGATTAGGGAATACCAAAGAATCTCAATGGATTGAAACTCAGAGTATAAATAAAAGGTGTTTCCTGTCTATCAGCTGACTATCAGCCCTAGGAGCTGAGTGAGTGATGCAGGGCAAAGTCTTGAACTGTGTGGGTTCTTTGGGTGAATAATCAGAGAACTTCAACATGCAGAAGCAAATCTTGATTCTGTCCTGAGTAGAAGGTAATACCCAGGTCATACTTTACTGTGAGAGATCATTCTTTGACAGTGACCAGTGTATACAAAATCAATGTATTTGTGAGACAGCTCTCCCTCCAGAATGATCATAGTCATATCTAATTGCAAAAAATATAAATATATATAAAAATATAAATAAAAAAAGTTCTTATGTGAACTAAAAAGGGGTGAAGAACTATAATGGCAAGAAGTTTGTTTGAAAAGAACCATTATCTGAAACCAGGATTAAACATATACTACTCATGAGAAAACCTTTTTGCATAACATTTTTACATACCTTTTTCAGTCAAGCTAAGGGTAAAAGAACTTCACTTAATGTTTTTTTTAAAAAAACATAAAATGGAAATTGTGTTCAAAAGGATAACAGAAAACAGTGTTGGAATTCTGGTGACTTAATTATGAGTAAGAGTGAGCTAGATCAAAACCCTAGTGGCTATAATGATCTGTCTGGGCTGATTAAAAAACTAAAAATAATCATAAATCAGAAGCTTTCCATTTACCTGTAGATAATTACATATGACAGGGGTTTTCAGTAGAATAAAGCTGAACCAACATCAGATCATTGCATGTGTTCAGTATAGAGGAATCTGGGGGAAGTTTGTATATCACAGATGTGCTTAATGGATCATGAGTAAGGAAAAAATCAGCCTGGGCTTAACTGAAGTTTGACAACAAAGAGATAAAATAGTAATGATCTCCCAGAACAGTGTGGAACATTTCTAGGAATTCTGAAGGAGATTATTTTTAAAATTAAATTAAAATTAAATTTTTAAAGATTTTAAAATTGCAGAATCCTTGTTAGTGATGTGCAATCCACCACTGAAATTGCTGGGGATGCTAGAAGGGTGCAATGCCACGTTAGAGTAAAGCTTCATAGAAAATTCATAAATGTAACTGCTGAACTGATCAAAGAAAGTAGAAATGTCAGTTAAGTAACAAGTTTGCCCACATGGTTACTGATTTTGTGAAGACATCCACATTTCTTGTGAGGGATAATATTCAGGTCTGTTAGTCAGATATTGTTATATAGGTACATGCTATTGGATTGTTTAATGATGAGACAGACCCATGTGGGAGGGAAAGATCTAGGTAAGTTTTAAAAAAACCCTTTGATAATGTTCTCTAACAAAAGAATCTTGTGGGAGCAGATTTTGTGTGCAAACTGTGGAAAAACAAGGAAAATTCTCAAGGTTAATAAGGGGCAAGTGGATAGGTAGCAGAGCAGTGACCTAGTTTTTAATAGTATGGTGGAGATAGCATCTGAATTTCACAGACACCTCTGATACTCAACATATTCATAAACTGCACGGGAAGACAGTATGGAAATGATAATATTTGCATATGGTATAACAGGGAGAATATTAGAAGCAAGAGCTGACGGTAATTCATGTTAGTGAGTAAAAAATGTGTGTCAGTTCAGTGCTAAAAATTGAAAAATATATGTAGGGAAAACTAGTTCATGTACAGTAGTGACATTTATTGTCACTCAGAACACAGATCGTGGAATCCCTGTAAATCATCCTCATTGCTTAGCAACTGGCAGTTGTCAAAAGGGTGACAGACAAGTTAGGAATTACTGGGAAAAGAATACAAGAAAACAAACCCCATCATTTTTTAGTGTGTGAATCCAAACCATATTCCATTGTGAATGTTTTGCTGGGTTTTGTCCGAACAGCTCAAGAAAGGGTATGCCAAAATGCAAAAAAGGTGGCAAAGGCTAGCAATTATGAAATGTCTTCTGAGTGAAGATTAATAACATACACTAAACCTTTTCAAGATTGGAAAATAGATGGTGGTGAGAAAAATAAACAGCAGAAATGTAGCATTATGGTGAATAGGGCAGTTCTCTAGTATGCTTGAGAGGGCATCCACTGGGAGTGGATTAAAGGTACGTGAAAAGTGTTTTCCCTTGTCAATGAGCTATGAAACTCATTGGGACAGACAATTTTTGAGGTGATGATATAAATTGGTTTGGAAAAGATTTGTACTGATTCGGGGCATTCATCAAGGATGCTACACACAAAGATGTGTGGAGATTGCGGCCGTGAGCAGCAGGCTGCCAAAGGCTGGGTTTTCTACTCTGTGTGCCTGGTACTTAACATTCACAGGCATTTAACAGTGATCATTACCAAAGAGGAGATACGTAGTCTGAGTGTCTAAAACCTCTTCCATGTTTTTATTTTTAAAATCAGCATGTTTCAATTTGTAGCACTTTACATTTTTTTTTTTAATGCGTTGAGAAAGGAAAGAGTTTGGGTTTGAAAGTGAGGAAGAAAAAAGATGAATTTTTCTCTCCCTGTGTTCCTTCAAGATTTTACCTCTAGGTGGCAGCGAAGATTTCCTTTTGTGTTGCATCCCAGTATTTCACTTAAACCCGACTGCAACTCTTCGTTAAATGCTGAATAAACAAAATTAGCATGCATTTTCATGGTAGGCTGGAATTTTAGCATTCATATTGTTAGTAGGAAAGGAAGGAAAAAAAGAATTCCCCCTTTGCCCCAAACCAAAAAGCATTTTGCTTCAATTACTAAAGGTTATATGTTAAAAAGGAACTGATATTGGAGGGGATAATTGTGTTACTGCTATCTGGCTTTCCATGAATACTGAGTTGGAAGAGTTTGCCTATGACCATGTGGTATGGCCTGGTAGATGAGGCATGGTATTGAGAATAAAATGTTTGGGTGGGCTGTTACTGGTAGTGCTACTGCCTGATGTAATTACAGAGATGATAGAAAACATGTGTGTTTCCCAACTATAAAAAGAATTACATTAGCCATCATTTGCTAAGTATATTGAGGTGAATAGATAAAAATATTTATGTAAAGTCTTGCATACTAAAGTGAGATTGTATCTCTAAGAGTTGGGTTAGGTTGTTTGGTTTGGGGTCTTTTTGAGAAGTGTTCAAGTTCAGAGATTCCTTAGGTTACCACATGGTTGGAGTATTTTCTGGAGTTGATTGACCAGCCATATTAGTACTTCAGGAAGGTATTCATAGGCCCAGATTTTTACAGGTTTTGTGCTTCTGTCTCTAGTATTCAGGCTGTAGGGTTTTATTGAATCAATGAAAAGTTAGGTGTTGAAATATCCCTGTGCTCTGGCCTATAGTTTGCACCAGTGTCTAGCTCATTAAAACCACCATTGACAATATGGCCTTCTGAGCCATCAGATTTAATTTCAAGCAATTTTTTTCTTTGTGATTCAAAATGATGTATTTTGCATTTCTGAATGACTGTACTGAATACATCTACATTATTATCATTTAGTGCCTAGAGCTGTGTTATAACTGATGGACTTGTCAAGGTTTGATCTGCTTACAGAGTTGGTGTTGCTGTCTTTTGCTTGTGTCATATTTAATTGTAGCCACAATAACTGAATTGCTCTAACTCCTGGCATAGGCTCAAACTTGGGGATAACAGTTGTATTATGGGGCTTTTTTTTTCTATGCAAATAAACAACTGAACTTGCACTTCAGTGATTGTGCCAATCTAACTTCTGATGAAGGCAAGGATTTAACAAACTGCTCATCTAGTTCTCTTCCTCCTCATATTGCACTTAAAAATTGGTTTATTTTTCATCATTTGTGATATAAATTCTAGAGAGGAAAGAATGAATAATTCAGATTTAAAGAAAACACGTATTGACACAGCTTTTTGAATTCAATTACATATTAGTTAGATCAAGGACTAAACTTTATTTTCTAAAACTTGTACTTGACAAATTAGGAATCTCAGATAAGAGTTGTAAACAGAACGTTTTTGGGTCAGTTGACTAGATCAGTGCTTAAGCTGCTGTAAGCTGTACACATAAAGAGGGAATGGTACTATATGGGAATTGTCTGGAAAGCACTTGGAAGTAACAGTATATAAAATTTTTCATTGGTTTAGTTGTATGTGTACTGAAAATCCTTGTGCAGTACTCCTAGGTCCTTCCCTACTGCTTAATGTAGAGGCATGTAAGCAGATACATTGGCCATAGCAGGTTTGTGTCTCCAGATGTCTGGTTTGGTTTTTAGACAGACCTGAATGACTGAAAACCCCTTATATATAGATTTTGGTGGGCCTTTTCAATTTGATTTTTAACTTTGTATGGGAAATCTGTGTGTACACCATGAATTACTTCAGTTCTCTTCAAATGTATGCATCCTTTCTATCAGCTTTTCTTCTTCTTCAAGATGAATGTTTTTAGTTTCCCTTACCCTTTTTTGAACTCTCATTTGGCTGGCTTTGTGTTCATCATTGCTCTTTAGCTATGTCTCTTGAGTTCCCATTTGTAGGCCACTTTTTATATCTGCTATCTTTCTAAGTCAGAGAAGAGAAAAAAAGATATGTTTGTTCTTCAGAAAACAAGCTGAGCTGCCTTTCATGATCTGGAGATCCCTTGTGACTTCCCATTAATGCTCTTGAAACACCCCCCAAAACAAAATGTTGCCCAGAAGTGACCTGTCTGAGTAGTTGTGCAGTTTCCTTTACTTAATGTGTCTAAATAACCATCAGCAAATAATTATTGCAACAACAATGACAACCCCAAAAGCATTAAACTGGACACTTTTAAATTAGATCCTGTGGTATGTCTGCCTGTAAGTATAATAGCACCATATTGGTTCAAGGCATTAGGCTTGGAAAATAGCAGTCCTTACTTGGAGAAATGAACAATTAAAGCTAATTTTCAAGGCAAGCAATGATCTAAGAATCAAAAAGGCTGCATTTTAATTTCATTTGTAAATTAACTTCTGAAGCAGACATCAATTACCTGTAACAGGAATTGGCAGAAGAAGGCGTGCTAGAGTGAAAACTCTACACAGGGACTACGGTTGTTTTCTTTTAGCAAATGGCAGTAGGTACTTCAGGGATGGAGACAAACACTGGCACAGGTGACAATTGAGACATTTTCACACATTAATGTGAAAATGGCCCTTCTAATTTCAAGAAGAAAATGGAGAAAGCATGCTCTGAAATATCAGGATGTATATTCCATACCACCTTTTTTTCTCCCCCATGGGGACAGAGGTGGCTTATTTATACAGGCCAGGTTTTAACACAATGCAATGCTTGCTTTAGGGAGTGGGCTAAGTCAAGTGTGTGTGGGAGTGTCAAGGAGAGAAAAAATTTCTGTTTCTGTGCTGTTGAAGTAGTTCTCCTGCTTTTGATCCTAAACCTTTGCTTTTCCTTCTGAAAGTATGACGTGTGCTTTGCTTCCTGTTTGAACTTTATTCATTTAAATGGAGGGAGCATGTAGTATTTACGCTCTAAGTTTGCTTATTTGTTTTTTAATGTCATTGTAGCACTTGATCTAGGAAAATAACTTTAGATAAGGTTCTTCCTCACTGCTTAAATTTTTAGTTTAAGAAATTTGAGTAACAGAGTATCTGTCATTTGCAGCTTTAGTGAAAGTGTCCAGGGGATGGTGCTGAAGATCCTTTACTCAGAAATCCATTTCTGTATGTGCACAAGCGTGCCTCTTGCCAGACTTAAGTTTGGTCCTAGATGATTGAATGCAGTCAGAATAAAAGCCAGGTCTGCAAGTGAGAATGAGTTAAGATTAAGTGATAAACTTGAATATTCCCTTTGGTCTCCAAGCCAGGCAGCTTTGGCTGAAATTTCTGGTTAGGCATCCTCAACTGCACAGAGCATTTAGATACTTCCTTTTCTTTACTTTTCTTTTGCTAGACCCTGGCATTTGTTTTCCAGGAATCCAAAGTGAGAAGTCTCAGTTGCTCTGAATTCCCGTTCATGCAGCACACCTGTGTGTGTGACTATACTGAGATGTGAGCAGGAGCAGTGTAATCCTTACTTGCACTAACTCAGGGTAAGACCTAAGCCAGGCTGGAGTCTGGCTTGGCTCACTGCGTTGTCACAGAGGGAAAATGACTCCACAGTAATCTAGAGTCGTAGTACTTGAGCTATTAAGTGGGAGAGCAATTGGGTCTGTTTCATCTGGAGAAAACAAAACTGAGAAGAGACGTGATAATTGTCTTCTAATATGTGTTGCAGAGAAAATAATTTTCAAAGTCCAGTGGGGGGACAGGAAAGAGAATACTGGAGTACAATTTCAGCAATGTAAATTTAGTTTAGAAATAAACAAGATTCTTAATGAAAAGGGTATTTCAGCCCTGTTCCAGTTTCCTGGGTAACTGTGACGTTGTCATTGCAGAAGTTTTTTAGAACTGTATTAACAAGGTTTTTATTTGGAAGGTTTTAAGTGAAGTTATAATGAGGAAATAGGCTCAAAAATGTCCTGAGATCTTTTTAAGCTCTATTTTATGCATCTTCTACTCTGCTGCTGCTATTTGCTTTATTACAGCCCTCTTGATTTCAATAATATGGCATATTTGACAGAAAAATCTGTATTAATATTAGAAATTATTTCCATATATGTGGCACAGTTTTCACTAATGCATTTAAATGTATTGCTATGATTTTATTTCCTGAATGTAGAGTTTAAATCTACTTTCTGGTGGTGGGGAAAAGAAGACTCATTGGAGGCAGAAGTTGTATTTACAGTTTCTAAAATTCTGTTATGTGCCTTGCTTTTCTTGGGACATGCCTTCACTGGCAAGTGTGATGATATTATTTTAAACTTTGGATAACTTGAAGACTAATTTGTAGTAGATAACTAACAAGATGCAGGGAAGGGTAAGGTTATGTTGTGGGTTAACTCCCATAGGACAAGGATACCTGGGGCTGGGTGATCAGCATCCTCATGCAGCTGGAACGAACAACTGTTTGTTGTTCGTCTTCCCTTTGCCCCTTGAAAGTCTAAGGGGTCTCAGGCACCTTGACAGGGCCCTTGGAGAACCCTAGGAACTGAAGTGTGTGGCCTTTTTAGAATAGTACACACGCTGCAGTAGCAGTTGTGTCCGCACAGGGGAGTGCTGGCACTTAGGTGCAGTTCCTGCAGGCTCTTAGGTGTCAGTGCTGTTGGAGAGAATACAGCTGGGTGAGACCAGCAGTCCGTTTGGTTTAAAGCTGCTCTGCCCCTTGCTGAGAAAGATTCTTGGCAGTGGAGGATCATTCTGAACAGACTGGGGGCACGTAGGGATGTTTGTGTTTGGGTATTTGTAGGGCAGTTTTAAAAGGTGTTTGAAACTGCGTTTATATGCACACATGCTTTTTAATGTGAAAAGGTCTTCATTATCAATATTGTCTGTTCAAAAGCTTTGAGAGTGTTTTCCCCATGTTAGCAAATTTTTATGGTGAAAACGTTTACAGAGGTTCTGCATGGAGAAGGAAAAAGACCCTCTTGCTTTTACCATCATGGCTTTTTTCTGTCTGTGAGGAGGCTGTTTTTCTCTTGGAAGGCCACATTAAAAGGTGTGTTAATCAGAGTTGTATTTTCAGTATATATATGTATTTTTTTTTTCCTAATATATATAAAATGCTAATTAAAGTAAAAGACTCTCTACTTTTTGTCCAGCTAAGTTTGATGTTCCTTCAGGACAAAACATGACCTGTAGTGGCTTGAGACAATCAAGGATAAGAAAATATAGGTACTAATCACATTCAAAGCTGCCTTGCTCGGATTTTGCACAAGTCAATTAACTTCGTTCCCAAGAGAGATACAGAATTATTTTAATGGGACTGATCAATGTTTGTTGTGTATTTGAAGTGCTTTGTGATGTATTTGCATGCTAGATTGTATCTCTTCACACAATGGTGATGGGATGAGGACTTTGGCAGCGATTGCAAAATATAAAATAAAATGCTATAAAATGTTCCTTTTTCCTTGTCCATTCAGTTTTGCTGATGTGGCTCTTTTATAAAGCTGTGCTGTGAAATGGATCCTGTTTTGTTGAGGTTGTTTGGTTGGGGTTTTTTTGTTTTGTTTTGTTTGGTTGGGGTTTTTTTTGTGTTTTTAATGAGGATTTGTGGCGTATGGCTTTTTGTTTGTGGTTTTGCTTTTGTTTTTTTAAATCCAGGTTAGTTTCTTGACCTGATTCACGGTGCTGCCTTCCAGAAGAGGTGACAGCACAACTGAAAGGGCACTATTTTGTAATTTGGGTTGTGGTAGGGGCGAAAAAGGGGAGGGAGCTTCTTTGGCCCATCTCTGTTTGAAGACCCTGTGATGTCAGACCACTGCATGGCAAATGAAGAGACCTTGATTAAAAGAGACCTTGATTAAAAGACCTTGATTAAAAGACCTCTTTTCACTTGTACTCAAAAAGTGTTTCTCAGGAATACTTTGCTTTGTGGTCAGAAGAGAATCATACTCACTTGGCAGCTTTGCTATTTGAGGATTTCTGAGTGCCCACAGTATGGTGGGTCATTGGCTAATGTGCTGGCTACAGCACAGAGAGAATTCAGCTTCATCTTGGGGCCACTGGCTGCAGATCTGTGAAAACTCTTCATGCTGGTTAAATTTTTATGGTTTGTCTTTTTTCTGAGCAATTTCCCACTTACAGTACTTGGTGTTAATTTTAAAACATTTTTACACTCCCACTTGTGCTGTATTTGAACCACAAGATCTTTTTCTCTTCTGTTTCTTGGTAACATAATGTTTTGGTAGTCTTTCCTTAAGCCTGGAGATTAGGCAGTTGTCAGTTTTTGTTTTGCCTGTCTCAATATCTGTTTCCTAGGGACAAAGTCATCCTGCAGATGGTTACTCCATTTCCATCATCTAACCCTGCAGCATCCATTGAACCTTATTCAGAAAACAGAGCTGTACAATTCTGTTTCTGATTATTTTTTCCCTAGTGTCAGGAGCACGCCTTCCTAATCCTTGCATGAAATGCTCACATACAGATCTTTTTCTTATTACAACCTTACATACTGTCCCCAGACACCGTATTGGCTACGGTGCTTTGGATCAGGAAGATTAGCAGTCTGCTCCTGTAATTTTTGTCAATTCTATTTCTTAATTAGTGGGTTGCAGGAGGTCTTTAAATAGCTTGAAATACTCCCTCCTGGTTGATGGATGGGCGCTTTGGTCTCAGATTACCATTATCGCTTTGTATTCTCTTCTTTTTGCTTCTCCTCCTTTTCCCTCCCTCCCCTCATCCATCCTCCCTGTAAGGACAAAAATTGCAAGTGTTCTTCTTCTCATCTTTCTGAGAAATTTAATTACATAAAAAGAATGGCTTAAAAATGCTGAGCACCAAAGTGTTGGTGCTGCCTTCGCTTCTGTCCATTTGATCATTTACTGGAATAAACCCAAAAAGGTGAAGGAAAGTGGGCTGGTAACTGCTGTCATTTTTTAATCAAGTAATTCTCCCTTTCTTTTGCTGGGAACTAAACATAAAGGAGAAAGGGTAGATTTTTAGACCTTAGAGATGCTTGCCAAAAGTTTTGGAAAAGAGAAGGATTGATATTATGATCTGCTGAAAACTGTTTTTATGCTCTTTCACAGTTTAGTCCCTCTGATATATGCTTCTTATTATGTGACCTTATTTCCCCGTAACATTTAAATGAACTATTACATACCTGTCAGACTTTGGGCTTTTGAGCAACTGCTGAAAGCAAAAGTGTCTCAGCCTCCAAATTAACAGCAATACTTACCACTTACAGAGTAGTTGAAATTCCTAGAAAAGCTGCCTTACTTGTCGAATTTTAATATGGTTATGCTTGATGTTTTTGTTCAGAGTGACTGAATCAATGCACAGATAACTTACTTAAGTTTCTCCTTGGTCTGCTGTTCTCTTATTGTCTGCCAAAGAAGCAGGTGGCTATTCCCACTCAGCAAAATGGAAATACTCTGAAATACGGAGTGGTGATCTGAACAACCCGAGGTTAATTTGTAAATCGATAATTTGATTCCTTAAGCTATGCTTTCTATTTGCTGTTTTATGATGAAGTTACTGCTAACTTCTTTCTGTTTAAACAGTTACGTTTCAGCTCTCAGCAAATACATCCAGGTGTTTATTTTCTCTGCTTTGAAATTGATCTTGGGAATTCAAACAGAACAAACCTGTTTCATTGTGCAAACCTTATTTTCAGGCAAAAATAATTACTTGATTTTTTTATCTGTTGGAACAACTGACAAAAATTTTGCTGTGAAGTCAGTTAAATCTACACAGAGGTTGTTCCATCAGTAGGGGAATGTAAGCATCCCTTAATCAAGGTGTGTTTTCAGGAAATGTAGCAATTTCATTTCCAAGCAGTGCTGATGCTTCTTACTTAGGAGTTAATGGTCATCAGTGGCTGCTTCCTTTGTCTTTTGTTAATTAGAAAGTTACTGGTAAATCATTATGAGTTTGACAGGGACAGAAGTATTGTCCTGTTACATGATTATACTGATAAATGGTGTGAACTTTGATCTAGGTTTTGTATTCAAGTCTTAGCTTTAAAGACTGAACTTCCTTATTCATAATAGCTTGGTCATTGTCCAAAGGACTGTATGTGCTTATTGGTATGCCCTTATTTGTACTTTCCTTTTATAAGATATTATAATAGATGGCCAGGTGGTTAATGGTCAACACACTTCTGTGTATTTTTGAAGGTAGATCAGATTTTTTTTTCCCTAAAAGCTTTTTAGGTCTAACTGAAGAAAATTTTAGCGCCTCTAAGGACAAGTATTAGTCCTTTAATTTTTGGAGAATTTGGTGTCTGTTAGTATGCTGGCAAGTGGCTACTTCAGACACAGTTATTCAGGACCATGCTTGTAATGTGTTCCTGCAGAGATCTTAGGTATGGATCAGCAGTATATGTAGTATCCTAAAGAACAGAAGTGCAGAGAATGTATTTTGAAGGTACTGATTTTTGGGTTCTTAACTGAGCCCTGCAGTTAAGAATGTGCAGCCTGAGTGTAATTAGGGAACTTGTTTGTATAATTAACACGCTCTAAAAATTTTATGATTTTGCTTTGCCTGAGTTCTGGCTGCTGTCCTCATCAGTAACTTTTGCTGAAGTTGGTGTGAGTCAGAGTTTGCTTTGCAGAATAAGACTGTACTCCTCCTAACCCAAGTCTTAGAGCTCACTTGTGCAGCCATGGAGATGGAGTGAGACAAAACAAGGAAGAAGGACTTTTCATGAGGCCTAGTAACTTCAGATTATATAAGCTGGGGTTGTGCAGGTCCACACACAATTTCTCTTTTTGAAATTGCCATTGCTATTGCTCAACTGTAATACATATGTTATTATCCATTTTTATCACATATATAAGTTAATATTTTTTTTCTTCCCATTGTTTACTGAAAAAAAACCTGTATATAGGCAGTGGACTTAGCTTTTCAATAGAAACTGTTCTAAAAGCAGTTATTATCTACAGTTGTAAACATTTAGTTTCCTGTCAATCGAAAGGACTTAAAATGATAGAAGTCCCCTTGTTATGTGAGATCATGGGCCAAAGTTCTTTGCTGAATCCGTTGCTAAGTTCTACTGCAGAAATATTTTTTTCCTCTGGGGAATATGGGCAGAATAAAGATAAGGGTTTAGTGAATAGGGACCTTCTGCTTACTTGCAAACTTCCTTGTTGATAAGGAGGTTGCAGTTTTTAATTTTTTTGTAAATAATACATACCACCACCCCCTTGAAAGCATCAAATTTATGGGCATTTAACTTTTCAGAATAAGAACAATTGTTACAATTTAGATTTGGAGTGTACAGCTTTTCTGAAAAAGAGGAGTATGAAAGTGCATTCCAGATCTTCTGGACTGATTTACGTTGTATGTGAAGCTGCTCCACCACTAGCAATATTTCATGGGAAATTAAAATTGACTGTTTGGCACATTACATTTCTGTCCTTTTCTTAGGCACAAATACTGTAATTGTCACTGAAATACCTTAACCTGCTTTGTCCATTCTGTATGGCACTCCTATTTATCCCAAACCCAGAGGCGTGCATGTTTGGAGACTTGATCTAGTATTGCTTTTTAATGCGTCTGCCAAGCTTTCTCTGTCTATGAAGTGAAAAACATTAAGGTATGCCATAGTTTGGTAATCTTGTTTCTTCTTCAGTGTACTTGTGTGATGTATACTGTTTGTCAAATTGATGGCTAGGGGTTTAGATGAAATTTGAATATTGTATGTAAATCTATTCTCCTGAATTATTGTTGAGTAATATAAATGTTGCTGTTTCTTGTTTTACAGCATACCTAAATGACTGCAGTTTTTCTGTTGTATTGGAAAAAACCCCTTGTTTGGGGGGAATTACTTTGTGATACAAGCTTCTGAACTCGGTTCGCTTACGAGCAAAGTTTGCAGGAGGGTTTAAAAAGAGTTTTAACCAAACATTGTTATACAATACATAATATTTTGTGTGTGATGTAGCGAGAATTACCTGAAATGAGAGGGCTAGAAGGAACTGGGAAATAGCAGGGAAGATAATGAATCAAGTCTGTCTTATCTGAAGTTAGCAGGCAGTATTATGGCTTAATTCAAATTATACCATACATGCAGAAAAAATACAAACCACGCATAACAAACAAAAAATATTCAGCAAGCAATGATGAAAACAATCAATTATTTACTGTTTTTTTTTTGTAATGTTAAAATATTTTACCAAGGCAACTTGCAGTCAAAAGTAATGTGAGTTATTTTGAAAATGGCAATACATAAAGATGCATTTATACAAGTGCAAGACTAAATATTTTACATAACTGTATTTCAATGAGAAGATATACAGTAAGTGCACACTTGATAACACTAAGCAGGCAAAACTTAACGTTAGTTCCATATGCTGTTGTATAGTTCATGCACAGATCTTTCCCAAAGTAAAGAGGCTGTTCCAAATAATTCTTGCTGGGATGAAAAACAGGATGGGTTGCTGGTAAGGGTGTCAGCATGGATGGGGGTCAGTTATAGACATTACTTACTGTAATTTGTGATTGCCGTGGAAGAGGAGTGGCTGTTGGTGTGATAGTAATACTGCTGGTGATTTTATTGGTGGGCTTAGTGGGTAGGCCATTAGCTAGTGCTGGAGTTCTGTTGTCTTGCACTGCATTGCAAGGGCTGATGGGCTTGGAACTGGTGAGAGCTTGGACATAAGGACTTCCTAAATGAATGTGGATTTTGTTATCCTCAGTAGTTATCACACTTGATCCTGTACTGTTAGATCTCTGAAACTGCCATGATGACTGCCTGTCTGGGGATACTCTAAAAACAGCATGCTTGGCTCCCACTTCCAAAGGCTCCAAGGAGGGTGTTTGTTCCTGACAACTTGAGCCGGGTAAAGCCAAAGGGGACATTGTTCTTTCAGGAGTTAAAGAACCACATGATTCAGGAGTTTGAGATCTTGCAAAAGTAGTCATAGTAATAGGAGAAATTACATGCTCTGGGGTCATGTAACCTTCTCCTGCTTTTGATTTTACAGGTGTTAAGGAGGCATTTTGAATAATGGTTATTCTTTGCTTTGGAGTGCCACAGTTGGGTATAACTGCTGTGCTTGTGTAGGAGTGAGGGCTTTCAGTGGTAGGACTGGTTATTTCAAGGGTTGCTGTGTTCTGTCCATGGTCTGGAGTTACTTTTATGTGAAGGGGTTGGCCAGGTGTATGGCTTAGCACTAGATCTCCAGTCTGTGCACAGTTTCCATTTTGCTTTGTGTGTATCTTTCCATTTTGAGGATGGCTCTCTTTGGACTTCATCCAAGGGATCCATAATTTTTTGTTTGCGGCATTTGCGGTGGATGAGTTGCTTTTGAAGGGCACTCTTTGTTCTTCCTCGTTATCACTGTCTTCATAGAGCTGCCCATTTATGACTGTTCGCTCTAAAGGCATGAGGGTTTTGTAATCGGGTGGTTCATTGTCTGCTGGATCTGTTTGGATTTCTTTAGAAAAAACTTGCACATCTGGAATTTTCTTTCCATTGAGACTGGGCCTGATGTTCTTGCTGAAGGATCTGTACCTCTCCAGTTCTTTCGTGAGGCTTTCCATTTCTCTTGCTAACTCCCTGTTTTTGTTTTCTTGCTGGAGGAGTTTCTTCTGTAAGACTGTGTGATCACCTCGCATGTGACAGATTAGGTCTTCTGTTGCCACGTATTCATGAACTTTCTCCTTCAGTGCATCTACTTCTCTGGAAAGGTGACTCGATTTAGCTTCCTCTTCTTTGAGTTTCTTAAAAAGGCGCTCCTGATTGGACTCTGCCTTTTCTGTTAATTTATACCTTGCCAATTCCATTTTCACAGCCTCCAACTCCTCCGAGAGGAGCTTGGCTCTGTCCCGTTCACTGACATATTTTCGTTCTAGAGACTCAAATTCATCTTCAGTTTTCATAAGATCATCTTCTACAGACTTCATTTCATTGAGCTTCTGCTTAAGCCTCTCAACTTCCTGAGAAAGCTCTTTGATTATGTTGTTTTCCTGCTGCAAGGAGGTGCTAGATTTAGTACTCTCCTTACGTTTATTTTTAAGAAACTCTTTTTCAACATCTTCCAGAGACTGAAGTCTTTTACTTAGAATATTCACTTTGGAAACAAGATCACTTCCTTTCTCCTCTTCTGCTTTGAGTTTGTTTTTCAGTTCATCTCTTTCTTTTGTAACACTGAACATTTTTTCCTCTGCATCAGATTTCGATTTCAGCGCCTTTTTACTTTCCTCCATCAGCTTTTCTGTAACTGACATCACTTTATTTTGTTCCACCTGAAGCTGAGAAGTTGCAGCTTGCAGCTTTTCTTCTGTTTGCTTTATTTTTTCACCCATAGTTTTTCTTTCATCCACAAGCATCACTGTTAAACTCTTCAGCTTTGTTAAATCTTCTTTAAGTGTAAACTCAGTTTTTTCTAACTTGCTTTCGATTGCTTCAAGCTCGCCAACTCTAGCTTTTAAACCATCCAGCTCATGGGACAACTGCTTTGTTAACATTTTTTCTCTTTCTAGGTTGCATTTCAGGGAGTAACATTCCTGTTTACTCTTGTTGAAAGCATCTTCTAGTTTCTCCAGCTCCATAATTCTTTTATTGAGTTTATCAACTTCCCCTTTAAGGTTCTTGCTCTGTGATGCTTCTTTTTCTAACTTTCTATTAAGTTCCCTGCACTGATCTTCCATTTTTATGAGCTCTTCATCTTTTCCTTCCATCTCCAGCAGTCGTTTCCGTAGTTCTTCTACTTCGGTCATAAGTGCAGTGTTCCCACACTCTCCCTTACTTATCTTATCCCTTAGGTCTTGCAGTTCTTCTTCTGCTTTTCGTAAAGATTTGTTGGTCTCTTCCAGCTCATCGATTTGCCGGCTGAGAGTCGTTAATTTTAGCCGGAGCTGGCGATTCTGACTGTCTTCATTGGTTAGTTTGGCCATCATTGCTTCTTGGTCTTGGGAAGTCTTACTGCTCTGGGAGTGAATTTCAGCCTCCAGCCTGCTGGATCTCTGTTTCTCTTCTTGGATTTTTGCTTCAGCAAAAGTCAGCTTTTCGTGTGCTTGTTCTGTAGAAGTGGTTAATTCTTGAATTTTTTTACTTTGTTGATTCAACTGCTCAGTGAGTCTTTGCTGTTCATCCACCACCATTAAAGCAAAGGATTTCAGTTTAGTCAATTCTTCTTTCAGTTTAGCTATTTTCTTGTTGTTTTCCTTTTCTTTTTTTGCCTGATATACTGTGTCTTGTTCAAGAAGCTTTTTCAATCTGTGGGAGGAAATAATATTGTATTTTGTAGCCATTTTAGTGGGCATTTAAAAACACACTTGAAATAATACGACATTTCTGCCAGACGTCCATGAACATCCACTTGTAACTACAAGCAGACCTCTCCTTGCAGCATTATTTGGAAGTGCCCACTGGCCTTACTTCCTATTCAGAAGTTCTTTTGTAATGAACACTTCAGTATGATCATTTAGACTTAGCAACTTCAGTTACTGTGCATCTTTAATTACATTTTCAATTTTTGACAGGGATCAGTGCAACAGAACTATTTTGTTACTCTGCACTGGAACTGCACTTCTCTCAGCTGTTTGCTGAGGCTAGGTATGTGCATGCAAGCTTCGTTTTATTTTTTATGTGTGTTGTGCCTTTTTTTTTTTAAAGAATTGTGATTATTGTAATGCTTGAGAAACTAGGTCAGTACAGCCCTCAAGGGCAGATATAATTTACAGCATCATAACCCTCCTAGCTTTGTTACTTATAAACCATCCTGATATTTTACAATCAAACCTTAAGGATGTTTGAGTATTTGAAGGAAATGTAGCCACAGTGAGTTAGTCAGGCTGCCTAATGTGAATTCCTAAGCAGCACACCAGAGCAAAATTAGCTAAGTCTGTACTTAGTGAAACTGCAGGCCTTGTGACTTCGTATGAAACACAGACACACACACACACAAATGCAGTCCGCAGATAAACAGGTATTCAGTTGTCCCTTTTGAACGTAATAAAGGCCAAATGTCTTAATGTGTGTTAGGCCTGGATTTGCAGATATGCCTCAGTGCATCCCTGCTTTTACATGATTCCTGAAGGTTTTCATTATGATCTTTCAAAATTAGTTTTACAAGTTTATGTTAATACTCAGTCTTTATTGGGATGCAATATATTTAATTAGCAAGAGATTTGCATTTGTTTATGTAAGATCCTAAGAAACCTCCAAGTACCTCAGCTTCTTAGGTTCTTTTGTGGACTTTTCTTTGTCAAGGAGATGCTTGTGGAGTTTGTCTAAACTATGATTAGGTTTGGCCAGCACTTATGCCTCCTTTTGATCACATTGGTCCTACAGCCAAGATAAATATATTCTGGTATGAAACAAAAATTTGAAAAGCCTACACTGAAGTAATAAAGAATTAAAGTTTGTATGTTGTTCATAAGGATGCTACAGACTCAGTTGTGTAGATCACGTGAAGGAAATGACTTGGTTATCAAGACTGTACTTGTACAAAATGACTGTTTGAGCACCCATTAAACCTTATTTTTTTCCCCCTCTGAAATATGATGACAGCTGTCTAGAAGCTGCTGCTGAAACGTAAGATTCCTGTTCCATACTTGTCTGGGGTCACTATTGTGATGTCCATGTCCAAGTGATGAGTCTTTACAGCTTCCCACTGACAAGTTCCTGTTGCAGCCTCCATTTTAGTTCAGGAAGAGCTTAGATAAGGGCCTCCTTTGCACAGCTTTTAATTAGCTGTTGACTGACTGAAGGCATATATTCCTGGGCAATAGGCTGCCTCAGCAGCATCCCCTTTGGAAGCCATGAAATTTTCCTGCACAGAGAGAGGAAGTCCTTGCCATTGTACAGCTGTCCACCAGACTTGTTTGGTTTAATGGTGATGTTGTATAGAAATCTATGACAATAAAATTTCTTGTAAGATCTTCATTGTCCCTACTGTTTCTATTTTAGTGCCTGAGTTGCACTATGTTGAATGTAATGAAATGCTTTGTATGAAAAAACTAACAGAATGGGAAGTAGCCATAAACATCAAAGACTTAAAGCAGTCACAAATTCTGTACAACAGTCAATTAACACAACGGGGGAAACAGATATGAAAATGTAGAAATGTAGAGGGAGAGGTTTGTGAAATGAGTTTGAAGGAATGCTGCTGGTCGACAGAACAAATAAATGAGGGGACGACTGCACCATCTCTAAGGCAGCTTTTTACTGTGTTCATGGTGTATAAACGTCTGTCCCCTTTTCAGTGCTACTTTCAGTTCTAGTTCTTTTTAGTGTAAAAATCTTTTTTCCCTCCCCACCCTTGTCTCTGAATGCTTTAGTAGTGAAGTTCAATTGATGATTTACCGTTGCCATAGCTATAAAACCATAACAGAAGCACAACTAACAATTTCATTTGGAACGAACTCAGGTTTTGTGTGTGCATGAAGTTAAGACATACTAATATGGTTACTTGGACTTACTAGAATTTGATTTATTTTAGCCTGCTTCACTGTAATTTGTTTTTTAAGGCAGATTTAGCTGTGGTCATTAATACCTTAGTTAATCAGTGTTTTACCCAACACTGCCATATTAACTAGTCGATATCTCTCTGGCCAAATGAAACTCTTAATGATCCAGCAAGTCATGCCTCTTAGATTGCTTTGGAAAGAAGCTCTTAGGCCAAATAGTAACAAACAATTGTAATTTTCATAGAGCTGCTGTCTAAATTTTTTATGATTCGAGTAGATAATTGTGCATAAATAATGAATAAAATAAGTTGACAATCAAGTCAAGTCTGATCAAGTCTGTGTTGCATGGGGTATTTGAACAAAAGTCCCTATATTACTGGTACTTGGATTTTTGTGTAAGGATTTTCAAGAGAGTCTGTTTCTTTGGTCATGCCTAAAGACTTTGGGTATTTAAAAATGATTCCTTCATTCAAAAGACAAAGTTTTAAGAATCAAACAGACTCACAAGCAAATATTTGTAATAACGGAGATCTACTTAATTAAAAAAAAAATACTTCTATAAAATCACTTCATTGAAGTTAAGAGCATAGCGCAGCAACTAGGAGTTAAAGGATTTTAATGTGTTTCCAAAAAGAAAAAAGCAATGTCTTAAGCATGGTATATTTTTTGATACGGTGTCATTAAGTTTTTTCACTTGCTTTTGGTAACTGTGTGCTTAGTCATATCTTCCTATATAGAAAATACCCTCAACACTGCTGAATAGATAGTGATTTCTTGGATAAAGATAGATATTGTAAGAAGTCAACTGGGAGTCTCTTAATATTTGCAAAGAATTGGCTTTGGCTGCTGGGTTCCTGTTTCATTGTTCAGTAGGTCACAGTGACTATGTCTGCACATATGCACTTAGGAATGGAAGAGGACTCTAAAACGTTTGGGAGTTTTGGTGTTACCTGTTTGCTTGTGTTCTTAAATTAACTGCTTAATTTTGGTCAGGGTTTTTTTTGGAACCCAAGTTCTGTGGGTCAGTGCTTGGTTATGTATATTATCTGAATTAAGAAGTCAGAACTTGCTTGAAGAAGTGCTTTAACTGATAATAGTACTTAGTGATTTGGGTGACAGGGTAAAGATACTTTGTGTTAACTTCATCCAAAATACTGTCTTCCTGAAGAACAGTATCCAGAGTATCTGATATTTTGCTGAAAATATGCAAAGGTCAAAAAAGTTGGCGTAAATAAATAATAATTTTTAAAAAGCAATAGACACTCCCCTATCCAATAAAATATTTTTATCATTTTCTTTGCCCCCTAAATTTCATGATTGTGTAATTTTGTATTAGGCAAAGGTAGGTATGTTGTTTAGACAAAGCTTTTACACAGCTCTAAGCAGTTGACTTCACAGGACTACAACAACCCTTTCTGAATTGAGGCCAGCAAAAACAGACATTGAAAATTATTTTTATAAACATGACTGATAGGTAGTTAAAGAGAGTCAGGGCAGTGTCCTGTTACTTCAGAGCTTCTGTTATAAATTATTGCTTTATTGTACTTACTTGCAATACCAGTTAACTGCTCCTTTATTTCCTGGAAAAAAATTGTATTTCTTAGCTCTCCTCTGTTCATTGTAGTTGTTTCCCTCAGTATGCAGGCTACAGCTTCTTGGTGTTAGCGTTGTGCATTCAATTGTGTTGTCTTGTATTTCCTCATTTTTTCCAAGTGCATATAGCTTCAGCTACACTACATTACATTTGGCAACATAATGACTGTATTCTCTACTCCCATAACAGTTCACTGTCCTGGTGTCATGTCATAACATTTTGTCTTTAAGAGGGACTTTCCATTTTCCTGGGGTGACCTGTATTACATGGAGATTGTTTAATTTGTGTTTTTACAGAATTCTAAGGGGGTGACTTTTCTGTTGAGTTTCACAAAAACCAAAGTAAGTATGGAAGGCTGAGATTGCAACACTCCTGTTTTTGAATTTTTTTTAGTTTGTTCTAGAATGAATCGTTATTCTTTGAATAATAAGAATAAAAATTATGATTTTTTGTTTGTTTGTTTAACATTACAGTGGTAACTTTAGAAAAAGCTGTCTTCTAAGGATGCCAGTGAAATAGATAATGGTTTGTAAAGTTCAGCTTTTGTCTTTCCTCTCCAGTGTTGTGGAGTTTTTAATGTATGTATTGTCAATATCTGTATCAGACTATTCTGCAGAAATTATAGTGATTTTTCATTTCTGTGTTGTTTTTTTTTTTTTTTAAATCATAAAGATACATATTTTTAATTAGGTCATGCTCTTCACCCTTCCCCCGATGAAGGACGTGGTTTACAAGAGGTTCTACAGGTTATTACACGAGGGAGATTTACTTCTAAAGTTTTTGGACATATGCTTGAATTTCCCCTGGTACAAAGTAAATAAAAGCTTTAAGCTAAAAGCTTTTAAATGTGGATGAAGTCATGCCTCTTCCTTTGAGGCACTCTTCCCAGTTAGCAATAAGACATGGTCTGGCTTTTAATAAGAGAAGAAACATGCTTCATCATTTCTGGTAAATCTTACAAGTTGTTGTAATTTTTGACACCAATGCAGTCACGTATTTATTTTTGTAAGAAAGCCAGTCTGTGCCTTTCATAGTTCATTGAAACAAAATTTGTATTTGTTAAAGTATTTCTGGTCAGGGGGTGGCTGTGCATTTTTTTATTTTTTATTTTCCTTTGCCTACAGTTCCATTTATCGATGTGCAGTTTTTATGAAGACATATGTTACAGCCTTTTTTTATGGCTCTCTATTATCTTTATTAATGCTTCATTTTCCCGTCATAAAGAAAGTCAAAAGCCTTTGAAATTACAGCAGCAGCAACATACCATAGCTGTTGTGTAATCTGCTGGCTTCATCTGAATCAGTCAGCACTTCCCAACAGAATGTGAATACTTATTTTAAAATTTGTTTTCCATTACATTAATTTACATCTGTAAATTTCAAAGAATTCGTTTACGCTAGTATGCAAACCTCCACAAAGGGTGTCTCAACTGCAAGAGACTGTGTAAAGCAAATTTCCCAATAAGGAAATCTATTTTATAAAATGAGAACTTTTAATGAGGGAGGTGTGAGTTCTTATTACTCCATAGACTGTCACAAAGTAATTATCGTTTTATCTGATGCTTAAAATGCTGACTTGCTTTACAAGTCTTAATAAAAGTAATAGAAGATGAATGGTGTTGCCAGTTCTGGGTTAACGGGCAAAATTTCACATGGATAACCAAATCCATTTAGCTGTGATGCTGGGTAAGCATATGCAGATAATATATGCTTTTAAAAATTAATGATTCTGGAACACTGATGTTGTTTGTGACTATGATTTCACAACTACTACGCTGCTGAATATTCTTACTGGTTATATAAGGATATTCGCAGTCATAAATGTTATGAAATCCTGGGTAAATTCAGTGACAGTAAATGGTGTGAGAAACTTTTAACAAATTTATATTGGTTAATTTCAGATTTAAGACCAGATTAACTTCCAGTTCAAGTAATTTTACTTCAGCACTAAAATTGAGTTTTATTTTATTATGAAACCTCAGTTTAAGAAAAAAAATTCTGTCTTGAATTACATTCTTTCCTTATCTAGATGTTCTTGAAAGTCACCTATCAAAACATCAGTCTTGTATAAAAAGCATTAATGCTTTCTGTGGCAGTAAAGATTTGAATGTCAGTGTGATAATTAGTAATTCTGATGTTCATTTCTAATCTTCTAATGGCAGCCATTTACAATGTTTGAGATTATGATAGGGAGGTGGGAGTGGGATTTTTAGGTGGGAGTGAAGAAGACGCTGTCTGATTAAACTGTTGGCAGGTTTTTGGTTTGTGAAGACCACAATATTAATGACCTTTACTTGAAGTTAGCCTTAAAAACTCTGGGTCCCAGCATTCAGCTTATTAGAAAACATGGCACAATGAATTGTGAGCTGGACTCTGATGTGTCACTGCTTTTGAGAGGCAATCTGCTTTCTTCTTTCCTCTTTCTAGATTTAACAGCTATTTCAGGGGTTTTTTTAAGTCAGTATCTATTACTGGTGGCATTTCAATGCCATATGATTGTGCACGCAGCATGACTTAATCCTCTTCTCTTCTGGATCTAAATACCTCAATAAGGTGACCAGCTCACAGGAACAGCACTTAGGTTTTGTTAGTTAGTAATTCAGGATTTTTTTTTTATACTACCATAGTGCATATTCACCACCTTCCCCTTCCTCTCCTGTCTCTCTCAATGTCTCCCACCATACTGCCTGTAAAGTCAGAAATAAAGCCAGTAATTGCAGATGCTACACCAGAATTTGGAGCTCTTCAAATTTACGTCAGCCAGCAAATTATAGTTTTTCAGATGGAAAGCTTTCTGAAGGAAATGAAAAGATGAACCACAAGAGATGTGGTATAGGGGTCAAAGCACCAAGAGTGAGGCAGAACTTTTCAGTTACTAATCCAGGTACTGCTTCTGTCTTGTCTTCCTCTTTAACAAGTGAAATTTTGTGCCTGATCCTCAGATTTATTAAAATGGAAAAATAGTGTTAACTTACTGTAACAGATTTTAAGAATTATTATTAATCCAAATAGGTTTTAGGTGCGGTAATTACGCAAAATAAACCAAGACAACTACTGGTTTTTTATAATTTGTGGTTTTTAAACACCAGTGTCATTGAAATGATTTGCATTTGATAGTTGATGTTACATGCTAACAACTTAAATTGATGGGAGAACTTGTGTGGCTTTATGAACCTGAGTTTTGTTTTAAGTGTACACTTTAAGCATCATTCCTGATACTGTTACTGCTTGACCACAGTTACTGAGCTGTTTTTAATCACTGGTGTGATAAAACACTCAATACTGCAGGAATAAACAGGTCAGGGCTTAATCCACCCCTTACCCTGTGGGCAGGTGAATAGGTTTGCATTTTCTATTCAGAGCGTCAGTACTAGGAGTCGATAACGTTGCAGCTTCCTGCTAGGATTTACCAAGTGAAAAACTGTTACAGGAGTTAACTCAGCTCCTGAAAACTGTCCTTTGGAGCCCTGCCTGTCTTCACCCCACTCCCCATGGAAAGATTAGGCACAAACAAGGGAGTGCAGCTTGCCCAAGTTGTGGATAGTTCTGGTGAGGCTGCTACTAGACTGATGATCCCAGCCACGTGTGTTTGGTTTGTGTAAGGCAAATACTACTTTGCTTTCACTGCTATGCTGTGTTTACTGTTGATGGAAGAGTAGTATTTGAAGGTGTGAGTTTTTGTCTTGGCTATTTACTCTGCATCCTTCAGTTGATTGAAGAGTTTGCAGAAGTTCTGATTCTCTCAATGAGTCAGTTGCTTCAGCTCGGTGTAAGTTTTTAACCCTTAAGTCATATTTTTACACTTCAATTTAATGATACTGTTTTATATTAAGAGAACAGTCTGAGTTTTCTTTCAGCAATTTCTATAGATAAATCCTCTGAATTTTTTCTTTTTTTTATTCTGTATGTAACATCATAGTGTGTAGGTTCAAGGTGGACCTCCTTTATGGAATGTCTTTAGTGGGAGCACAGGTGGAAAAATAGGTGCTGTTCTGGTATTTCATGCACCTGAGGTAGTGCTGGTGCTGCTGTCTTTGCCAGAGTTGGGCATAATTGTGCAAGGATCTAATTCATACAAACTTTTTTTAACTTCAATTAGTTAATATTTTTGGTATGACAGAAAATGGCACTCAGCCACTACATGTTACTCAGAGGAGCCCGGTTAGTCGTAAATGTCATTTTCCCATAACATTTACAGGAACTGGATGTTCTCTAAAACAATTTTAACACACATTTTATATAAAAATAAATGTCTGGGGCTGCATTTTCATCCATGGGCAGAGTAGGCACCGTGCCTATCTCTTACGCTAACCCTGGCCTTATATTATCAGTCATCAGTAGTGGCAAAATTTAGAACTTTCCATACTGCCATGCTCACTTATTCTTTTGAACTGAAGGCATCCTACTCATGCTGCCAGCCCTGGATAAGCTGCTCAGTGGCCACTTGCTTCTAGACAGGTGGAACTTGTCTGCAAACTTTATTATGCACTCTTCATGCTCAGTGTACAAGAATTTTTGTGCTGAAATTGTGATTTAAATGACATAGATGAAACATGATAAATAAAGATACTTTAGTACTGAATGGCACTGTTAAGGAAGACTGAGAGTTTGCCATTATTTGGAGGAATGAGGCTGGTTGTAAACAATTAGACAATTCCTCAGAAATTATACAGATGGTGTCACTGCTTTGCAGGAGGATTCAAATTCCATTACTTCTTGAGGGTTCTGTTCATACCCATAAATCTTTATTATATACATACATGCTCAGACAAAACTAAGCCCTTTTTCTGGTGTGCATATTTCCTGAAGAAGCTCTATGCATGTGTTTAATAAACTCTGAATGTTTGAAACTGGACTTGGGTGGCACTCCATTTCCTCTTTTTTGGCAGAAAACTTAAATCTTAATTGTTACTGCAAATTTAGCTTGAGGTATTTAAATCTTTCTTGATGCTAAGTTGCACGAAGCAGTGCAGCTGAGGCTTTTATCAGGTTTGTTAATACAGTTGCAAGTTTTTCTGGTAGCCAAGACTGTAAGTAATAATGTTAACAGCAATAGTGTTAATATCAAACAGAAGTTCATTTTGAAGCTAAATATGCATCTTTTCCCATAGACCTGATAATGTGAGGGTGTCCATTTTCTCTAAGATGGGCTCGGCCAGCACTGCATGTTGGAGGCACAGGTGAGAGAGGTGGTATCAATGCATTGTGGCAGGGTTAACTAGCTACACTTCAAAGCTACAAGTGGTGAAGGATCCTGCTAGTTGCCTGGTTTTCACTCTGTGACCTACAGAAATTGTATCAGAACTTTTTCTTATGCATTACAAATTGCTTCTGCATACACTTCTAGGTACTGAACCTCTGTAGCTCTGGTGACTTAGCAACCTGGCAGATAATTCATTTTCTTGCTATCAGTTGTAAACCTGCTAAATGTTTCAAAGTTGTATTTTCTCCCAGTAGGCCTCTGGCCACATAGATCTGGGAGCACTTGGTGAATTGTCTAAAGGTGCAACGTCAATGCATGTCTTATCTAAAACCTGAGCAAAGGTGCTCTGGTTCAGCATTTAAGTTTACATGGTTTCTCCAAACTGATCCTCTTCAAAGAGGACTAACACATTGTTTTAGACTACAGGACAGGAAGATACATTGCAGACCTAAAGATGATAGTTTGAGAATTCTTTTAATGGTTATGGTTCTAACTAAGGTTTACTTCACAGATTTAATTCACAGTTCACTAGCAAATGATAGTTTAAGTAGCTTCTTCACCTGTGATGAATTGTTTAACTGAAGAACTTCTTTTACTCTCAGGTCTGTTGATTATGATGTGTTGAAGTAAGATTTTTACATTTTTGAGCAGCCTTGGTTGTTCACTGTGTTAAAGATCAAATACCCTGCCTAAGAGTAAAAGAAATTGGATCCTTTAGTCGTATGTCCACTCAGAGTGCCAATAGCATGTTTAGGGTGATTGTGGTGTTTTGGGTTTTTTAGCTACTTGCATGTGTGTTCAGCAGCTGAAGTAACTTCCTTGCTTTGTAAAAATAAATGTTTCTCTATTTCCTAGGGGAAAAAACCCTAATTGTTGGGATGAAAAAAAGTGGATTTAACTAATTCTAGTATTTCTGTGATGAATGATTTCTTAAACTCTTTAAAAACTGGTCTGAGCAGTCTTCCTAAAGCCAAGAGAGATACTTAATTTTTCCATCTTTAGTTGTTTTCCAGTGTTCTTTGCCTTTCAAACACTGTCATAGGAAAAGGCTTTTTTAGGAAAGAGCAGGGTCACGTGTGTATATGCTTCCCTTGTGCCTTCATATGAAGACTTTGTGTTCCTTGTTCTTTAAGGAACTGTGAATTCAGCTGAACATTCTGTGCCTTGTTAGTGTACCCCAAACTGATTTATAACTCAGTATCATTATGTGACATTTGGCTACATGCCCTACTTGATCTCTTTCCTTGCTTCTTGGCTGATGGTCTGTGGTATTCAGGTTATAGTTTCTTGTTTCAGATGTCACTGAAAATGAAGGAGCTGTAGCATGCTTTCATGTACAGTATGTTTCTGATGTAATACATTTTAGCTTTTATCATTAATTTATAATGTGGTTTCAAATGCTGAAAATAAAGGAGTTTTCCCTAGACAGAACTTGCAAATTGTTTAGTTCACTGCTTTAATCTAGACATGTGAGAGGGTAATTTACAAGTTATAAAATGTTACCAATGCCAATTTCTGACTTCTCCCACCCAGTTAATCCTGACTGAAACAGGGAAATTTTGCTATTTACAGAGATGACAGTAACCCTATAGAGCTCTAGGTGGCGGGTGGGAACAAAGCAGGGGAAAGAAGATCCTTTCCTAAGTGGCTGCTCCTTTGTATATCAGGGTACATTTTCCTTCCTCCTCCTTTGTATGGGTTATCAACGTCTATAACAGCCTAACTATTCCTGTCAGCTGTTTGCTGCTTTGCCAAAAGGGAGCTAATGTGTGAGTCTCCCAGCAGAAGCCTACTAAGCATTCTCCACCGGTTGGTGTCGTCCCCGCACCACCCTCGCAGGCAGCTATTTGTCATCTGGAATTGGCCTGAAGTGGAGCTGTACTTGCTGACTTCGCTGCAGAGGCTTTCATCCCCCTGCTCTGCTTATTCATATGCATACAAAGAAACGTGCTCATTTATATATCAGATATGTCTTCAGAAACACAGATTTTAGAGGTTTTAGGGCAGCCAAGGTTCCTGGTGGCCTTTTCATTGAAGACAATTCAGTATTTAGTTTGGGAATTTAGTTTTTGGCTGCTAATTAGAAAACTTTTCTCTTTACATGAAAGAGTATATAGTAGTATTTTGCAAATTAAGAAAAATGGTTCAGATTTAAGCATTAACACTTGAGCATTGCAGTTTTTTTCCACACCTTCCTACATCTGGATTAGTGTGATCAATAATAGATTTCAGGTTTTTAGATTAGGGATTGGCTGCCCCAAATGTGGTGTTGCTATACCCTCAGGTTCAAGTGATCAATATAAATCACTTTCTTTTTTTTTGGTGTGGATACTTTTTTGGTAACAGAATGGCTCTTCTGAGGTGTAGAATGTGCTTGACCAGGGGATAGCTTTTTGAAGTTGAAAACAAAAACTGTGGCATTTATTAGGCTTCTTCTGAGAAACCTCTTTGTGGCTAAGTAGAATGGAATCATGTTTGGGAATGTAATGGGTAATGTTAGTTTCAGTAGGCCAAACTTACATGTGATAAAATTTCCTAATTTTCTTCATAATTAGGCTTAATGACTGAGAGCTGTATAAATTTTACCAAAAAAGATTAAATCCATTGAAAGCTGACAGAATTCAGTCAGCTTAAACTTAACTCTTAGATAGTTTTGTCCATGTGCTAAAATTCAATGTGTAATTAAAATGTGAGTTTTATGAGTGCCTTACTTTCTATTTTTAAGCAGCCAGTTTTATGTGGTATTTTTATGGCAGTAGCATCATGCTGCTTCATTTTAGGTTTTAAAATTTTTCTTCATTCTCTTACTCTGTCATTGCAATAGTTGCTATGCAAACACTAGATAAGCTTTGTGTCTCTAATAAAAACAAAGTTTTAAATCAGCTGTCTGCAATGAATTTGACAGAAAATGCTTTGAATATTAGGTTTAAGGCAGAATTTAAGAACTCTCCATCATTTAAGTGCAATTGTTGTGTTCCTTCCCAGGCCTCTGGAAATCTGTAAAGGATAATGAAGTCTGATATATTGTTTCACATCCCCGACATGTATGCAAGATGAGTGTTTTTCTTCTCAAGAGTGGATTTTTTCTCATCCACGTCTTCAGTCATGTTCACTAGAGCTTTGTGTACCCTACCTGACATACATCTGTAAAGCTTTGGGAAGTTTGTGCCTGAGCAGTGGTGGTTGTGGGCTCTGGTTTCTCAGCTTCTTTGAGCATGCAGCATGAAGCAGAATGGCTCAAGTTCTGCTGCTTTGCCTCAGCAGCCACTCTCTGGTGGTCACCTGCCCAGCCTGAGGCTGAAGTCAAGCAGCTGTGTTACATCATCGTCATGAGCACGATGAGCTGCAGCAGGTGTGACTTCTGCAACAGGCAAAAAGTACATGCATTTATCAGCTTGAACAACAAAGGTTATGGTTTTGAGTTGTGTGGAAATGTTGTGTATTAAGGTTGGGTTGAAGTTTCACCCCCAATGTTTCCATATTGCTATTAAAGAAGGGTTCTATGATGATGTTGCTGGGTGTTCAGCCAGCATTCATTGTTTCCATGAGTGCTCACCTCTTCACAGTCACATCAGCCCTGGTGAGGAATAATTGCTTTGGGAGGTGTTTTTTGTACTGTTTTTAACTGGTGGCTACAGAGTGCCTCAGAAAATCTTCAACTACATTCTGCTAGAAATTGTGAACACTGGAAAAGTGAGCTGTAATTGCCTGAGAGTGCTCCATTGGTGCATTGGTGTGAGTGCAGCTACTGAACTTCAGGAACATCACGGTGCACTGGACATGCAATCAAAGTGATTTTTGTCTTGCTGACAGAAAACACAGCAAACCTCAAAATCAGCGTAATGTACTGAGAGGTGTTAACAGTCAAAGTGTCCATTACTTCACTTAAATCACAAGACTGGGCACTATATTTAGAATTTTTCAGCAGTGATTTTTACCTTCTTGGAGCTGAGTAATAGTTTAGTGAATGGTTGAACTAACCAACTACATCAAGAAATTCAACCTAAACCCTAAGGGTGCCATGGCAGAATCTATTTAGTATGAAAGAAAAACCCTAAGCAATTAAAAAATAATGCTAAGATATAGTTTCTAAGTTCAAATCAACTTGGTGACATGATAGAGTGTTGAGGGAAACTATTAATGAGACAGAACTACAGTTTTATACAATGGTTTTTAAAGATATGTCTTCCTACATTGTAAACTCCTTAGGATTCTCTGACTTAGGTATTTTAATTCCTTTTTAAATGAACTTTATTAAGGTAGTACCACACCCAGGATTTGAGAACAGCTGCTCATAGGAAAGGTCCGGAGGAGCTGTAGTTGCTCAGTTGCCCATGCCAAACTATGTGTGGTAAAGAATTTCTCCTGAAGAAAAGTAGCAGTTTTTAAAGATCTGCCACAGAGGGGAAACTCACCGGGAGTAAAACCAGGCTTTTTTTTTTTAATCCCATGACAAGTGCAAAATTGGTAATTCATCACTGCATTAGGTAAATAGTCTGGAAATTCTCTTCCTCAGCACAAATCATGGAATAATTTGATTTTACTAATACTGATGGGGAATAGAAACTATCCCTTATCTTCTGGATCAAATCTCTAAAAATTCTGCAGTCAGCAGATGTTTGTCAGTGGAGGAAAGGGAAGTGACGGGGAAAGGAACAAAGGGTCAGTGCAGTTTGATGGGAAGTTGACTTTCATTTCTGGAGGATATATTTGTTCTTAAAATGTTTTCACATTGGATGTTGTGAAAAATTATTATAAAAAGAAATTTAGATGAAGAAATACAGTTGTTCAAGATGGAGTTACGTGACAGTTTTTTTCTTTCACTGTCTCCTTTTACTTTTAATTAACAGAAGCTATTTTTTTAATCACTTAAAATTAGGAATACCAATCAATTAATACCCAAAACATGTTAAGAAATCTGATATAATAAAAAAGTGTAATACATAGGTGCCGGGGGGGAAAAACCCAGCAGTGAGACAGTTTAATCATTATACCTCCGTCTAATTATTTTGGAGTTTTACCAGTATAAATGAGAGCAAAATTGGTCCTGTAAGTATTAAGTGAAGAATGTTTTCCCTTTTAATCTGAGGAAGACAGACTATGGGAAATAGAGTTCTGGCTTTTGATAGATGTTATGATTTGGTTTAGACTAGCAGTTCTGAGAGTACAGATGGTACTTTAGATACTGCTAAAGCAGTAATCAGTGATAGAAGTCACCCTTCGTTGTTGGATTTAGAGCAGCTGAAGTTGTCTCTTACCTGTGGGGAGACTTTTTTGCTTTTTCTACTTAGTGCTTTTATCAAATTTATTGCATGCATAGCATTCCTGTTAATATTTTTTCTTAGCCATATTATAGTCTTTTGACTTCTTCAGCTCATCCTTTCTACTCAGATACACTTTTTGAAGACTGTCACTTAACTTTGCTTCCTAACACATCTGTTTGTAACGTAGCTAAGCTTTCTACTTTATAACTTGACACTGGATATTTAGAAAATGAAGTAATTATTTTTAAACTGTGAGGACTCTGCAGATATGACAGAATAGTGAGCAGAAGACTTTTTAAGGGGCTCAGGATACTGATATGGGGTATTGTTTTTGTACTGTGAAATTACATTTGTTCTGGTTGCTAGGATTCTTTTCATTCTATATATACACTATACAGTGCCCTCTTCCCTGATTCTCTCAACAGAGGTATAAACTTTGCTTGTTACAAAAAAGAACATGTTGGAAGCATGGATGTGACTTTTATCTAATTGCCAGATTAATAATACACAAATATCTGAATTATCTTTGAAATGAAATGTCTCTTTATATTTACATTTCTAGAAGCATGTTGAAAATAACTGCTTCATATTTTCTCCATGTTTAAAGCCAAAAAAAAAGTTACGAAAAAGTTCACACACAAGATATTTTGGCTCAGCCTCTAAGTCCATGTATGCATGATACTACAACAATGCATCTGTTAGTACCAGCTTTGATTTTTTAAAAAATATTTCATGAACAAGGATTTCGCAGGATTTAAAACATGAAATAAAGGGAAAAAGAACCCTTACTTCTCTCCTAAAATTACCTTTATTTTTGTATTAAGGAAAAGGAGAACATACCACAAAAACATGTTTTACCTGTAAGAAGAGTCCGAAATTAAAGGTCTTAAGATCTAACTTTTCTAACATTTTAAATTACACACAGGACTCTGAAGAGCAGTGCTCAGTAATTCCCATTTGCAAGTAGGACAGTACAATTGACTTAATTGCAGTTGTTCCTATGAACAAAGATTTGACAGGGTTTGGCCCTTAATTAACGGAGAGGACAGTGTAATTTTGCATACTACGCAGGTGTGAATTATAACCACACTGAAGTCTAATCTTTCAAGGTGCTTTGTGCCTCTTCGGAGCTGTTTTTCATTCCCTGTTTTCTGGAGTTAATAGCTGCGATACTGTTGAGCATCTTGCAGAATAAGCCTTGAAGAGAGCAGTGTGCTTTCTGATCCTCACACTCACCATGTCTTTGACCAGGATTAAAAGTTTTTTTCATCAAAATCTGACAGTTCTGCCCTCTTGTGATTTGACACTTGTGCGCAAGACACAGAAGAGGGAAGCAGCGTGTGTGAGTTGAAAAGTTTGTTAGTAATTAAACTAGTTGCAATTCTTCCTTTGAGACATAGCATAATCTTATGGCAAAGTAATGTTTGTGGCAATTTATACATCCTCAGAAAACTACAGTAGAAGTTGTTCAAAAGTATAGTAAATGCTTAGAGACGTGTGTGTACATGTCTACTAATATATAGCATATGCATGTAAATGCAGCAGAAAGAGAGGCAGTAGCTCTCCCTAATATATTACAATACTGTTGGACTCCTTCCACAGCTTTAAATGCAGTCATGATTTTATCCGACCATTTGGAAAGTGTGTGTAATTCGTAACTCTCTCCTTCTTTAATGTTCTGTTAATTCCTCGTCTGTTGCCTCTGCAGGAATTGTTTTAAAGACAGTTTTTAACGCTTGAAATAGTCACCCTATATATGATTCACCAGACATCTTCTAGATCCTCTGGTGCTGTTTTGGGGTGTTTCATTGTTTCTCAGTTCCTCACCCCTCTTTTTTTTTTTTTTTTTTGGAAGTGACTTTTTTAAAAAAGGTATCCCAACAGGAAAAAGCCAGAAGCGCCAGTGCTTGCCAGAAGCAGCTCGCTTCCCACCCTCTGCCTTACCTTGCGCTGGCGGGCTATAGCAATCCCGGGTGAGCCGGTGCTGCGGGGCGCGGGCGCTGCGCGGTGGCATCGGGGCTGCTGCGAGCATTCCAGCGCTCCCGCGGAACAATGAGGGATGGGCGCGCGGGCGGCCCGAGCCTATGCACCATTACGTCAGCGCCCTGCCATATAAGGCGCGGTGCAGCCCCGCCGCGCTGCCCGGTGCGCTCCGGTGCGGCCGCTGCCGGGGCAGCCGGGCTCGGCCCTGGGCAGCACGGCCCCCTCTGGGCAGCTCGGCCCCCTCTGGGCAGCACGGCCCCCTCTGGGCAGCTCGGCTCGCCCTCGGCAGCTCAGCTCGCCCTTGGCAGGTCGGCACCGGGTGCTGGCTCCGGCTGAGCCCAGCACTGTGTGAAACATCGCGTTTGTCCACCAGCTCAGGGCCAAGAAGAATGTGCGGAAGGTTTGGGTTAGGGCAGTTCCTCTCTAGCACTGATAATAAAGTCGTTAGAAGTTGTTACTGATTAGGTACAATGTTTTCCACTTAGTCCCGCAGCCTAGAGTTTGAAAACGGAAAAACTAGATTCCAAGTCATCTTGTTTAATTAGTTGCTCTAAGGGAGCTTTTTCTGTTTTTCTTTTTCTTTTTTTTTTTTCCTTTTAATTTTATTATGACAAAAAATGCGACTTTAGCTGAACTCCTCTGAGGGGCGATATGAACTTTGAGCCTTCCTTTTTTTTTCCTTCTGTAAAGAGTCGGGGTCCTTGGAGGATAGTATTTTATTTCCTGATGATGTAACTACAAAACAATTCTCTTAAGTGATGATGGGAAGGCCAGATGAAATCTGATTTTTTTTTTCTCTTCAATGTTTTTTCTACAAACTCCTTTCCTTTTTCATATGTTTGTGTTTCAGCTAACACAATTAAGCAGTCCAACCAACTATTTTTAGTTAGAAGGTCCTGAAGAAATGAGTCGTTTGTTTTAATATTTAGGAAAGAGGCAGAAAGCCAAAAAGTAGGATTTAGACTGAAGAACTTAAAATGTATCTCTTGTATTCCCCATCCTTTAGTGTATACCCCGAATAAACATTGACGACAGAAGGAAGAAATACTTAAAATAGGCACAAAATTTGTTATTGAAAATCCACTAAGGGTTAACGGGAGTCAGTAAAATAAACTCCTTTTATGTTTATGGGTAAATCAGACCATTGAAAGGCATTCTACACTATTAAAGTAGTAGGTGCATCCACAATTAATTTATTTGCAGCACTTGAATTTTGATCATCATCTCTATAGCTTAAGCCATTCTCTGCCTGCTTTTAGTGTGTTCTCTGCCTGCTTTTAGTGTGTTTTGTCATATTGAACATAATGCTAACAATAACACAAGTTACTTATTTGGGGGTGTTGTCTGTAGGTATGAAGACAAATGGTGATTAAGATGTTTGCATTTCATTAACAAGACAGACATCTAGCTATCTTGCATATATTTACCTTGACTGTAGCCTGAAAAAGGTCCTTATTCTTTAGTTGAAAAATTCCAGGAAAACCCTTGCATGGTTACTGAGTAAAGACTTCCTCAGAACTCTGCTGCTTATTTGTAAGGGTGATCCTGCTGTGTCCTCTGTGTCCTCTTTGTAAGGTGTAGAGGAAGTTCAGATTTGGGTACCCCATCAGAAAACTTTCAAATTATTTAATACTAACCCTCCCCAAATGGTTTTGGAGATAGAAAACATCTTATTTGAATATACCAATGGACAGACCAGGATAATATTTCATTTGTTGTTCTAGGGAGAGTTAATAATCAAATCCAAACAGAAACAAAATAACCTGTCCTTTAGCTGATATTGACCTATTCAGTTCCTTGGCTAGTGTTTTTGGAGGTTAACAGTTTGTCTAGTTTTTCTCAAAAGTATTATGCTAATATGGATAATTTGAAACACAAGCTCATCTAGGTGACCTTGGTATGGGAAATATCTTCAGCTACAAACTCAGCCTTTCTGCTGGGACTCTGTTTAAAATGACAGGACAACTGCAGGTGCAAGGTACTGTCTAAGAGCAGGCTGTGGAGGTACTGCTGTATCCAGTTCTGATTTGCACGAAGAGTCAGGGAAGTTATTCAGTGGAAGGTAGGTAGGAGTTAAACGTGAATGCATTCTTTTTTACATGTATGTATGTATGTATGTGTGTATGCAAGCATAAATATATAAATCCTTAGGGGTGAGAACTACTGTTTCTGTCCTGGGTTTGTTTTTTTTTCTTCCCTTCCCTTTGCAATTGTTTTGTTTTTATGCAACTTTCCCTTCACCTGCACACACCCTGTTTCTGTAGTCTATCTGAAAATTGCCTGCATTTTTGTTCTCCCTCATGAAATAGTTGTTTTAGGCCATAAGCAGCTTTGAAAAAGAGGACTTCTCAAAAGCTGGTAAACAAAAATTCATCCTCACAATCTAGTTCTGTTCTGGAGTTGCAAGGAACACAGCTGAGATAGTGCTGGTGATAAGTTTATTGGTAGTCTGGGAACAGGGAATAGGGAATGCAAGTCCTTCTGTTTATAAGTCTGTGTTTACATTTGGGATGGCCAAAATACGAACTCCTCGTTTCTTAGTTAATTCCTCTCTGCAATACAAAAGTGCACATCTGTGACCTCCTGCAAACCAGTTTTATCAAAGATCATCAGCTGAGTGTATAATGACCTGACTTCCTTCTCTTATATTGTTATGACTTAAGGGACATTGTACAGTGTAACAGCTCTGTTAAGGGCTTGGATATATTATTAAAAATTCCAAGTTCTGGACTACTATAACATGAAAAGCTTATCTGAGGCAATGAATTGAATTGCAAAGAAGCCTTCCTTTACTGCATTTTTACAGTTTCTTTCAGTATCTGTAGGTGGAATCCTGGCACTGGTGAACTACCAAAGAGGAAAAAAAAAAGCCTTTGCACAGGCAGCTATGCCTGTCTCATTTTCTATTGCTCCTTGAAAAGTGAATTCTGTTTCCTTAGTTACTGCACATAGTTTTGCACAGAATTGGTGCATTTGCAAGTATTGTGACAGCAAAAGGAGCTGTTGATTTGTAGAAATTGGAGACCAAAAGAAAATCTTATTAAATCATTGGTGCATCTCCTGTCAGTGCAGGGCTGGTCTCTGCAACTGCTTGCAGTGACTTTTTTCTAGTCTCTGCTTATCGCTTTGTATTGTTATTTGTGCTCACATTCTTTCAGGATTTTACTTTAGAAAAATAGAAGCTGGGGAGATGGAAGATTGTATGAGGCAAGGAGAGGATAGCACAAATAAGCTAGAAGACTTTGAGGCAGTTGTTTAGACTTTATCTTAAACTATCTGAATTCCTCCCATTACTTCCATCATTAAACTACTTCTCTTTCCTTTTTCTTCCCATGGTGTTTCATAGCAGCAGATCCAGTGTCCTTAAACCCATAACCTATCTATTGCAGCATCTGACCCCTTCCTTTGGCCATTTTGTATCTAAGATAAATAAAGGAAATTAGAACTTGGGCCTCAGTTCAACAAAGCACTTAAAACACAGCCCTGTGTATTTTTGTTGAAAAGGGAAAGGACTTCAGCAAAAGTCTGATTTTAATGATATATGGAAATACTTGGCTGAATCAGGCTCTTGGTCACATTTACTTCATGTAGATATTGTTGAAGCTTGGGCTTTTGAAATTCTCCCTGGGGTCTAAATCTTTAGGTTACTTTCATATTCCAGAAATAAACATCTACTGAAGTACAAATACTGTCAAAGATTTTATTAGTATTTTACATTACTTAAAACTGTTCGCTTTTTTGGAGGTGGTCTGCTTAAGTTTTGCATGTGATACCTGGAGAACTGGAACATATGCAGAATTGACAAGTTGAATTTTATTGCCTTGCATAAATGGGATCTGATATTTAATGTTTTAATAACTCATGTGACTTCAAGGATTTTTCTCCACTGTGTGCTCAGCCTTGTCTCTGAAATCTGTGGGAGTTTGGACATGACTCAGTGGAAGAAGATTCACTCTAATTACTTCTCAGATTATTAGCATCCTTCAAAATTTTTCTAATTTATCCTTATTATTTCTCCTAGCATAGTGTTTGATGATCTCTTAGATTTCATCTGTAAAGTGTTCTAGGGTTTCATATCCTAACGTATAGATTAATTTCTGAATATTGCAAAGAGAAATATGGAGGTTATTATGGCTTATTTACTGTCTGAAATGTACTGACAACTGATAAATGCATGTGAAAGGCAAGGGGCAGAAGCAGAGGAAAGTTCTAAAGATAACATTCTTTGGATTCATGCATCTTTTACTATGGACCATGGGCAGAAAGAGATTCATATCTCCATTACTCTGTGTTTTTAATTTTTTTTGGCAGGAGGGAGAAATATTTTTTCCAACTCTCCTATTGTTTACAGATTCCATTATTCTCCCTTTTTTTTGGCAGATACAAATAAAATTCCTAGCCAAATGTTAAGGATCATTAGATCCCTTTATGTTGGGCGATGTATTGGGGTTGATGCCTGCGCCTCTCAACTCCTAATGGCTTCTAAGGAGAATTTGCAAGTGCTTCATATCTGCTTGTGAGATGGTTTCATTTTGTATATGGGACCAAGGTAATTTTTAATGAAAAAGACAATTTTTTACATGGCAGAGTTTACCATGAACAAGGATGGATAGAATTTAATTTGTATGCCTTTCCCTACTCTATATAAACCATATATAACCAAGTAAACTTTTCTCCGTGATAAAATGATATAATATTTTTTAGTTCATGAAAGCTCTGTACAAGAGTGTATTTTGAGAAGAAGCTTTGGATTGGAAGTTTGTTTGTGATGGGTTCTGCAGTGAGATTTTTTTTATCAGCCCACCACACCCACAAGTGTGCCTGTCTAGTTGGGCTGTTTCTGGAGGCATGACAGCCATTTCAGTATTAATGCAATAGTAAAAGTGAGTTGTAATCCTGTGAAGTCTTAGGACCTTGGAAGGTGCTCAGTTTCATGTCTGTAAACATGCTTGGAAGTAGAACATCTTTTAAGTGTCTGTCTTTAGTTATTAGACTGCAGAAAAAATGACACTATGTACTACTTTTCTTCCTCCATTTCCTTTGAATTCAGTCAAAGCAAGATTCTTTTTGTAGAACTTCAGGGAACTGGTATGGCTGAAACATTTTGAGCTTCAAGTCTGACTCCACATGAGTCCCTGTCTCTTTTTTTTAAAATTAATCTAAGCTGTGAGTTCAGTAATTTTATTCCAAGTGATCAACTCCTTTTCAGAGCAGTACAATTCTTGTTTGAAAAAAACTGCACAGGTTTGTTGACTCAGCTTTTCACACTGCCATGAATTGAACGTGGTGCCAGTGGAGGATGTTTCTTTCAAAGCTTTGATGTGAGGTGAAAAAGTAGATCAGGCTCTTTCAGCTCCTCCATATCATGCACCATGACTTCCCATATGCTTTTCCCTTCACGTCTGTTGTTTCTGCACTTGTTGCTGCGTGATGCTGTTCCGCCAATGGCTTGGAGAGCAAAGCCTGGCACACACGTAGAAGGGATTTGGAATTCAGTGCATTTCTTGGGGGTTGCAGGTTTACAGGAGCCTCCTGAGGCCATTGGCTACTTTGGGAGCACAAGCCTGTCAGGCACACACTTAGGTGAATGTGAGCTTGACTGCAGCATCAGAACTGGAAGAAGGTTCATTGGTGCCATTAATTTTATGCAAAGTGGAGTACAAATCTGTTATGCTTTTTTATTTTTTTCCCCCTTTTTTTGTGGTTAAGTAGAGAGAATCCAGAATTAAAATGTATCGTGAAGCCTTCATGTAATTGTTATAATTCTGTTGAACAGGCTTCTCTTGCCTCTTACTGATTAACCCAGTGAAGATACAGCCATAAAGAGCTTTTTTGAAAGGGAGTAAGGCCGTAGAAGAATGAGTATGGATGCTAAGGAAGGCAAAATTTGCAAGGAGAGAAAGTGTTTTTTTGTTGGCCTGCCTGCATTAGCAGAGTAAAATACGAACATACTCTTGGGCCCAGAGGCCCTTCTTTGAGTCTCTACATGCTTCATCTATGTTACAAAATGTATGTAACAACAGACATGTTTTCTGCCTTGATAAATCCCCCCTTTTGGATTCCTGGTAAGAAATACATTCAAAAAGGCTTTTCTTACTTTCTGTAATTTCAGTAGCTATACGTTAGTTCCTGTTTAAAGCACAATGCTTCACGTTATTGGTGATTTTGGTACCTGTTCAAGGAATATGTGTTGAAATAACACAGAGGCAAATGTATCCTATACAGGCTGTTAGAGATTGTGGATTCCTAGGGATGTAATGTAGCTCGTAAAACTTTGATCCCTTTGGGATTCAGAATTGCTGAGCTATCTGATGGATTCATAGTTTAGAAATGTGACTTAGTTGTGTGGTTCAGTTCTCTGGTCTGGAAAAGTATTTACAGAATTTCTTGACCTTCTAGGGTGTAGTCACATGTAGCTCTTTGTGTTAGTCTTGCCCACAGCAGGTACTGTTCAAGGAGTCTCTTGGGCTTGGGGAAATGTATTTAGCAGACTCAGACACTCCACAGCTCCAGAGTCTGCAACAAAAATTTTACAAAACCCTGGAGTGAGGAAGGAGAACAAATACAAAAGGGTATTAATTTGGCCTTTTTACAGCAGCTGGCATGAGACGTATCAGCCTTAAGAACCATTACTTTCAACTCAGCAATATTGAAGTTGTGTCATTATCTGGGAACACTTCTACTGATCTCATGCCTCCGGGTGTTATGTCAACAGGATGGACTATTACTAAGAAAGTCTTTTAGGAGATCAACTAAATGCTTGAATAGCCTACAGCTTGCTTCATGCTTGAAAACCGAACTAAAGCTCAAAAGAAAGTGGTTTAAGGAAATTCTCTTCCAGCACCTGAAAGAAAGGCAAAATTTTCTTGTAGTCCCTGAAATTCTATGCTCTTTAAACAGTCTTCCCTGCAGCCTTTCCCACTGCTTTATAGTCTGCTTTATTTTGTGGAGTTTTTTGCCGAGTTGTTGACTATTTTTAACCTGTTTTGTTCAGTTACCTATTTTTAATTGTAAGGATGAAGCTTCAGTACCTTTTAACATTGTTTCCCCTGGGTAATTTGATTGAGAGCATTTTGACAGAGTATCATTTCTATCTTCTATTTGCTCTGGCCAGTGAGCTGAGGAGCTTCTAATAGGAAGATTAATGGTAATTAGACGAAAGACAGTTACAGTCCATACAAATTGCACTTACAAGGAGTGTGGTCAGGATGAACTGTGTAGAATTGATTAAAGAGAGCAATGTATTGGGTTCTTTCTTGTAGTGACACAGTTTCATGCAAGTGAAATCTCTAGTGGCATCTTCTGCTATGAAATCTCATAGTATATTTGATAATTGCTAATAATTTATCTTATAAGCAGACTGTACTATTACTCAAGAAGAAAATAAGCTGATTTCTTAAATGGATTCAACAGAAGAACACAGACTTTAGTACTTTTAGATGACTCTACAGAACAAAGATTTAAGCACTGTAAATTTGTAGATCTTCAGGTTATTTACCCCGCTGCCCCCTCTCCAGTAAATGCAGAACTATATATATAGGTAAATATTTGTGCATAACTCTAGCCAGTAGCAAGGACAGAGGAGAAAAGTGGTTCTAGTTACTGTAATGCAGTACTTATGATAGTACTTATGCAGCCTTTTTGTGTTTAAATTTTGAAGTCATACAGAAATGTCTCAATTCCATTTATAATAAACAGAGGCCTAGAACTAGAAAGCTACAAAAGAACAAGTGTATTTTTGAATCCCTAATGTATGTTGTACTGGTTAAATCCAGATCCGGTTGCGCATGACCTCTTAGTTTGATTCAAGTTTGGGACACATGAAGTTTGTTAGTTCTTTTCTGTTCTATTCTATTTTTCCGATTTTAATTTTTTTTTTTATCTCAAATGTCCATAGTAGATGGGCAGAGGCTATTCTCACATAAATCAATCCTTGATATTGCTGCTGAGTAAAGAGGGGCACACATGAATCCAACACTACCAAAATAGGAGGAGTTATTTTGCTAGAAGCCTAAGATGTGTCCAGAGTGACATAAGGTTATACAGAGCTTGACAAGAATAAACACTTCGAGAGCTATAAAATTGCTTTGACCTTGGGGCTTGGGAACCTAAGTGAGGCCTTAACTTTTAGCTGTGTGTATGTAAATCAAAGCAAGTCATGCCCAGAAATGTTGCTAAGTATATTTTTCTCAGCAGTCAGTGTGACAGATGGTTGCAGTTCTTGGAGCAGTTGTGGTAGGCATAGGTATCCCTGGAGCAGAAACACGCATAGCTCAGGGGCTTGTGGAAACCTTTATCAGTGGCTTTCCTCGTGGAGAGCAGGGTCTGAGTTGGAGGGAATTCTGAAGTGCCTCCAGATCTGTTGGGAATCACTCTGAAAAGTTTATGCACTTTTACATAATGGAGTTCTGGGTGTGTCTGAACTTCAGTGAACGATGGTTCCAATGGATTTTGATTTCTTTCAGCTAGTTAATATTTATAATGAATGACTGAGGGCTGTTTGTGATACCTTAGCTTTAAATTATGTCCTGATCTGTGTTCCACGTGTATTGATGTCATAGAATTTGGGTCATTTAGTTAAACTTGGACTCATTACTTTTGGTTCGATATTGGGCTTTCTTGGAAGTATTTTCTCTATTTTAGGTGTTTACCAAAAGCAGCAAAGCTGCCCATTTTCAGTAGTGAATTCCTACAGGCTTCAGAGAATAGCATTAACATAGGTAATACAAAAAGAAATGGGGCATCATGTTTGTGAATCCTTCTGCAAGTACAATAATTTGTTTCTTTTAATAACTGCAGTATAATAGAGAGACCAAATCACCTTGTGAAGTTGTTTGGGATTTTTTTTTCTTTAACTACTGCACCAGCTATTAACAAGTTTTTTCTCTTCTCTTCTTGTGCTATTATGTTCTGCTCTCTGTTTTTTATGTATATCTAGGAGCCAAAACCAATAAAGGAGGCTAACGTTGGTCAGGTGAGGTTCCAGTTTGTCATGTTGGAAGAAGAAATTCCATTAGTGGATTATTCGAAGGTGGAGGGAGGGCCATGTGAAGATGCCAATGTCCAGTGGTGTGACTGGGAAGGAATGGTTAGAGGTATTTTTAGCATTTGTACTGGAATGCAGGGAGGCTCACTGATTGCACTTTTGTTCCCTGAGGGAGGTCAGTGGGAAAAGGAAGAGGTCCAGAGTCGGGAAGTAATCCACACAGAATCGCAAATGTGTGCTTTTCACTTTGACATTAATCTCAGTTTAGAAAGGAAGATGCCTGGGTGTTGCATTTCTGCATGGAATTATCTTAGAAATCTCGTGTTTCAAATAGGGCCAGCTTGTTACTGTCAATTGCATGGCATTGAGGACAGAGAAAATGGTCACATCTTTCATAATGAAGAAAAATGTTCACTTTGTTTTCTAGTAGAGCTTTGGGTTTGATTTTTTTTATCTGTCTTCAGTCTTCTGACCGTGACATTGTTCTATCTCTCTCATAGTAATTTCTTAAGTGACAGTGATTTTATAATAGAACCTCATTGTTTTGTTGTGTCATTTTTCTGGTGAATATTTGAATATTTTACTTTCACTAAACTTTTCTTCTCTTTTAAAAACCACTTCTTCATTGACCTTAACTATGAAAGCTGCTATATCTAAAACCCCATCAGGTGACAGTCCCTTTAAAGTGTATGTTTGTGTGCATAGTTTTATGACATTTATAGGCTATTACTGTTTCTACTTTGAAGAACAATGAACGTACCGGGACTGTGTTCATGTGCAACGTGTGAATGCAAATCCTAAGCTAAACACCTCCATAACTCTTACGCTATGGGTGTATTGGTACAAGCTTAAAGAAAACATTTTTTCTTTCTTGTTCACAGATACAATTTGGGAGAGAATTTTATTCCATTTTTTGAGAACCTGTAAATTCAAATGAAGTTGGGTTGTTCTGTGCGTTTTTTTAATGTGACTAGTTTGGAAGAAAATTGTGATTCTGTTCTTGGTGTCAGAAAGTTTGTAAGTGCTACAGAACAAGCAAACCATGAAGGGGGACACAGCTCTCGAGCAGCTGAGTGGTTCAGACTGGAAAGTACTTGGGCTTCTGAATTCTGTGGTTCACAGTGAGCATGCTCAGATCTTTTGTTACTTCCAAAGAAATATTACATCATCTTATTTGCAAAGTCACTAGGCTGTAGCTGTCTTTACATCCAACAGAATTCTCAAGTGGGATATCAAATACATGCATTACATAATCAGAACAAAGCCTTTATTGGTTGATTGTACCCTTAGGGTGGGATGCTGAATGGTAGTTGCATATGGAAGACATAATCTTGCAGAATTAACCATTTCCTAACCATCCTATCAACAGCTATGAAGTGAAATAATAGCTTGGGGATAGGGTTCACTTGGGAAGGGTGTAGCTAAAGAAAATAAGATTTTAAATTGGTTTAATGATTTCATAATCTTACTGTAAATGCACTTAAATATATTGAGACAAACAGAAAGAACCAGAGGGGTTTTATGGATATATTTATAGACTGATTTGCTGAACTTTCATGTGGAATAATTCCTGTTGTTAATGAATTCAAAGGAGGTAGACCAATTTCCACCCAGTCTGTGGTTTTAATTTATTGGAAAATGATCCACTTGAAAATACCGGAAATAAATTTTTTGGTTATGGAATATTAAATTTGTCTTTCTAAGCTAATTTGACCACTTTTTAGAGTTATTCACTTGTTAAGGACCATATGTGCAAAATATGTGTCTGGTGATTTTAATTGGTCTAGTTCAGAACTGATCTGGTTTTTAATAAGACCTTTTTTTGTGAAAGGTATAATATAGAGCTTATAATTCTCAAGCTACATGAAAGCGATACCAAAGTTTGGACTTTTATTGATTGTCGTGGTATTTTTTGTGATGTCAGTCTAGTTTTAATGAACCTGGATTTCATAAACCTCATTAAATAAATAAACGGTTAAGTCCTTACTCTGTGGGAAATGAGACCACATTAAAAAAACAAAAACAAAAAACAAACAAAACCCTTACATTAAAAATCTGAGCTTTATGTTATGATGATCTACATGTGATTTCCTGTGTTGTCTTAATGCAGTGGCTTTTTTTTTATATATGTGGCTTCAGGGTAAAATTGCACTGAACTTTCAAATTAAAACTACTAGTCAGCCTTTGGGTATGTGTACCTTTTAGGCTGGAAGCTGTTTTTCAGGGAAAATGCTGACTGAACCCAAGGCTATGGCTTTTTTTCCTCTCTTCCCTCTTGTGCTGCTACCAGACTAAATTAGGCTCCAGTATGAGTAATCCATCAATATTGACTTTGCTTTTGAGGTATGTTTCTTGAAGAGTGGGAACTTGTTGACAAGTTCTTTTTGTTATTGTGCCTGTCCCAGTATATCCTTAGAAACAAAAAATTTGATTTGGGCATTTCACAGAATCCCCCCAGTTCTTCACCACATCAGTTTCAGATGGACAGTGCTCCCATAAAAATCTTGAAACAAGACTCTGATTTTGGAAGTGTTGGCCTCAAAATACTCTCCTTGATCCTTCAAGGACCTCTGGGACAGAAGTATGTGTAGTACTGATGATCCTCAAGTGAAAAGCAAGGCATGTACAGCAGAATTTGAAACTTCCTTGTATTTTTGTCCAGTCACAGGAGACAGTGTAATTCTTTACAGTTTTTTTGGAAATGCATACCCAGGACAGAGCATGGATGAGTGCTCAGTAGACTTAATAAAACTGATATGCAAATTTTTTATGAATGGAAGTTTCAGCTGTTATCCACTGGATGGGCAGTAGGTGATGTTTAGCATCCTACCAACTTGCTTTCCTTTTATTTAATAGCAGTTCTGTTTAGAAAAGTGGAGAGGGAAGGGTTAGGTGAGCATGTGTGTCATTTTCTCCCTGGTAGTTATTCATGTAGGCATCTTTCTGTTTCAGTCTCCCAGTGATATTTATACCGGTGGTGGAACAGACATTGGGACAAAGGATTACTAGTTAATTTAGAGGCCTAAATATACATGTGACCCATGTGTTAAGGAAAACACCACCACAAATACCCTCCAGGTTTTGGCAGGGAAGCATCAGCCTGTACGATTTCTCTTTTTGACAGTGGAGCTTGCCACATGACCTTTCTGCTTTTTGGCCTCTCTGAATCAATCCTGAATATTACTCAGAAATGTAAGGAAAAGCATGATTCTACATGAATTGCAGTCAGTTTCATAGGACACCTTGGAAGTAATACACATCAAACCCCGGGATGAAAATTAGGTTTAAAATCCAGGTAAAAATAACCCAACATGTCCAAGAAGAGTCACTCAGTAACAAAACTAAATAAAAGTAAGACGTGCTGGATAGTTCCCATTCTTAGCATAAACTCATGTCCTTAAGTAATTAACAGCGGCTTTGCAAAATTAAGAAAATACCAGGTTTCAGACTGTGCATTGGTTTCATTACGCTCTTAAGAATTTAAATGGAGGTAAAAGGTAAAAGGATTATGCAGTTTAGGTAATTTTCTGACATTGAATGTATGGTTCCCTTTTTTTCCTTTGGAAAGCTCTGTCTGCATCTCCTCACATTAAAAACAAACAAACGATAAAAAAACCCTAACCAAACAAGAGAAAAAAAATAACCCAAAAGCCTGAAATCAACCAACAAAAGAAATGAAAAACAAAACTAGAAAAAGAAAAGATCGAGTATGGTCAGGTAGTGATTGTGATGCTGATAATCAGTGCAAGAGCACCACAGAAGAAAATAATGAAGTTTTATTTAAATTCAATTTAGTTTAGTAACACTTTTTATTCCATGAAACTTCTCTTGAAGCTGGCCAACATATCTACTTTTGTGCTGTTTGTCATTGAGTGACTCCTTTTGGAAATGCTTGGTTATTTTAAACCTGTTTAAAAAATTTATTTCTCAATGGACTAATTACTTCTGTTTAATGGTGCTAAGGTAACTGCTCACTTCTCTTTTAGTGGATACATCCATTTTTTCCCCATCCATTCATCTTTTACTCTTTTTTTCCGCCCACCTTTCTGAAGAATTATCTGCATGATTTTAGCTTTTCATGGTCTTCTCTTGACAACAAAATCAAGGGCATGTGTAGTGTTATAGATGTTCTTTGAGGTGCAGTACTCTGGAACTGTGAAGTGTGTGCCCAAGCTGACCCTGGGAAGGAGGAGTTACAGGGTGGGAGACTGCAAACCACTGGTAAACTGAGCAGTAAGTTTACAAGAAAAGAATGTTGGATCACCAGTGTTGATGCTTGGGTAAGCGATTCACAAAGGAATCTTCCATCTGGAAACTGAAAGGAGAAAAAGTTTCTTTAAGGTGGCCTTTAAAAAAAAACAGGTAAAAAATTGCTTCTCCAGTACATGGCTGCAGCTATATATTTTGCAGCATGAGTCATAGATGGCTTTATAGTTCTATGTCCCCTTGCAGAGGAGGAATAAACTTCGGAGAAGAGGAAGTTAAGAGAAAACAGAAGTGTGAACAACTGCTAATGGCGCTCTCTCTGGCTCCATTCAGTCTGCCATTCCATCATACTTGAAGGGGGTAATTCAGAGATTCCTTTCTTGGCATATAAGTGGCAACATATGTTTGAAACAGTGAGAGGAAAATGTAGGGAAAAAATGACAGGCATATGGCAATAGGAAGGCAAGGAAAAATTTGTTGCCCTAACGTTAGCCACATAATTGGTACACTTAACTTCTGAGGGACTGATTTATTTAAAGACAAAAATGTATGCTCCATTTATTCAGGTTTTCTGTACGTGGTCTTCATCTTGCAGTGCCTTCATAATTTCTCTACTCTCTGAGGGAGTGGAAGGTGATAGGAGAGGTTCAGAACTCAGCCAAGGAGTAGAGGGGGAGATCTGGATGCAAATAGACCAACCAACCTTCGTTCATATTCTCATTTTAAAAGAGGAAGAATTGAAAACCTCCTTTATTGTAATATTCAGTTTTGTGCCTTTTTTTTCTATCATATTGAATTAGCTGGAATGCTTATGGCTTAATGCTACATAAGATGTACTGCTTAATTAATAGAATAGCTGTGCTGGAAACAGGCATCATCCAAAATAGTGTTTCCAGTGTGCAGTACATGCTGAGGTAACCTGCTGATTTAGTAAAAGAAGGGTTTCTACCCACGCATACATCTGTACACAATTGTAAGCAAAATGCAGAATCTCAAATGGTAGGTGATGTGGAGAGAATGTGGGCAGTTCTTTGTGTTTCCTCAGTTAATTTTGTGCCCTGAGCTGAATAATTCATTTCAAGGGAGTGTTGTTGGGAAGGTCAAGGTCAAACCTGGTCTTGTAGAGCTTCTGATGACATGTAAAATGTGTGTTTAGGAATGCTCTTTGGCCTGAAGCTGAAAACTGTACAATGCAAATAATATATTCTCAAAAATGCTTAGGAGGAAATCAGTCTGTTTTCTTTCTATTGAAAAATAATTTATCAAAACCCTGGGAGAATGTCTCCCACCACATTTGCCTTCAGAAATGTGGCCTCTTTTCTGAAGACTGGTGAGGCCCTTGGAGAGCTGTAACTTGGCAACTGATTGGTCTTGTTATAGCCCTTATTCCATAGGGATCTTAGTCCTCACATGGAAAAGGAAAATTGACTAAAAGACATTTTAATTTTGTTCACTCTCCTTTCTGACATCTTCTGGCTCTGGGATTTTATGGTCTAGTGGTTTAATTTTGAGATGCAAAGTCTTATGTGGGATTATAAATACTGGCAAGTTGATTGCATTATGCTAGCAATTGTAGCTTATTCTGGGGAGTGAAGGGCAGATGCCTTACCAATCTTATTTAAATTCAGAAAGCATGCTGTGTTAAACTTCTAAAAATAGATAAAAAGCCAGCTCTAGCTTTTTTAAAAAAACAAAACCAAAACAATGAAAACAGTCTCCATCTTTAGTATTGTATTAACAAGCAACACTCTGAAAACTTGAGAAATCTGAGCTGGTATCTCTACCAGAGTAAATGACAGCACAATACTGTCAGCAAAATGAATTTAAAAAAATGTTTTGAAAGGGAACCTATTTATCTTACTCTGGTTGTCACTCATGTTAGCAAAAAGCCGGGAAAATGCATCTGAAATTCATAGAAATCTTTGGAGTTAAAAAGAAAGAAAATAATTTCTAAGTTTGTAGAGAGAGGAACCTGTGCAACAAAAATTATTAATGTACTGCTTGTTTGGGAAGATAGAGGAGACATTTTTAAAGAAGTTTTAGGAAAGTTATTAAATATTTTCTATTTGGTAGCTTCTGTATGTCTTATTTTACTTACATGCAAATGCATTCAATTGCTCTGTAATTTGTTCGGGTTATTTTGTTTGATTGTTGGCTTTTTAGTTTAGTAAATTGACTTCAGTGGAATCACTTCCATGCAAGCAGAATCCTGCACATGTGCGGACTACAGCAGTGCAGGTCAGAAGGGGCAAGGACATGTATCCTTTCTATGAGGCCCTGCCTCCTAATTATGCATTTAAAGAGGTTTGGTCCTTCTGCTGCTCTGGTCATGTTTTGGTTTCTGAGCAACATACGGTTAGGGAGAGAACTACATTTTGTATCATAAACGCTTCAGCTGATGGGAGGTTTTCCTTGGATTGGCCATCACACCAGCATAAAACGCTGTGAGGACTTGTAATGTTTGAGGAAGAGCTTTTTGCTTCAGTACATTGGTTTAAACATTCAAACTGTGACCCACTGTCAGGTGTCAGAACAGAATCAGTGCATGGCTCTTCTGTTGTTGTACTCCACCACCATGTAACTGTAGTCTCAAGGTGTGACATCTTTATGGTGTGGGAAACTCCAAATGGTTTGTACAGCTTTTTTTTTAAAGCAACAGGCTTGTTGCCTGTCTGTGTGCCATGAGTGGCAGCCATTCAGTAGAAGGACAGATTTGGAAGGGACATGCATGGGCTGCTTGCTGGGTATGGAAAACACGTGCACACGTACTTATGAAATGCCAGCACTGAATTGATCTTTTTTCCCTTTCCTTTTCTTGAGTTGAACAGTTGTTCTACTGCTCCATTTTACTTCAATCACCATATAGTGAATGCTGGAGGAGAGAGAGTCATGCTGTCTTCCCTCCCTGACTGAAGGCTGAAATCTGTGCTTTTATGCCACCTATTTTTAGATGAGATCCACCAATATCTTGTTTTTTCCTAATAAAATGATAAATCCTTCTCTAGATCAGCTGAGCTTTAGGATCCTGTTCTTACCAGGAGTACTGGCAATTAGTTGCCCTGTAAAAAGTCTTCTTTTTACTGAACTGTTAGCCTCTTAAAGTGTAGCTTCGCATATTTGAAAAAAGCTTTGTGCAGATGTGTAGCTCTGACTTCTGTGTGTTTGACCTGTGCTGGTGCACAGCAGTGGGTATTGTTTTGAGTATAGCTGTAAATTGAGTTGCATTTGGATATCATGGTGGGGTTCAATCTGCTTTTTTTAATGATCAGAAGATGAGATGTTCTCTTAGCTGCAACTTCTAATAGGAGTAGATTTGAGCTTCTTCAAAATTTTTTAAATCCTTTTATCCAGTGTCATTGGAGTTGTTTTTTTCAGTGTCAAATATAAGCTGTGTTGGTTTACTGTACTGGGATGAGTTTCTTCTATGGGTCTTGGGGATCAGTATTCTTGTTTACTTCCCCATCCTGTCTGGAGTGCTGATGCTGTTGTAGATTGTTTTCCATGTTGAAATTTTGCCTAGAGATGATTAGGAATTGCATACTCTGGAGAGCTCTCTGAATAAACTAAAGAGACAACAAATCTAATGCTTTGGGGGTTTATTGCAAATTATAATTTGAAGTTTGTAAATAGTCTAAGAGGAGGATGCAACATGAGGAGAGTAGAGATCCTATGTAAATATTTGGGCTTTAAAGTCTAGAATGTCTTCTGATGTTGTTTTATACCATTTCCTTTTAAGAAGAATGTTTGTATGTTTTTAAAATATGTGAAATCCTAGGATGTTAACTTATTAATGTGGAGAAATGAAAATGTGCAAAAATATCTTACCTGTATACTAATGAAATAAATATTTCAACAATATAAATAGATGACAATAATTGAAACCTAAATGCATTTGAGATTGTGGTCACCCGTACAGGAATTTTACATTTCTGATTGATTCCTCCTTGCCTGGGAATAGGCATTACAAACTCCTTTCTCTTTGCTTCCTTCCAGGCATTAAAAAATCTTAATTTTTTCGTATTGATTTATGTGTATTAAGGGCACCAACAACAGCCACTGCTCTTTCATAGTGACTTGGAAGCAGAGAATAAAGAGCTTTGTAAAGCGTGTTAGTACACTTGTTCTAGCATAATATCAGGACTCTTGGCATAGGATTCTTAACAGAAGTGTAGGAGGCAAACTGTAGGGTAGGCATGGACAGAATAATTTGTTCTATAATAATGTCTCATTTTGATTTCTAATCAGAAATACATTTGATTTCAAAAACATATTTTTCCCTTCTTTTTCATGCATGCTGCTGAATCCTCAGAAACACGTGTCAACCATTTCAGTGCCTTTGTTTTGCATCTAAAGGCTCAGCAGAATTTCCTAAACTTTTGGGCTTAGAAATTTCTGGTTGAAACGTCATAATCTCGTTATTAATAAAAGAATAAAAACTTTTTTATGTACTTTTAGTTTTGGAGAGGTTATTAATAGAGGTTTTCTTTTTCCATAATGCAAGGTAAACGAAAGAACGGTTCCTGAACAGCCTTCACTCTCCATTCATGGTGCTTCGTGTGTGATGCATTTGATTGTGTCCTCTCTTAACATATAAAACAAGAATTTGTGCAGGGAGAGTAGATGAGTGAATGTGTAAATGGGTATGGAAATTTCAGTGGCTATGGATGTTTCAGTTGAAAGGTAGAAAGCAATAAAGAACATCAGACGTGCAAGTCTGTAAAATAAAATGTATCTCAATATACATACGTGCAAAAATATGTGTGTATATATGTATGTGTATATATATGGACTTATGTTCATCTATTGCATTAATGTCAAATTCCCAGAAACGTGGTGACAAGAGAGGACCATTTTAGCTCATGTCAGGACAATGTGCTTTAGTAATTTCTCCATCCCTGGAGGGCTTATTAAGCACTAAACAAAATGTCTCAGAATATAACTGATTGAGTGTTTTAAATTATGCCCTTTCGATTGGCTCTTGGCCAGCTACTCATTGCACTGGGCTGTGGCAAACAAAACCTGTAATTTACACTGACAGTATCATGCAATTCACTCTGCAAGCTTCTCAGCTCGGAACTTTTATAAAGTAAACATTCAAACAAACCTCAGGTTCATAATGTAAACACATTTTGTAACTCTAAACTTGGCCAAACAGTTAAGACTCAAATAGGGGTTGTATTTTTTCCCCTTCCCGTGAAAATGTCATTATATATTTTTCCTTTCCTTTGCTGATAAATAGAGATATCTCTACATGAGTAATGAGAAAAGACAGCAGTAATCAAAGAACTTCTTTTCTTTCTCACATTTCTTTTTTTTTAAAATCATGTGGCGTTGGCACCGATTTCCTAACTGTTTTTTTTTTTTACTACCAAGTGTATCCTAGTGAGGACTGACACAAATTCCACCATACATGGCATATCTGCTTATCACATTCCACTTGGTCCAAACTTAGAATGCAAAATGCAATTTAGTGGACTTCTATGAAATGTATAATTTTCAGATATTTCTGTGATTTTGCTGTTTGCCTTTTTCCCCCCCAATTTGATGAATTTATTTTCTTTCAAGAGGGTGTTTTCTTAAAACTGAAATGTGAAGTCTAAATTTGTAGGCAGAAGTAGAATGGTAAGAAATCTGAATGGGCAGATGCTGTAGATGTGAAACAGATAAACTGGGTCAGAGCCATTGGGTAATACCTGCACACGAGGGAGAAGTACAAGAAACTGTGCTGCAAGTTATTGTGGTATAAATAAAGAGCCCAGTTCTGATTTATCCTGCAAATTGCTTAGTCAAAGAGAGGTTATGGAAAGGAGTAGTGACCTAGCTATGTTATCTACAAGTCATCACTTCTGGAGTGGGATTTTAGTGTGTGTAAAGATGCCTGTCTTTAGTTACTTGAGTGGAGCTGTATTTCCGTGGACAACACTGGCATCTTGGGCACCTGCCCCAAAGTGGAGGCATCTGAACAAAGTCCCCCACTTTAGATCTATAGGCTGAATCCTGCCTTTAATGCCAAACATAGAAGAGAGTTCATTTTTTGCTTCTGAACATAGTTTACAGCTACACTCAAAAGCAGAGGGGGGACATGAGCAGTAGGAGGACAGAACTTGCTCCATGTTAGGCTTACTAGAAGGTGCTATGATATACCTGTCATAAGATCACCTCATGTAAGAATGGAGAAACAGTAACATAATCTGAATAGGAAGAGAAGGTTGGGATTCTTTTTGAAGAGCTGCAACCAAAACTACATGTTTTGCAATAATGACTGCAAAAATATATGCTCTTTATAGAGCTGATGAGAAGAAAAGAAAAGGAAATTGAATTGAATTATTTTAATACTAAGGACTGAAGTATCTGAGAACAGATGGATCAAATAGATTAAACATATATAAAAAAAGAAACCAATGCACAAAACTTGCATATGAATGTCTGCTTAAGTATATACCTTATGAAGTATTTACAAATTCCTTTAATATGTCATTGTTTGTACTCTCTTGTTTTATGTGTTTGTACTGAATGCAATGACGGTGAGTAAGGCTTGGCACCTGTAATGACTTACAGCATCATCATTCCATTTTATGCAGGAAAGTGAGGAGTTTGTGTGAAATAAGGAAGGACTTCTTCAGTGTTATACAGCAAATCGTCAGCTATTTCTTTCCCACTGCAATTATAACAGCTGAACAAACAAAATAACATGAGAAGTTTCTTAAATAATTAAGATAGATGTCTGTATGCTACAAGGAAGTGGAATGGTGTTCAAATGGTTCAGGATGGATTTTTCTGCATTCCTGGTCTTAGTGTCATCTTGTGTTGCAGGATCCAAATATTCCTCTGTCTTAATTCCTGGAGATATTTCAGTATCTTAAATATTCATCATATACATTTTGTCTAATTGCTCTTTTATTTGTGTGCATTCATTTGAAGAGGACTTGTGATATGTTCTCTCCAGCATTTTTCAAGGTAAATGTAGTTGAAGATATTTTTAGTATTTTTCTTTTAAAAACAAACAGCCTCTCCCTTTCTTCTTGGAGGTAGGAGAGCTCTGCTTTGTTTGGAATAATTTTTGAAAGCCTAACTGTTCCCTTGAGCTCAACATCTTTATTCCTCTCCCCATTATTTTTATGAACTGCTGCATGCCTTATTTCATTGGGAAGTCTGGCTGCAGCTCTCTAGGAGGACGAAGGCTGCATGCCTGAGCTCTTTTCAAACTATGACGCCACGTGCTAGTACTTATTTCTTTAAAATTTGACTAAGTATTTCATTATAGATATTTTCAAGAGACGTGGGTTCCCATGATCTCATTCTTTGATTTTTAGAAAGAAAAGAAGGAAAAAGTGAAGGTTGTGATACTCTACAGCTATCCAAATATTCAGCTTTTGCAATGGCAAATCAAACTTCTGGTATGGCGTCTTCATTAGGGTACAATAAGGATAGGTAGCTGTTTGTAAAAACAGCATTATTTGCTGTGGAAAAAAGCTGGCTCTTTGTATAGCGAAACTAAATGAGTTATGGAAGTTTGTTTCATGACTGGATTTGTTTTCTTGTCCAATAATTTACAAGCTACCAGGCTTTCCACACTGTTGGGAGGAACACAAAGGTTTCCTGCAACATAGTCTTATCAAGGTCAAACTGCACTCTTGCTTAATAGGCTGGACATTAAACCATAACCTGTTTTCAAGAGCCCAGTAGACATTGAGTAATTCAGAAGATTCTTTCTTGCATTTTAGTTGAAGTTAGCTTATGGGTGAAAAAATGGGATGATGATGGATAGGCGCACAGGCTAAGAAACTCAATTAAAATTGGCCTTTGTAAATATCTGTTTCAAACAATTGTATGTAAATAGTCAAACCCTCAAGGGCTTTTTTTATGCACATTAAAGAGAAACATATCCATACTGGGAGAGGGGTAAATGAACTGCTCTAAGATCACTTAGTCTTGCTTCAGTTCAGATACTAGGATTAAAAGGATAGAACAGCAAAGCATTACTTAAGGACAGGTGGGGAAGAAGGGCAGACTTGGCACATCATTCTGCTTTTCCCTCAAATGGCTGGACATTTTTGTGTTCACCAGATACATGCCAGTTCTCTTCTTTACTGTGGTTTCTTTTCTTGTTAAAAACTAGTGCTGCCCATTTCCCTGTCAGCTTTAAGAACCCACCAGCTAATAGTTCATCAGTTTTTCATGCAAGTTCTTCTAGAATACTTAAATATCATTTAGTCCTGGTAAAGTGCTAGTAAACTTGTTGCTTTGTGTTGTACAAATTTGATTTAAAGCTTTTCCTGCTAGCAGTTTGGATTCAGATGGCTTCACAGACTCTTTCTCCATAAACAGTCTAATGTGGAAACCTCCCTGACTTCCAAAACATTGGAATCCAATGCTGTTAGTCAGTCAATACAAATATAAAAGAGATTGTGACAAATGAATGAAATTATACTTCTTTGTTCAGAGGAGAAAGGTCTCCAGATTCTGATTTCAACCCTTGTCATTATTTTGGATTGATGATCAGTAGTCTAGCATTTATATGATTATCTGTTTATATATGTACTTCAACTCATAGAAGGTCTGGATATGCTTTTACACAGTTAAATACATTTCTCTTGTTTGGCTCCACTTTTCTGCTTCCCTTTTTTTGTTGCAGCTGTACAGCTCCTACATCAGCATAATCTGTTCTCTAATTTTGATTTAAATATTTACCAATAGTATAATCATATTTTTCTGAATATTCTTCTCACATAGTTTAGAAGTATAAAATCTCATTCTAGCCATGGCCACATTTATGACTGGACAGACTAATTTTTTTGTTGGATTCTTGAAACTGCATAGAAGCCCTTGCACCCTTGTTCTTTCACTGTTCGATTTGTAGTTTGTTTTTTTTTTTTTTTAATTCTGCTTGTTTGAAATGCTCTTTGGTTAGACGGAGATTTGCTATTTCATGTCAAACTTCATTAGCTACTTAAATGCTTTATTTCCAAGAATACAGTGTTTTAATGATTGCATCTCTAGTTGGTGCATCATCCTGAACTGTGCTTGCATCTGCACCTGCCAACTTTCTGTTAAGTTTAAGTACTCTTCTTCTTAATTTTAAGCTGAAATACCAGTAGCCTGTTTTTGTTTTATTTTAGGTAAAGTTGTGCATCTTATTCCAAAAGTCTTCCACAGTCTAATAAAACTGAATTCTTTCTTTCTGCATCATTTTCTCAACGACTTTATGAAATATGACTTTAATGCCAGAACCTGTGCTTTGGTACTAGAACTATTTCAAAGATGTAACTATGGGGACAGTCTTGTTGTTAGGTGGGTAAAAAGCTAATTTTTTTTCTCCAAGCACTTTGAAAATTCTTTTATATGTTGTTATTTTTATCATGAACAGCTCCTTCTCAGTTTTCTCCAAGAAATTCTCTGGATATCTGCTGTGTATCATAAAACCACCTGTCTTTGTATTTAGTAATCAGAATACCCAAGGGCAAGGTTGTTTGTACTGTTTTGAGACTCAGATCTTTGCATATGTAACTGTTAAATGACAGAGTTTATGAAATGCTGGCAGTGAAATCCGATATTATATGGAATTAGCTGATTTTAAGATTTCTTGTCTTGGTTGCAGAGAAGAAATTTAGACCAAACTAATCTTAAAATTTGATAATCCTTATAAGCATATGTGGAAAACAAGCTGATTAATGTGAAATGTTTTATGTTGTGCAACTACTAAAAGCTCTGTTTGGAATGCCTTCTTTTCTTTCTTTGTATTGGAATGCCTGCTTTTCGTACTTTGCATCTGAAGTTAATACAGAGCTAAAGATGGGAATTCACAGAGATCAGGATCTTGAATCTGTAAGATATGTTCCTTTGATAAAACTGTTGAGTTATGCACCATGCTGTTGGGTATTTGCTATTGCAGGAAATGCTGCATTCCAAAGTGGTATTACAAACCTCCTTACCCTTTGCTAAAGTGAGGGCTTAGGAAGCTAGATCATCTCAGTATTTGTGCACTTCTGTAGGTTCTGTAGTTCTGTATATTTCAATCATCCTTTATTTCTAGACCAAATGCTTCACTCAGGCAGACCTAAAGCACATATAGATGATCACAGCAGATTTCATTGTCTTTTCAGGAGAACTGAGCTGTGTAAACTCAGTGTTTACTCACTGTTTCTTCATTCAGAGCTAGTGTTGGCTGCTACGTTATGTTCAGAGACCATGAGAAAACTGGGTTCTGAACTAAAGACAATCTATATTGGGTTGATATTTCAATAAGAGTTGGGGATGACTAGCAATTAATAACATGGATATATGGATGTGGTGCTGTATTACAGTGGTGAAACTTTGATAAGCTTTGATAAGCATGTTTACAAGGTCCTTGGAGTTTTAATAGAGTGGTTTTCATTAACTTTATTTATAACCTATAGTTTTTATTGGCTATACTTAAATCTAGCCTATAAGGATTTTGGAGGTTTATAGCAAACTTAGAGATATAAAAAGGTAAGTAACTTTATCCAGTGAGTGTGTTTATTCAAAAATGTCATCAAATTTCTCAGTTTCTCTTTTAGAAAGCCAGTTAGGGACAGACTAACTCATTCTCCAGTCTGACAAAACACAAAGACATCCAGAGTTTAGCTGGCAAGACTGTTGAAAAAAAGGGAGAATTTTAGGATTTCAGGGAGTGGGTCTTGCTTCTCAGCTCCTCAGTGGGATGCAAGATGAAATTTTGAAATGAGAAACATGTGAAATCTTGTCTAAACATTTAAGAAATGATGTCCCAATTTCCTGATGACTTAAACACAAATTGTAGCATCTGAACATTCCTAAAAGTCTTTTTAATAGTAGTAAATTTATACATCAGAATAAAGCTTACAGTGCTCAGAATTTCCTGATAACCCTGACATTTTTAGCAAACAAATCAGAGTGAAGGGAGAGGAGGGGACATGGTCTCCATTTCTGCTAGGTTTTATTTCCTTTTCCACAAGGTTCTCTGGTTTTGATCAGACTGTGAGGAGGAAGGAGGCTGGCATCATGTGTAAGGAAGTGCAAGTGAGATGGTAAACATTATGGTTTACTGAAATGGATGGGTAGTTCAAGCAAAACAGGGTTTAGTACCTATTAGGACCTGATAATGTCTCTGGGGCTTGTGTCTTTCCCCAGTGACTTGAAGATGTTGTGAATCAAAGTGCTGAGGCTAAGGAATTTCCCAGTAGCATATAAAAGCCAAAGACCTTGACTGCTTTTAAAAGAGAAGAGCTCTATTTTTAAGTTGCAGGTTTTTAATCAGCTCATGTAATTTCAAGCAAAATGTGTGACTTGGAAGATATTGGCAAGGAAGTAAATAAGGCAAAGAGCAGCTTTAGTGATGAGCTTTTGCAGTGCCTTAAGTTGGATGCTGTCTCTGCTGAAGATGCTCAGTGGATCTTGGTCAGAGAATGAGAGCAGACCTGTGCAAGGTATATTTCATCAAGCTCATGTACACATTTGGAGACAACTATGTTTCTGAATTCAATGAGTTTCCCTTCTCCAACACAAAGGCAGAGTCTGGGAGAAGGTAACTGTTGCTAGGCCAAATCTGGCAGACATAAATCAGTTAACTGAGTAATTTCAGTGTTACTGTCCCTTTTGGACTTTCAATCTCCTCTTTTGGGGAGGGGAGAGGAATAAAAGTTTTCTATGGCAGAAGACTTCCCGACATCTCTCAGAAGTCATCACGACTATTGGGTTTGGGGTTTTTATCTGCTTGTTGCTGTTGATGATCAAGTTATGGTTCAAGAGTCTTAACTGCTGGAGCCTTCCCTTGTCAGAATGTCTGTACAAGCTTCAGCTTTTACCAGCCATGTTTCCCATCATAAACTTTCCTGGGGGAGCATGAAGGGATGGGTTAATTCTCTGCCTGCTGGAGTTCTTCAAGCTGCACCTCACAAGGGCCATTGTGTCAGATTTTATCCCAAGGGATGTGCAGCTGAGACCTACCACAGAAGGAGAGTGGGCAGTTCTCCATTTGGAATCATCCTGAAGCAGTAGATGTTATTGCAGCCCACTCAAACTCTCCTGCTAGGGTTTTATCTGCCATGGATCTCTCTGCTACCAAAATGGGTGCCTTAGGGTTCTTTTTCAGTCTTAGCCAAGTATTTAGCATCTTTCAGTAGAGGAAGTATTGTATTGAGCTGTTAAAGAGAATGAATTATTGAATGAATAGAAAAGTGTAATTTTGTTTATGACAATGCAATTTTTATAGAACATTTCTAGGGAGATGAGGACTTTTTTGTATTTTGGGCATCTGAAATGAGAAGTAAAATTGTAAAATTTTGGAGACCAACTCTCTGTTGCAAGGGAGAGATTACATGGTCCAGTAGGTTTTCTTGTATCTACTCCTGATTGCTACTCTGAGCCATCCCCCTGACCTGTGCCTCATCATTACACACGCTGAAACATACACAAGTCTGAATCACAAATTTTAAAAACCAGAGTTCAATATGTCCTTCCCTTTTAGATAATTTCTGTGGCTTTTTTCCAATCTTCTTAGTAGAAAGATACAAATATTGAACATAGTTTTTCAATGTGTTCACACTCTTGATCTTCAGACTCTAAATAGGTTGTGTTACCTTGTCCCAATATGTGATGTTTTTCTAAAAGGCTCTAAAATCTGCATTTCAGGCTCAAGAAACAAAATAATGTACGTACATGAAAATCAAAATTGCCATGTGAGAAGATTTTGATATTTATTTTTAGTATTTTTTTCAAGTAATCTGTTCTTAATAGATTTAGTGCTTCTGATATTTTTATTTATTCTCTGTTTAAAATTACTGTCTCAGCACAGAGACTGAGGCTGAGACATTTTTCTTAAATTGCTGCAGTGTCCCATGCGTGGTTCTCTCATATGTGTGTATATAATACTCAGAGGTTTTTTAGCTAGGCATAAATGCGTTGAAGCTCACAGCATGCCATGGGAAACTTGGTTGAGATTACATCACAAGTCTTGGTAACTGATGTGTCACCTGCATTCTAAGTTCTCATGGCCGTTTTCTCCTGCCTGTTTTTAAGACACAAAACTAATTATAGCGCATGTAAATTACTTAAATTTTTCTGCCACAGGAAAGACCTTAACTTCATTGAGATTTCTCCTCCTCCACATTCAAACAGGAGTACATCTCCCTTAGCAGTGGCTTTTCTTGGAAAATTATGAGAGTGTCAAGTTTTCTATCTTGGAGAACATTTAGGGATTTTTCTGTCTGTCTGATGTTGTGTGTTTGCTTTTCAAAGTTACAGTTACAAAATCCTGTGCCAATTTCTCCTTCTCTCACAGCCCCACCCTGCAGTGAATCAGAAGTGCACCCTGTCTTTATTTGGTCACAGGTCTTGGTACAGTCATCTGCTTCTATTGTTGCTTATGATTAGACTTGTTATGCTGTGCCACACGTGGAGTGGTGCACTCAGTCTTATTTGGAAATGTAAATTGGTGGCTGGAGCTAGTGCCCCATTACTGAGGACAGTGCCTCCCCATGAGCATATTTGGCCTGTGCTTCATCGCCCATGCTGGTCACTGCTTAGGTGTTGATTTACGAGAGCCATAAATATGCTGAGACTTGCCAGCTTAGAAAGGTCATCCTTCCCTTTGAGTTCTGGCATGAGGGTTAAAAGTGCTGACCAGGGCCGCCACCATGGGGGTAAAGGGTGGCTTTCCGCAGTTGTCCCTTTCAGAATTTATGTCCTATTGCAGGAAGGGCAATGAGCATCTCTTTCCCCACACATGACAGGGGAGACAGTAGCAGTGTAGGAGAATGTCCTTTGGCTAAGGTTATTCATTGTGCCCTCCCCATCCTCCAAGTGTGCAGTGATAGTATTGGTTGCTAATAGTGATAGTGTGCCTGAAACAGTGACCAGACATGTTACATGCCCAGAATTAAAAAAATATCTAAATATGAGTCTATTTGTCTGCGTCATTCCGCCACTGTCAGTGGAGTTGCATGAGAAATGTTTGTCATCTAGATCTCACGTCTCCTTGCTAATGACAGTAGGTGGAATAATTTTGAATTGCACCACTGATCTGGAGAGAATTTCTCAGTTACATTAATGCTGAGCTCTTTTTCTGTTTGTATTTATTCTTGGATTTTTGCATTGAAAAAACATAATGTGACCTCGTTTAACAGTTTTGGGATCTTAACCCTAAATTCTATTTACTTGCTTTAAGATAAAGTATTTTTGTCTTCCATCATGCACAAAGGCTGTTGTAAGCATGTTCAAATCCTTGAATTGTGACAAAGATTTGATTTCACAACATCTGTTGAAAGTTATGTAGTGCAGCAGTACATAGTTTTCCGCATACGAGCATGAGGTAATTAATCTGTGTACATCACTTCCTCGAGTCTCTCTTTGTGCCTCATTGGTGTTATTAGTGGGACTGTCCCATTGGAATGTAATATAGAATAAGAATGCTAATGTTGTGCTTGTGGTGGGTCTTTCTTACTCACCTACAAAACACAAAATACCCATGAAAAAGGTCAAATGTACACAGATCTGGCATCCATTTCACGACTTGCAAGACATAGTCTTCAGCATATGTAATACATATAACTCATTGCCAGAAAGCTAAAAGGAAATGATTGCATTTGAGTACAATGCAATCTACAACAATAGTTCAGTGTGCATGAAATTAAAAACCGCTGGTAACACGCGTAGAATAAATAAGTTGACAGTGTTTATTTTTACTGCAGCTCTCTGCAGAGATAAAGTCCTGCTTTGTATAATATTTAATTGGCTTCATTAAGAAAAATAGCAAATATTAATTATACCCACTCTTCCAGAATATTGAATTTTCCAGAGCTGGACATGGAAAATATCATTATTCCAATGTGTAAATGTGTTTGAATTAAAGTATAGCAATGTTATGCTGGCAACTAATACGCTTCACCTTTTAGTTAAAATGGTTCCTTCTTTCCTTGATACCCTGTCCTGAATTTCAAGCACTATTTACTTGATCTACTGTGGGTAGCAATTACTTTCATCTGACACTTTAAAATAAACCCAAACTATTTTGCCTAGAGCTCTCAGTTTCATGAAATTACCTTTCTTACCAACTCATACCCTGAGCAGTCTTGTAATATCATTTAATTTTGGTACAGTCCTAGTGTGATGTTTAGTCCATGTACTAACATTGCATTAGAGCGTAAGAAGGTACACAAGAGAAAAACTGTAGCCTTAATTCAGTATTGAGTGTGCATCCAAAGAAGATACAGAGAAGGCTGAAATAGCTAATGTGGAAATGATCAAAAAGTATTTTTTAAGTGAGGGCCTGGAAAATTATTTAATTATTTGGAAGTACAGAAAGATATGTTTGGCTTATTTGGGGGTGTGTGTTTGGCTTGTTTGTTCCTTTGTTTTTTAATATTTATTTTTCTTGGAGGTGCTATGAACAAGAACTTGAGAGACTTAAATGTAGGAAGGCTCAGGTAAAAATGTGTCTAGGTACGACAGGCTGAGTGACAAGCGGTTACTTCAGTTTTAAGAATGGAGGTATTAGAGAATTGTAAGGATGAAGCTAAGGGCTGAGGGATAAAAGACTGATTCCTTCCGGTTCTCATGGAGTTGGGAATGATGACAGGTTGCTCATATGGTGAAATCTGTTGTTTTGGTGATGGCTGGAGTACACTTGAATCATCATCATAGAGATGATGCCTGCTTTGAGTTTCTGTGAGGAGAAGCACAGAGAGTGAATGGATGAAAAAAAAGACATAAAGAATAGGACCTATGGAGTGCTATGAACAGAGTAGAGGTGGACAATGGTGAGTTTCCAACTCAGAGTACACTGTGGGACACTCAGAGAAATGAGCCCAAGCTGGAGTCACAGAAATCATGCGGGTAAGATGGCGAGGAAGTGCTGAAAGCTCATTTGTGCCCAAGGCAGCCAAATTATCAGATAAAGTGAAGATGGATTAAGTTCAGAGATTTGCCAGGAGAAATGTTATTAAGCTTCTATTGAGAGTAGATTTGGTTGAACATGGTGCAGAAGCCAGACCGGAATGATGCCTAGAATGAAACTAGGGAACGGGTCTTTTGGTGACGATGCCTGAGTTTGCATCAGGAGCCCAGGCAGCCAGCACAATCACTGACCCTGGGATCTTCAGTAGTCAGTTGGACAAGGATCTGAGCAACCTGCTTTGACTGTGAAGTTAGCCCTGCACTCAGCAGGTTGTGCTGGAGATTTCCAGAGACCACTTGCAACCTGTGTCACTCAATAGGTTGTTCTGTTAACTGACTGACATTGAGGGTTGCAGCAGTTGGAGCAAAAAGCAGTGTTTCATAGTGTTTCATTAGATGAGAAAGACTACAGGGGTGAGACTTCTGCAGATCAGGTTCCATGGAAAAAGACCCTCATATTAGTAGGTGATCTTTAACCTTAAGATCCTATTCATGCCTTCTATACCAAACTGCAGAGTTTTGTGCTAATATTTGAATTCTGTGAGAAAAAATTATCATAATTTCCTTTAAAAATGTATCTACATTACTTATTAGTGAACTCCTTTTTTTCCCTGTCCTGTTGAATAACATTGACCTCTTAACGGGTGTATCTTCGTAATAAAGCTTTACCCTTTGTATAGTTGAGGGTCTGTATAGAATATAGCAAGTTTGAAGGTGGAACACACCTATACATTGGGACATTTCTTCCCTTCATCTGGTTTAACTCTTGGGTACCTGTGATTGATTTCTTTTCAGTAAATGGAAAATGGGAAATAGCTGTGCTTAGATAATATTTAAAGCTCCTTGAGATATGCAGTGGAAAAGGGCTGTGTAAGTGCTAAACATTCTACTATTTTGCTCTTTTGTTTCTTTTTTTTGTGTGTGGGGTAGAGAGTACTATGTATATGCATAAATACTTGTATGCATATGGCATGTGTTTTCAAACTGGGAACATGCATATCTGGAAAACCTTCTCGTTTCATATTTTACCCTTGTAAAATGTTTTCTAAAACAGCAGCTTTTATTCTTTAACTGTGCTGAAAAAATATGGATTGTGGTTAAGTGATTTTGGACAAATGCATACATCCTCAGGGAAGATACAGTGGACTCTGCATTAGAATCTAAAGTTAAGTATTCTTCGTAGTCCTTAATCCTGCTCTCTATCTTCCAACCCCATGAAATGCAAGAGCTTCTAAACAAGGGCAGTAGCTTTTGTGGTATGATTCCTCAGGTGCACCTAGTCATCTGTGTATCCAGCTTCTGGACTTACTATTTTTTACATTCCTCTGAACTTTGGTGCTGCTGTTTCTTTAACCTCCAACAATACAACAAATTTTACACTTCTGGACTCTAGTTGACTTGGTCTGCTACACTACCATGCACAGGTTGTTTGTCTTGGTGTTCCTGTCTGGTCTGCCCCCACACACACACAGAATCATTCATGTTGGAGTGCAGGAAAGTCCTATCCAGTTGTCCATTGGTCTCTTTTTCTCCACAGAATTTTCCTCATATGCTAGGGGTTTGTCAGGCTTGTGGCTCATTTGTGGCTCCATGCTTTAAAAGTGTGACTGAAGGTGAATTACTACAATGCCAGTAGCATAGTTTTATTCTTTGTTTGCTGGTAAATGTATGTTGTAAGGAACGAGATTGTTCAGTTTGAAGATCAGTCTTTGTCTCTGAACTACAGCAAGACTATGACTGATTAGTTTTTCACTGGCAACAAGAAAAATGCTTAAATGCCTAAAGGGTTAACATTGAATGCTAATCTGGTTCTCATATCTAGAAAGCTTTCACTCATCCAGTCATGACCTTAACCTCCCAAATCTGACAATGTACAATTGCTGAGGACAGTCTTGTTGCCTTACTGTAAAGTCAAATTCTTGAATGGTTAAGGTAAAGAGCTTTAGCTGAGTCACTGAAGATTCTTACATTTTGCACAATCCAAACATTAACTCTTTCAATGAGAGCTGCCATTGATGAAGGGCATAAAGCAATATAAAGGCTGTAGAGATGAAGGGTTGTCTAGTTTATGTAAAGCATGATCATCTGATAAATTCATCACTAAAATTTTCATTTAAAAATTCTTCAGTTCTGTTTTTTTCTGAACACACAGGCAAGAGAGAGGAAGTGCTTTCTTTCTGCCTTATTTGAAAATATATCCAGAACAGTTTGTAAGACTTGGATCTAACTAATAATTTCTTTATTCTTGCCATAAGAAGTAGTTTTCATAATCTCAGCATCACTGTCTCATAACATCTAAGTTTTTTTTTTTCTTTTGATCACATAGTCATATATTATTCATGTACCTTCTTTGGCTTGTATACATTGTATACCCTCCAAGGATATCTTTAGCATATACTGTAGTGTTACTCTTTGATAAAAGCAAGGCACGTCTTTAGCTAATTGAAATTTAGGGGTTTTGCTTTGAACCTGAAATATTGTTTGGAATTCTATATATCCATCATATACAAGAGGATATTGCTCCTGGCTAAAAAAAAATTAGCTTCACTGGTGAATATTTCCTGCTTTTTTTTTTACTTGTATTGGGGGTAAGCAAAAATTCATGTCATTGTTCTTAATCCAAATGCAAAGTTTGCATCCTGAGAAAATGTAAATTGGAGTAAAAATTTTGAAGTGGAAGAAAAGGTCACTTTGTCATGTCAGGCAGGCTCGTGTCAGAAGAGCTCTGTCTTAACTTGGTGAGTGTTTTTTTGGTTGCGGGTTTTTTTGTTGGGTTTTTCTTTTTTTTTTTTTTTTTTTTTT